>OX453043.1:8446287-8937992 GCA_949699805.1 Tromatobia lineatoria
AAACTTATGCGCGTGTAAAAATAATGATTGTTCAGAAAGATATCGTAGAATTACTAAGATTATCGGAAAACGAGAAAAATTAAGATCCTCGCTGCCGGTTTTTCACGGTGATTATAAATTCTACGCGTTCTATTACTAAAATAATGTTATATTTCTGTTTAGCGACCAAAAATACATAATATAAACTATATGCGGAGTTCGAGGAATGATGCGAACAGTTTTTTGCGTTTTTCTCGCGAAATATCGGTCCTAGCGCAAAAAGGACGTTCATTTGTGATCACTAACTTCTCATGCGGATTTTAAGTTACCTGATAAGTTTTTCGTAAAACCAACGGCATATTCGTAATCAGCGGAGCACAGTGCATTGAAAAAACTTATGCGCGTGTGAAAATAATGATTTTTCAGAAAGATATTGTAGAATTACTAAAATTATCGGAAAACGAGAAAAATTAAGATCCTCGCTGCCGGTTTTTCACGGTTATTATAAATTCTACGCGTTCTATTACTAAAATAATGTTATATTTATGTTTAGCGACCAAAAATACATAATATAAACTATATGCGGAGTCCGAGGAATGATGCAAACAGTTTTTTGCGTTTTTCTCGCGAAATATCGGTCCTAGCGCAAAAAGGACGTTCATTTGTGATCACTAACTCCTCATGCGGATTTCAAGTTACCTGATAAGTTTTTCGTAAAACCGTGGGCATATTCGTAATCAGCGGAGCACAGTGCATTGAAAAAACTTATGCGCGTGTAAAAATAATGATTTTTTAGAAAGATATCGTAGAATTACTAAGATTATCGGAAAACGAGAAAAATTAAGATCCTCGCTGCCGGTTTTTCACGGTTATTATAAATTCTACGCGTTCTATTACTAAAATAATGTTATATTTATGTTTAGCGACCAAAAATACATAATATAAACTATATGCGGAGTTCGAGGAATGATGCAAACAGTTTTTTGCGTTTTTCTCGCGAAATATCGGTCCTAGCGCAAAAAGGACGTTCATTTGTGATCACTAACTTCTCATGCGGATTTCAAGTTACCTGATAAGTTTTTCGTAAAACCATGGGCATATTCGTAATCAGCGGAGCACAGTGCATTGAAAAAACTTATGCGCGTGTAAAAATAATGATTTTTCAGAAAGATATCGTAGAATTACTAAGATTATCGGAAAACGAGAAAAATTAAGATCCTCGCTGCCGGTTTTTCACGGTTATTATAAATTCTACGCGTTCTATTACTAAAATAATGTTATATTTATGTTTAGCGACCAAAAATACATAATATAAACTATATGCGGAGTTCGAGGAATGATGCAAACAGTTTTTTGCGTTTTTCTCGCGAAATTCCGGTCCTAGCGCAAAAAGGACGTTCATTTGTGATCACTAACTTCTCATGCGGATTTAAAGTTACCTGATAAGTTTTTCGTAAAACCATGGGCATATTCGTAATCAGCGGAGCACAGTGCATTGAAAAAACTTATGCGCGTGTGAAAATAATGATTTTTCAGAAAGATATTGTAGAATTACTAAAATTATCGGAAAACGAGAAAAATTAAGATCCTCGCTGCCGGTTTTTCACGGTTATTATAAATTCTACGCGTTCTATTACTAAAATAATGTTATATTTATGTTCAGCGACCAAAAATACATAATATAAACTATATGCGGAGTCCGAGGAATGATGCAAACAGTTTTTTGCGTTTTTCTCGCGAAATATCGGTCCTAGCGCAAAAAGGACGTTCACTGGTGATCACTAACTTCTCATGCGGATTTCAAGTTACCTGATAAGTTTTTCGTAAAACCATAGGCATATTCGTAATCAGCGGAGCACAGTGCATTGAAAAAACTTATGCGCGTGTAAAAATAATGATTTTTTAGAAAGATATCGTAGAATTACTAAGATTATCGGAAAACGAGAAAAATTAAGATCCTCGCTGCCGGTTTTTCACGGTTATTATAAATTCTACGCGTTCTATTACTAAAATAATGTTATATTTATGTTTAGCGACCAAAAATACATAATATAAACTATATGCGGAGTTCGAGGAATGATGCAAACAGTTTTTTGCGTTTTTCTCGCGAAATATCGGTCCTAGCGCAAAAAGGACGTTCATTTGTGATCACTAACTTCTCATGCGGATTTCAAGTTACCTGATAAGTTTTTCGTAAAACCATGGGCATATTCGTAATCAGCGGAGCACAGTGCATTGAAAAAACTTATGCGCGTGTAAAAATAATGATTTTTCAGAAAGATATCGTAGAATTACTAAGATTATCGGAAAACGAAAAAAATTAAGATCCTCGCTGCCGGTTTTTCACGGTTATTATAAATTCTACGCGTTCTATTACTAAAATAATGTTATATTTATGTTTAGCGACCAAAAATACATAATATAAACTATATGCGGAGTTCGAGGAATGATGCAAACAGTTTTTTGCGTTTTTCTCGCGAAATTCCGGTCCTAGCGCAAAAAGGACGTTCATTTGTGATCACTAACTTCTCATGCGGATTTAAAGTTACCTGATAAGTTTTTCGTAAAACCATGGGCATATTCGTAATCAGCGGAGCACAGTGCATTGAAAAAACTTATGCGCGTGTGAAAATAATGATTTTTCAGAAAGATATTGTAGAATTACTAAAATTATCGGAAAACGAGAAAAATTAAGATCCTCGCTGCCGGTTTTTCACGGTTATTATAAATTCTACGCGTTCTATTACTAAAATAATGTTATATTTATGTTCAGCGACCAAAAATACATAATATAAACTATATGCGGAGTCCGAGGAATGATGCAAACAGTTTTTTGCGTTTTTCTCGCGAAATATCGGTCCTAGCGCAAAAAGGACGTTCACTGGTGATCACTAACTTCTCATGCGGATTTCAAGTTACCTGATAAGTTTTTCGTAAAACCATAGGCATATTCGTAATCAGCGGAGCACAGTGCATTGAAAAAACTTATGCGCGTGTAAAAATAATGATTTTTCAGAAAGATATCGTAGAATTACTAAGATTATCGGAAAACGAGAAAAATTAAGATCCTCGCTGCCGGTTTTTCACGGTTATTATAAATTCTACGCGTTCTATTACTAAAATAATGTTATATTTATGTTTAGCGACCAAAAATACATAATAAAAACTATATGCGGAGTCCGAGGAATGATGCAAACAGTTTTTTGCGTTTTTCTCGCGAAATATCGGTCCTAGCGCAAAAAGGACGTTCACTGGTCATCACTAACTTCTCATGCGGATTTCAAGTTACCTGATAAGTTTTTCGTAAAACCATGGGCATATTCGTAATCAGCGGAGCACAGTGCATTGAAAAAACTTATGCGCGTGTAAAAATAATGATTGTTCAGAAAGATATCGTAGAATTACTAAGATTATCGGAAAACGAGAAAAATTAAGATCCTCGCTGCCGGTTTTTCACGGTGATTATAAATTCTACGCGTTCTATTACTAAAATAATGTTATATTTCTGTTTAGCGACCAAAAATACATAATATAAACTATATGCGGAGTTCGAGGAATGATGCAAACAGTTTTTTGCGTTTTTCTCGCGAAATATCGGTCCTAGCGCAAAAAGGACGTTCATTTGTGATCACTAACTTCTCATGCGGATTTCAAGTTACCTGATAAGTTTTTCGTAAAACCATGGGCATATTCGTAATCAGCGGAGCACAGTGCATTGAAAAAACTTATGCGCGTGTAAAAATAATGATTTTTCAGAAAGATATCGTAGAATTACTAAGATTATCGGAAAACGAAAAAAATTAAGATCCTCGCTGCCGGTTTTTCACGGTTATTATAAATTCTACGCGTTCTATTACTAAAATAATGTTATATTTATGTTTAGCGACCAAAAATACATAATATAAACTATATGCGGAGTTCGAGGAATGATGCAAACAGTTTTTTGCGTTTTTCTCGCGAAATTCCGGTCCTAGCGCAAAAAGGACGTTCATTTGTGATCACTAACTTCTCATGCGGATTTAAAGTTACCTGATAAGTTTTTCGTAAAACCATGGGCATATTCGTAATCAGCGGAGCACAGTGCATTGAAAAAACTTATGCGCGTGTGAAAATAATGATTTTTCAGAAAGATATTGTAGAATTACTAAAATTATCGGAAAACGAGAAAAATTAAGATCCTCGCTGCCGGTTTTTCACGGTTATTATAAATTCTACGCGTTCTATTACTAAAATAATGTTATATTTATGTTCAGCGACCAAAAATACATAATATAAACTATATGCGGAGTCCGAGGAATGATGCAAACAGTTTTTTGCGTTTTTCTCGCGAAATATCGGTCCTAGCGCAAAAAGGACGTTCACTGGTGATCACTAACTTCTCATGCGGATTTCAAGTTACCTGATAAGTTTTTCGTAAAACCATAGGCATATTCGTAATCAGCGGAGCACAGTGCATTGAAAAAACTTATGCGCGTGTAAAAATAATGATTTTTCAGAAAGATATCGTAGAATTACTAAGATTATCGGAAAACGAGAAAAATTAAGATCCTCGCTGCCGGTTTTTCACGGTTATTATAAATTCTACGCGTTCTATTACTAAAATAATGTTATATTTATGTTTAGCGACCAAAAATACATAATAAAAACTATATGCGGAGTCCGAGGAATGATGCAAACAGTTTTTTGCGTTTTTCTCGCGAAATATCGGTCCTAGCGCAAAAAGGACGTTCACTGGTCATCACTAACTTCTCATGCGGATTTCAAGTTACCTGATAAGTTTTTCGTAAAACCATGGGCATATTCGTAATCAGCGGAGCACAGTGCATTGAAAAAACTTATGCGCGTGTAAAAATAATGATTGTTCAGAAAGATATCGTAGAATTACTAAGATTATCGGAAAACGAGAAAAATTAAGATCCTCGCTGCCGGTTTTTCACGGTGATTATAAATTCTACGCGTTCTATTACTAAAATAATGTTATATTTCTGTTTAGCGACCAAAAATACATAATATAAACTATATGCGGAGTTCGAGGAATGATGCAAACAGTTTTTTGCGTTTTTCTCGCGAAATATCGGTCCTAGCGCAAAAAGGACGTTCATTTGTGATCACTAACTTCTCATGCGGATTTCAAGTTACCTGATAAGTTTTTCGTAAAACCAACGGCATATTCGTAATCAGCGGAGCACAGTGCATTGAAAAAACTTATGCGCGTGTGAAAATAATGATTTTTCAGAAAGTCATTGTAGAATTACTAAAATTATCGGAAAACGAGAAAAATTAAGATCCTCGCTGCCGGTTTTTCACGGTTATTATATATTCTACGCGTTCTATTACTAAAATAATGTTATATTTATGTTTAGCGACCAAAAATACATAATATAAACTATATGCGGAGTCCGAGGAATGATGCAAACAGTTTTTTGCGTTTTTCTCGCGAAATATCGGTCCTAGCGCAAAAAGGACGTTCACTGGTGATCACTAACTTCTCATGCGGATTTCAAGTTACCTGATAAGTTTTTCGTAAAACCATGGGCATATTCGTAATCAGCGGAGCACAGTGCATTGAAAAAACTTATGCGCGTGTAAAAATAATGATTTTTCAGAAAGATATCGTAGAATTACTAAGATTATCGGAAAACGAGAAAAATTAAGATCCTCGCTGCCGGTTTTTCACGGTTATTATAAATTCTACGCGTTCTATTACTAAAATAATGTTATATTTATGTTTAGCGACCAAAAATACATAATATAAACTATATGCGGAGTTCGAGGAATGATGCAAACAGTTTTTTGCGTTTTTCTCGCGAAATATCGGTCCTAGCGCAAAAAGGACGTTCATTTGTGATCACTAACTTCTCAGGCGGATTTTAAGTTACCTGATAAGTTTTTCGTAAAACCATGGGCATATTCGTAATCAGCGGAGCACAGTGCATTGAAAAAACTTATGCGCGTGTGAAAATAATGATTTTTCAGAAAGATATTGTAGAATTACTAAAATTATCGGAAAACGAGAAAAATTAAGATCCTCGCTGCCGGTTTTTCACGGTTATTATAAATTCTACGCGTTCTATTACTAAAATAATGTTATATTTATGTTTAGCGACCAAAAATACATAATATAAACTATATGCGGAGTCCGAGGAATGATGCAAACAGTTTTTTGCGTTTTTCTCGCGAAATATCGGTCCTAGCGCAAAAAGGACGTTCACTGGTGATCACTAACTTCTCATGCGGATTTCAAGTTACCTGATAAGTTTTTCGTAAAACCATGGGCATATTCGTAATCAGCGGAGCACAGTGCATTGAAAAAACTTATGCGCGTGTAAAAATAATGATTTTTCAGAAAGATATCGTAGAATTACTAAGATTATCGGAAAACGAGAAAAATTAAGATCCTCGCTGCCGGTTTTTCACGGTTATTATAAATTCTACGCGTTCTATTACTAAAATAATGTTATATTTATGTTTAGCGACCAAAAATACATAATATAAACTATATGCGGAGTCCGAGGAATGATGCAAACAGTTTTTTGCGTTTTTCTCGCGAAATATCGGTCCTAGCGCAAAAAGGACGTTCATTTGTGATCACTAACTCCTCATGCGGATTTCAAGTTACCTGATAAGTTTTTCGTAAAACCGTGGGCATATTCTTAATCAGCGGAGCACAGTGCATTGAAAAAACTTATGCGCGTGTAAAAATAATGATTTTTTAGAAAGATATCGTAGAATTACTAAGATTATCGGAAAACGAGAAAAATTAAGATCCTCGCTGCCGGTTTTTCACGGTTATTATAAATTCTACGCGTTCTATTACTAAAATAATGTTATATCTATGTTTAGCGACCAAAAATACATAATATAAACTATATGCGGAGTTCGAGGAATGATGCAAACAGTTTTTTGCGTTTTTCTCGCGAAATATCGGTCCTAGCGCAAAAAGGACGTTCATTTGTGATCACTAACTTCTCATGCGGATTTCAAGTTACCTGATAAGTTTTTCGTAAAACCATGGGCATATTCGTAATCAGCGGAGCACAGTGCATTGAAAAAACTTATGCGCGTGTGAAAATAATGATTTTTCAGAAAGATATTGTAGAATTACTAAAATTATCGGAAAACGAGAAAAATTAAGATCCTCGCTGCCGGTTTTTCACGGTTATTATAAATTCTACGCGTTCTATTACTAAAATAATGTTATATTTATGTTTAGCGACCAAAAATACATAATATAAACTATATGCGGAGTTCGAGGAATGATGCAAACAGTTTTTTGCGTTTTTCTCGCGAAATTCCGGTCCTAGCGCAAAAAGGACGTTCATTTGTGATCACTAACTTCTCATGCGGATTTTAAGTTACCTGATAAGTTTTTCGTAAAACCATGGGCATATTCGTAATCAGCGGAGCACAGTGCATTGAAAAAACTTATGCGCGTGTGAAAATAATGATTTTTCAGAAAGATATTGTAGAATTACTAAAATTATCGGAAAACGAGAAAAATTAAGATCCTCGCTGCCGGTTTTTCACGGTTATTATAAATTCTACGCGTTCTATTACTAAAATAATGTTATATTTATGTTCAGCGACCAAAAATACATAATATAAACTATATGCGGAGTCCGAGGAATGATGCAAACAGTTTTTTGCGTTTTTCTCGCGAAATATCGGTCCTAGCGCAAAAAGGACGTTCACTGGTCATCACTAACTTCTCATGCGGATTTCAAGTTACCTGATAAGTTTTTCGTAAAACCATGGGCATATTCGTAATCAGCGGAGCACAGTGCATTGAAAAAACTTATGCGCGTGTAAAAATAATGATTGTTCAGAAAGATATCGTAGAATTACTAAGATTATCGGAAAACGAGAAAAATTAAGATCCTCGCTGCCGGTTTTTCACGGTGATTATAAATTCTACGCGTTCTATTACTAAAATAATGTTATATTTCTGTTTAGCGACCAAAAATACATAATATAAACTATATGCGGAGTTCGAGGAATGATGCAAACAGTTTTTTGCGTTTTTCTCGCGAAATATCGGTCCTAGCGCAAAAAGGACGTTCATTTGTGATCACTAACTTCTCATGCGGATTTTAAGTTACCTGATAAGTTTTTCGTAAAACCATGGGCATATTCGTAATCAGCGGAGCACAGTGCATTGAAAAAACTTATGCGCGTGTAAAAATAATGATTTTTTAGAAAGATATCGTAGAATTACTAAGATTATCGGAAAACGAGAAAAATTAAGATCCTCGCTGCCGGTTTTTCACGGTTATTATAAATTCTACGCGTTCTATTACTAAAATAATGTTATATTTATGTTTAGCGACCAAAAATACATAATATAAACTATATGCGGAGTTCGAGGAATGATGCAAACAGTTTTTTGCGTTTTTCTCGCGAAATTCCGGTCCTAGCGCAAAAAGGACGTTCATTTGTGATCACTAACTTCTCATGCGGATTTTAAGTTACCTGATAAGTTTTTCGTAAAACCATGGGCATATTCGTAATCAGCGGAGCACAGTGCATTGAAAAAACTTATGCGCGTGTGAAAATAATGATTTTTCAGAAAGATATTGTAGAATTACTAAAATTATCGGAAAACGAGAAAAATTAAGATCCTCGCTGCCGGTTTTTCACGGTTATTATAAATTCTACGCGTTCTATTACTAAAATAATGTTATATTTATGTTCAGCGACCAAAAATACATAATATAAACTATATGCGGAGTCCGAGGAATGATGCAAACAGTTTTTTGCGTTTTTCTCGCGAAATATCGGTCCTAGCGCAAAAAGGACGTTCACTGGTCATCACTAACTTCTCATGCGGATTTCAAGTTACCTGATAAGTTTTTCGTAAAACCATGGGCATATTCGTAATCAGCGGAGCACAGTGCATTGAAAAAACTTATGCGCGTGTAAAAATAATGATTGTTCAGAAAGATATCGTAGAATTACTAAGATTATCGGAAAACGAGAAAAATTAAGATCCTCGCTGCCGGTTTTTCACGGTGATTATAAATTCTACGCGTTCTATTACTAAAATAATGTTATATTTCTGTTTAGCGACCAAAAATACATAATATAAACTATATGCGGAGTTCGAGGAATGATGCAAACAGTTTTTTGCGTTTTTCTCGCGAAATATCGGTCCTAGCGCAAAAAGGACGTTCATTTGTGATCACTAACTTCTCATGCGGATTTTAAGTTACCTGATAAGTTTTTCGTAAAACCATGGGCATATTCGTAATCAGCGGAGCACAGTGCATTGAAAAAACTTATGCGCGTGTGAAAATAATGATTTTTCAGAAAGATATCGTAGAATTACTAAGATTATCGGAAAACGAGAAAAATTAAGATCCTCGCTGCCGGTTTTTCACGGTTATTATAAATTCTACGCGTTCTATTACTAAAATAATGTTATATTTATGTTTAGCGACCAAAAATACATAATATAAACTATATGCGGAGTTCGAGGAATGATGCAAACAGTTTTTTGCGTTTTTCTCGCGAAATATCGGTCCTAGCGCAAAAAGGACGTTCATTTGTGATCACTAACTTCTCATGCGGATTTCAAGTTACCTGATAAGTTTTTCGTAAAACCATGGGCATATTCGTAATCAGCGGAGCACAGTGCATTGAAAAAACTTATGCGCGTGTAAAAATAATGATTTTTCAGAAAGATATCGTAGAATTACTAAGATTATCGGAAAACGAGAAAAATTAAGATCCTCGCTGCCGGTTTTTCACGGTTATTATAAATTCTACGCGTTCTATTACTAAAATAATGTTATATTTATGTTTAGCGACCAAAAATACATAATATAAACTATATGCGGAGTTCGAGGAATGATGCAAACAGTTTTTTGCGTTTTTCTCGCGAAATTCCGGTCCTAGCGCAAAAAGGACGTTCATTTGTGATCACTAACTTCTCATGCGGATTTTAAGTTACCTGATAAGTTTTTCGTAAAACCATGGGCATATTCGTAATCAGCGGAGCACAGTGCATTGAAAAAACTTATGCGCGTGTGAAAATAATGATTTTTCAGAAAGATATTGTAGAATTACTAAAATTATCGGAAAACGAGAAAAATTAAGATCCTCGCTGCCGGTTTTTCACGGTTATTATAAATTCTACGCGTTCTATTACTGAAATAATGTTATATTTATGTTCAGCGACCAAAAATACATAATATAAACTATATGCGGAGTCCGAGGAATGATGCAAACAGTTTTTTGCGTTTTTCTCGCGAAATATCGGTCCTAGCGCAAAAAGGACGTTCACTGGTGATCACTAACTTCTCATGCGGATTTCAAGTTACCTGATAAGTTTTTCGTAAAACCATAGGCATATTCGTAATCAGCGGAGCACAGTGCATTGAAAAAACTTATGCGCGTGTAAAAATAATGATTTTTCAGAAAGATATCGTAGAATTACTAAGATTATCGGAAAACGAGAAAAATTAAGATCCTCGCTGCCGGTTTTTCACGGTTATTATAAATTCTACGCGTTCTATTACTAAAATAATGTTATATTTATGTTAAGCGACCAAAAATACATAATATAAACTATATGCGGAGTCCGAGGAATGATGCAAACAGTTTTTTGCGTTTTTCTCGCGAAATATCGGTCCTAGCGCAAAAAGGACGTTCACTGGTCATCACTAACTTCTCATGCGGATTTCAAGTTACCTGATAAGTTTTTCGTAAAACCATGGGCATATTCGTAATCAGCGGAGCACAGTGCATTGAAAAAACTTATGCGCGTGTAAAAATAATGATTGTTCAGAAAGATATCGTAGAATTACTAAGATTATCGGAAAACGAGAAAAATTAAGATCCTCGCTGCCGGTTTTTCACGGTGATTATAAATTCTACGCGTTCTATTACTAAAATAATGTTATATTTCTGTTTAGCGACCAAAAATACATAATATAAACTATATGCGGAGTTCGAGGAATGATGCAAACAGTTTTTTGCGTTTTTCTCGCGAAATATCGGTCCTAGCGCAAAAAGGACGTTCATTTGTGATCACTAACTTCTCATGCGGATTTTAAGTTACCTGATAAGTTTTTCGTAAAACCATGGGCATATTCGTAATCAGCGGAGCACAGTGCATTGAAAAAACTTATGCGCGTGTAAAAATAATGATTTTTCAGAAAGATATCGTAGAATTACTAAGATTATCGGAAAACGAGAAAAATTAAGATCCTCGCTGTCGGTTTTTCACGGTTATTATAAATTCTACGCGTTCTATTACTAAAATAATGTTATATTTATGTTTAGCGACCAAAAATACATAATATAAACTATATGCGGAGTTCGAGGAATGATGCAAACAGTTTTTTGCGTTTTTCTCGCGAAATATCGGTCCTAGCGCAAAAAGGACGTTCATTTGTGATCACTAACTCCTCATGCGGATTTTAAGTTACCTGATAAGTTTTTCGTAAAACCATGGGCATATTCGTAATCAGCGGAGCACAGTGCATTGAAAAAACTTATGCGCGTGTAAAAATAATGATTTTTTAGAAAGATATCGTAGAATTACTAAGATTATCGGAAAACGAGAAAAATTAAGATCCTCGCTGCCGGTTTTTCACGGTTATTATAAATTCTACGCGTTCTATTACTAAAATAATGTTATATTTATGTTTAGCGACCAAAAATACATAATATAAACTATATGCGGAGTTCGAGGAATGATGCAAACAGTTTTTCGCGTTTTTCTCGCGAAATATCGGTCCTAGCGCAAAAAGGACGTTCATTTGTGATCACTAACTTCTCATGCGGATTTCAAGTTACCTAATCAGTTTTTTGTAAAACCATGGGCATATTCGTAATCAGCGGAGCACAGTGCATTGAAAAAACTTATGCGCGTGTAAAAATAATGATTTTTCAGAAAGATATCGTAGAATTACTAAGATTATCGGAAAACGAGAAAAATTAAGATCCTCGCTGCCGGTTTTTCACGGTTATTATAAATTCTACGCGTTCTATTACTAAAATAATGTTATATTTATGTTTAGCGACCAAAAATACATAATATAAACTATATGCGGAGTTCGAGGAATGATGCAAACAGTTTTTTGCGTTTTTCTCGCGAAATATCGGTCCTAGCGCAAAAAGGACGTTCATTTGTGATCACTAACTTCTCATGCGGATTTTAAGTTACCTGATAAGTTTTTCGTAAAACCATGGGCATATTCGTAATCAGCGGAGCACAGTGCATTGAAAAAACTTATGCGCGTGTGAAAATAATGATTTTTCAGAAAGATATTGTAGAATTACTAAAATTATCGGAAAACGAGAAAAATTAAGATCCTCGCTGCCGGTTTTTCACGGTTATTATAAATTCTACGCGTTCTATCACTAAAATAATGTTATATTTATGTTTAGCGACCAAAAATACATAATATAAACTATATGCGGAGTCCGAGGAATGATGCAAACAGTTTTTTGCGTTTTTCTCGCGAAATATCGGTCCTAGCGCAAAAAGGACGTTCACTGGTGATCGGTAACTTCTCATGCGGATTTCAAGTTACCTGATAAGTTTTTCGTAAAACCATGGGCATATTCGTAATCAGCGGAGCACAGTGCATTGAAAAAACTTATGCGCGTGTAAAAATAATGATTTTTTAGAAAGATATCGTAGAATTACTAAGATTATCGGAAAACGAGAAAAATTAAGATCCTCGCTGCCGGTTTTTCACGGTTATTATAAATTCTACGCGTTCTATTACTAAAATAATGTTATATTTATGTTTAGCGACCAAAAATACATAATATAAACTATATGCGGAGTTCGAGGAATGATGCAAACAGTTTTTTGCGTTTTTCTCGCGAAATATCGGTCCTAGCGCAAAAAGGACGTTCACTGGTGATCACTAACTTCTCATGCGGATTTCAAGTTACCTGATAAGTTTTTCGTAAAACCATGGGCATATTCGTAATCAGCGGAGCACAGTGCATTGAAAAAACTTATGCGCGTGTAAAAATAATGATTTTTCAGAAAGATATCGTAGAATTACTAAGATTATCGGAAAACGAGAAGAATTAAGATCCTCGCTGCCGGTTTTTCACGGTTATTATAAATTCTACGCGTTCTATTACTAAAATAATGTTATATTTATGTTTAGCGACCAAAAATACATAATATAAACTATATGCGGAGTTCGAGGAATGATGCAAACAGTTTTTCGCGTTTTTCTCGCGAAATATCGGTCCTAGCGCAAAAAGGACGTTCATTTGTGATCACTAACTTCTCATGCGGATTTCAAGTTACCTGATAAGTTTTTTGTAAAACCATGGGCATATTCGTAATCAGCGGAGCACAGTGCATTGAAAAAACTTATGCGCGTGTAAAAATAATGATTTTTCAGAAAGATATCGTAGAATTACTAAGATTATCGGAAAACGAGAAAAATTAAGATCCTCGCTGCCGGTTTTTCACGGTTATTATAAATTCTACGCGTTCTATTACTAAAATAATGTTATATTTATGTTTAGCGACCAAAAATACATAATATAAACTATATGCGGAGTTCGAGGAATGATGCAAACAGTTTTTTGCGTTTTTCTCGCGAAATATCGGTCCTAGCGCAAAAAGGACGTTCATTTGTGATCACTAACTTCTCATGCGGATTTTAAGTTACCTGATAAGTTTTTCGTAAAACCATGGGCATATTCGTAATCAGCGGAGCACAGTGCATTGAAAAAACTTATGCGCGTGTGAAAATAATGATTTTTCAGAAAGATATTGTAGAATTACTAAAATTATCGGAAAACGAGAAAAATTAAGATCCTCGCTGCCGGTTTTTCACGGTTATTATAAATTCTACGCGTTCTATTACTAAAATAATGTTATATTTATGTTTAGCGACCAAAAATACATAATATAAACTATATGCGGAGTCCGAGGAATGATGCAAACAGTTTTTTGCGTTTTTCTCGCGAAATATCGGTCCTAGCGCAAAAAGGACGTTCACTGGTGATCGGTAACTTCTCATGCGGATTTCAAGTTACCTGATAAGTTTTTCGTAAAACCATGGGCATATTCGTAATCAGCGGAGCACAGTGCATTGAAAAAACTTATGCGCGTGTAAAAATAATGATTTTTTAGAAAGATATCGTAGAATTACTAAGATTATCGGAAAACGAGAAAAATTAAGATCCTCGCTGCCGGTTTTTCACGGTTATTATAAATTCTACGCGTTCTATTACTAAAATAATGTTATATTTATGTTTAGCGACCAAAAATACATAATATAAACTATATGCGGAGTTCGAGGAATGATGCAAACAGTTTTTTGCGTTTTTCTCGCGAAATATCGGTCCTAGCGCAAAAAGGACGTTCACTGGTGATCACTAATTCTCATGCGGATTTCAAGTTACCTGATAAGTTTTTCGTAAAACCATGGGCATATTCGTAATCAGCGGAGCACAGTGCATTGAAAAAACTTATGCGCGTGTAAAAATAATGATTTTTCAGAAAGATATCGTAGAATTACTAAGATTATCGGAAAACGAGAAGAATTAAGATCCTCGCTGCCGGTTTTTCACGGTTATTATAAATTCTACGCGTTCTATTACTAAAATAATGTTATATTTATGTTTAGCGACCAAAAATACATAATATAAACTATATGCGGAGTCCGAGGAATGATGCAAACAGTTTTTTGCGTTTTTCTCGCGAAATATCGGTCCTAGCGCAAAAAGGACGTTCATTTGTGATCACTAACTTCTCATGCGGATTTTAAGTTACCTGATAAGTTTTTCGTAAAACCATGGGCATATTCGTAATCAGCGGAGCACCGTGCATTGAAAAAACTTGGGCGCGTGTAAAAATAATGATTTTTCAGAAAGATATTGTAGAATTACTAAAATTATCGGAAAACGAGAAAAATTAAGATCCTCGCTGCCGGTTTTTCACGGTTATTATAAATTCTACGCGTTCTATTACTAAAATAATGTTATATTTCTGTTTAGCGACCAAAAATACATAATATAAACTATATGCGGAGTCCGAGGAATGATGCAAACAGTTTTTTGCGTTTTTCTCGCGAAATATCGGTCCTAGCGCAAAAAGGACGTTCACTGGTGATCACTAACTTCTCATGCGGATTTCAAGTTACCTGATAAGTTTTTCGTAAAACCATGGGCATATTCGTAATCAGCGGAGCACAGTGCATTGAAAAAACTTATGCGCGTGTAAAAATAATGATTTTTTAGAAAGATATCGTAGAATTACTAAGATTATCGGAAAACGAGAAAAATTAAGATCCTCGCTGCCGGTTTTTCACGGTTATTATAAATTCTACGCGTTCTATTACTAAAATAATGTTATATTTATGTTTAGCGACCAAAAATACATAATATAAACTATATGCGGAGTTCGAGGAATGATGCAAACAGTTTTTTGCGTTTTTCTCGCGAAATATCGGTCCTAGCGCAAAAAGGACGTTCACTGGTGATCACTAACTTCTCATGCGGATTTCAAGTTACCTGATAAGTTTTTCGTAAAACCATGGGCATATTCGTAATCAGCGGAGCACAGTGCATTGAAAAAACTTATGCGCGTGTAAAAATAATGATTTTTCAGAAAGATATCGTAGAATTACTAAGATTATCGGAAAACGAGAAAAATTAAGATCCTCGCTGCCGGTTTTTCACGGTTATTATAAATTCTACGCGTTCTATTACTAAAATAATGTTATATTTATGTTTAGCGACCAAAAATACATAATATAAACTATATGCGGAGTCCGAGGAATGATGCAAACAGTTTTTTGCGTTTTTCTCGCGAAATATCGGTCCTAGCGCAAAAAGGACGTTCATTTGTGATCACTAACTTCTCATGCGGATTTCAAGTTACCTGATAAGTTTTTCGTAAAACCGTGGGCATATTCGTAATCAGCGGAGCACAGTGCATTGAAAAAACTTATGCGCGTGTAAAAATAATGATTTTTTAGAAAGATATCGTAGAATTACTAAGATTATCGGAAAACGAGAAAAATTAAGATCCTCGCTGCCGGTTTTTCACGGTTATTATAAATTCTACGCGTTCTATTACTAAAATAATGTTATATTTATGTTTAGCGACCAAAAATACATAATATAAACTATATGCGGAGTTCGAGGAATGATGCAAACAGTTTTTTGCGTTTTTCTCGCGAAATATCGGTCCTAGCGCAAAAAGGACGTTCATTTGTGGTCACTAACTTCTCATGCGGATTTCAAGTTACCTGATAAGTTTTTCGTAAAACCATGGGCATATTCGTAATCAGCGGAGCACAGTGCATTGAAAAAACTTATGCGCGTGTAAAAATAATGATTTTTCAGAAAGATATCGTAGAATTACTAAGATTATCGGAAAACGGGAAAAATTAAGATCCTCGCTGCCGGTTTTTCACGGTTATTATAAATTCTACGCGTTCTATTACTAAAATAATGTTATATTTATGTTTAGCGACCAAAAATACATAATATAAACTATATGCGGAGTTCGAGGAATGATGCAAACAGTTTTTTGCGTTTTTCTCGCGAAATATCGGTCCTAGCGCAAAAAGGACGTTCATTTGTGATCACTAACTTCTCATGCGGATTTTAAGTTACCTGATAAGTTTTTCGTAAAACCATGGGCATATTCGTAATCAGCGGAGCACAGTGCATTGAAAAAACTTATGCGCGTGTGAAAATAATGATTTTTCAGAAAGATATTGTAGAATTACTAAAATTATCGGAAAACGAGAAAAATTAAGATCCTCGCTGCCGGTTTTTCACGGTTATTATAAATTCTACGCGTTCTATTACTAAAATAATGTTATATTTCTGTTTAGCGACCAAAAATACATAATATAAACTATATGCGGAGTCCGAGGAATGATGCAAACAGTTTTTTGCGTTTTTCTCGCGAAATATCGGTCCTAGCGCAAAAAGGACGTTCACTGGTGATCACTAACTTCTCATGCGGATTTCAAGTTACCTGATAAGTTTTTCGTAAAACCATGGGCATATTCGTAATCAGCGGAGCACAGTGCATTGAAAAAACTTATGCGCGTGTAAAAATAATGATTTTTTAGAAAGATATCGTAGAATTACTAAGATTATCGGAAAACGAGAAAAATTAAGATCCTCGCTGCCGGTTTTTCACGGTTATTATAAATTCTACGCGTTCTATTACTAAAATAATGTTATATTTATGTTTAGCGACCAAAAATACATAATATAAACTATATGCGGAGTTCGAGGAATGATGCAAACAGTTTTTTGCGTTTTTCTCGCGAAATATCGGTCCTAGCGCAAAAAGGACGTTCACTGGTGATCACTAACTTCTCATGCGGATTTCAAGTTACCTGATAAGTTTTTCGTAAAACCATGGGCATATTCGTAATCAGCGGAGCACAGTGCATTGAAAAAACTTATGCGCGTGTAAAAATAATGATTTTTCAGAAAGATATCGTAGAATTACTAAGATTATCGGAAAACGAGAAAAATTAAGATCCTCGCTGCCGGTTTTTCACGGTTATTATAAATTCTACGCGTTCTATTACTAAAATAATGTTATATTTATGTTTAGCGACCAAAAATACATAATATAAACTATATGCGGAGTCCGAGGAATGATGCAAACAGTTTTTTGCGTTTTTCTCGCGAAATATCGGTCCTAGCGCAAAAAGGACGTTCATTTGTGATCACTAACTTCTCATGCGGATTTCAAGTTACCTGATAAGTTTTTCGTAAAACCGTGGGCATATTCGTAATCAGCGGAGCACAGTGCATTGAAAAAACTTATGCGCGTGTAAAAATAATGATTTTTTAGAAAGATATCGTAGAATTACTAAGATTATCGGAAAACGAGAAAAATTAAGATCCTCGCTGCCGGTTTTTCACGGTTATTATAAATTCTACGCGTTCTATTACTAAAATAATGTTATATTTATGTTTAGCGACCAAAAATACATAATATAAACTATATGCGGAGTTCGAGGAATGATGCAAACAGTTTTTTGCGTTTTTCTCGCGAAATATCGGTCCTAGCGCAAAAAGGACGTTCATTTGTGGTCACTAACTTCTCATGCGGATTTCAAGTTACCTGATAAGTTTTTCGTAAAACCATGGGCATATTCGTAATCAGCGGAGCACAGTGCATTGAAAAAACTTATGCGCGTGTAAAAATAATGATTTTTCAGAAAGATATCGTAGAATTACTAAGATTATCGGAAAACGGGAAAAATTAAGATCCTCGCTGCCGGTTTTTCACGGTTATTATAAATTCTACGCGTTCTATTACTAAAATAATGTTATATTTATGTTTAGCGACCAAAAATACATAATATAAACTATATGCGGAGTTCGAGGAATGATGCAAACAGTTTTTTGCGTTTTTCTCGCGAAATATCGGTCCTAGCGCAAAAAGGACGTTCATTTGTGATCACTAACTTCTCATGCGGATTTTAAGTTACCTGATAAGTTTTTCGTAAAACCATGGGCATATTCGTAATCAGCGGAGCACAGTGCATTGAAAAAACTTATGCGCGTGTGAAAATAATGATTTTTCAGAAAGATATTGTAGAATTACTAAAATTATCGGAAAACGAGAAAAATTAAGATCCTCGCTGCCGGTTTTTCACGGTTATTATAAATTCTACGCGTTCTATTACTAAAATAATGTTATATTTATGTTTAGCGACCAAAAATACATAATATAAACTATATGCGGAGTCCGAGGAATGATGCAAACAGTTTTTTGCGTTTTTCTCGCGAAATATCGGTCCTAGCGCAAAAAGGACGTTCACTGGTGATCACTAACTTCTCATGCGGATTTCAAGTTACCTGATAAGTTTTTCGTAAAACCATAGGCATATTCGTAATCAGCGGAGCACAGTGCATTGAAAAAACTTATGCGCGTGTAAAAATAATGATTTTTCAGAAAGATATCGTAGAATTACTAAGATTATCGGAAAACGAGAAAAATTAAGATCCTCGCTGCCGGTTTTTCACGGTTATTATAAATTCTACGCGTTCTATTACTAAAATAATGTTATATTTATGTTTAGCGACCAAAAATACATAATATAAACTATATGCGGAGTCCGAGGAATGATGCAAACAGTTTTTTGCGTTTTTCTCGCGAAATATCGGTCCTAGCGCAAAAAGGACGTTCACTGGTCATCACTAACTTCTCATGCGGATTTCAAGTTACCTGATAAGTTTTTCGTAAAACCATGGGCATATTCGTAATCAGCGGAGCACAGTGCATTGAAAAAACTTATGCGCGTGTAAAAATAATGATTGTTCAGAAAGATATCGTAGAATTACTAAGATTATCGGAAAACGAGAAAAATTAAGATCCTCGCTGCCGGTTTTTCACGGTGATTATAAATTCTACGCGTTCTATTACTAAAATAATGTTATATTTCTGTTTAGCGACCAAAAATACATAATATAAACTAAATGCGGAGTTCGAGGAATGATGCAAACAGTTTTTTGCGTTTTTCTCGCGAAATATCGGTCCTAGCGCAAAAAGGACGTTCATTTGTGATCACTAACTTCTCATGCGGATTTTAAGTTACCTGATAAGTTTTTCGTAAAACCATGGGCATATTCGTAATCAGCGGAGCACAGTGCATTGAAAAAACTTATGCGCGTGTAAAAATAATGATTTTTCAGAAAGATATCGTAGAATTACTAAGATTATCGGAAAACGAGAAAAATTAAGATCCTCGCTGCCGGTTTTTCACGGTTATTATAAATTCTACGCGTTCTATTACTAAAATAATGTTATATTTATGTTTAGCGACCAAAAATACATAATATAAACTATATGCGGAGTTCGAGGAATGATGCAAACAGTTTTTTGCGTTTTTCTCGCGAAATATCGGTCCTAGCGCAAAAAGGACGTTCATTTGTGATCACTAACTTCTCATGCGGATTTTAAGTTACCTGATAAGTTTTTCGTAAAACGATGGGCATATTCGTAATCAGCGGAGCACAGTGCATTGAAAAAACTTACGCGCGTGTAAAAATAATGATTTTTTAGAAAGATATCGTAGAATTACTAAGATTATCGGAAAACGAGAAAAATTAAGATCCTCGCTGCCGGTTTTTCACGGTTATTATAAATTCTACGCGTTCTATTACTAAAATAATGTTATATTTATGTTTAGCGACCAAAAATACATAATATAAACTATATGCGGAGTTCGAGGAATGATGCAAACAGTTTTTTGCGTTTTTCTCGCGAAATATCGGTCCTAGCGCAAAAAGGACGTTCATTTGTGATCACTAACTTCTCATGCGGATTTTAAGTTACCTGATAAGTTTTTCGTAAAACCATGGGCATATTCGTAATCAGCGGAGCACAGTGCATTGAAAAAACTTATGCGCGTGTAAAAATAATGATTTTTTAGAAAGATATCGTAGAATCACTAAAATTATCGGAAAACGAGAAAAATTAAGATCCTCGCTGCCGGTTTTTCACAGTTATTAGAAATTCTACGCGTTCTATTACTAAAATAATGTTATATTTATGTTTAGCGACCAAAAATACATAATATAAACTATATGCGGAGTTCGAGGAATGATGCAAACAGTTTTTTGCGTTTTTCTCGCGAAATATCGGTCCTAGCGCAAAAAGGACGTTCATTTGTGATCACTAACTTCTCATGCGGATTTTAAGTTACCTGATAAGTTTTTCGTAAAACCATGGGCATATTCGTAATCAGCGGAGCACAGTGCATTGAAAAAACTTATGCGCGTGTAAAAATAATGATTTTTCAGAAAGATATCGTAGAATTACTAAGATTATCGGAAAACGAGAAAAATTAAGATCCTCGCTGCCGGTTTTTCACGGTTATTATAAATTCTACGCGTTCTATTACTAAAATAATGTTATATTTATGTTTAGCGACCAAAAATACATAATATAAACTATATGCGGAGTCCGAGGAATGATGCAAACAGTTTTTTGCGTTTTTCTCGCGAAATATCGGTCCTAGCGCAAAAAGGACGTTCACTGGTGATCACTAACTTCTCATGCGGATTTCAAGTTACCTGATAAGTTTTTCGTAAAACCATAGGCATATTCGTAATCAGCGGAGCACAGTGCATTGAAAAAACTTATGCGCGTGTAAAAATAATGATTTTTCAGAAAGATATCGTAGAATTACTAAGATTATCGGAAAACGAGAAAAATTAAGATCCTCGCTGCCGGTTTTTCACGGTTATTATAAATTCTACGCGTTCTATTACTAAAATAATGTTATATTTATGTTTAGCGACCAAAAATACATAATATAAACTATATGCGGAGTCCGAGGAATGATGCAAACAGTTTTTTGCGTTTTTCTCGCGAAATATCGGTCCTAGCGCAAAAAGGACGTTCATTTGTGATCACTAACTTCTCCTGCGGATTTTAAGTTACCTGATAAGTTTTTCGTAAAACCATGGGCATATTCGTAATCAGCGGAGCACCGTGCATTGAAAAAACTTATGCGCGTGTAAAAATAATGATTTTTCAGAAAGATATCGTAGAATTACTAAAATTATCGGAAAACGAGAAAAATTAAGATCCTCGCTGCCGGTTTTTCACGGTTATTATAAATTCTACGCGTTCTATTACTAAAATAATGTTATATTTATGTTTAGCGACCAAAAATACATAATATAAACTATATGCGGAGTCCGAGGAATGATGCAAACAGTTTTTTGCGTTTTTCTCGCGAAATATCGGTCCTAGCGCAAAAAGGACGTTCACTGGTGATCACTAACTTCTCATGCGGATTTCAAGTTACCTGATAAGTTTTTCGTAAAACCATAGGCATATTCGTAATCAGCGGAGCACAGTGCATTGAAAAAACTTATGCGCGTGTAAAAATAATGATTTTTTAGAAAGATATCGTAGAATTACTAAGATTATCGGAAAACGAGAAAAATTAAGATCCTCGCTGCCGGTTTTTCACGGTTATTATAAATTCTACGCGTTCTATTACTAAAATAATGTTATATTTATGTTTAGCGACCAAAAATACATAATATAAACTATATGCGGAGTTCGAGGAATGATGCAAACAGTTTTTTGCGTTTTTCTCGCGAAATATCAGTCCTAGCGCAAAAAGGACGTTCATTTGTGATCACTAACTTCTCATGCGGATTTCAAGTTACCTGATAAGTTTTTCGTAAAACCATGGGCATATTCGTAATCAGCGGAGCACAGTGCATTGAAAAAACTTATGCGCGTGTAAAAATAATGATTTTTCAGAAAGATATCGTAGAATTACTAAGATTATCGGAAAACGAGAAAAATTAAGATCCTCGCTGCCGGTTTTTCACGGTTATTATAAATTCTACGCGTTCTATTACTAAAATAATGTTATATTTATGTTTAGCGACCAAAAATACATAATATAAACTATATGCGGAGTTCGAGGAATGATGCAAACAGTTTTTTGCGTTTTTCTCGCGAAATATCGGTCCTAGCGCAAAAAGGACGTTCATTTGTGATCACTAACTTCTCATGCGGATTTTAAGTTACCTGATAAGTTTTTCGTAAAACCATGGGCATATTCGTAATCAGCGGAGCACAGTGCATTGAAAAAACTTATGCGCGTGTGAAAATAATGATTTTTCAGAAAGATATTGTAGAATTACTAAAATTATCGGAAAACGAGAAAAATTAAGATCCTCGCTGCCGGTTTTTCACGGTTATTATAAATTCTACGCGTTCTATCACTAAAATAATGTTATATTTATGTTTAGCGACCAAAAATACATAATATAAACTATATGCGGAGTCCGAGGAATGATGCAAACAGTTTTTTGCGTTTTTCTCGCGAAATATCGGTCCTAGCGCAAAAAGGACGTTCACTGGTGATCGGTAACTTCTCATGCGGATTTCAAGTTACCTGATAAGTTTTTCGTAAAACCATGGGCATATTCGTAATCAGCGGAGCACAGTGCATTGAAAAAACTTATGCGCGTGTAAAAATAATGATTTTTTAGAAAGATATCGTAGAATTACTAAGATTATCGGAAAACGAGAAAAATTAAGATCCTCGCTGCCGGTTTTTCACGGTTATTATAAATTCTACGCGTTCTATTACTAAAATAATGTTATATTTATGTTTAGCGACCAAAAATACATAATATAAACTATATGCGGAGTTCGAGGAATGATGCAAACAGTTTTTTGCGTTTTTCTCGCGAAATATCGGTCCTAGCGCAAAAAGGACGTTCACTGGTGATCACTAACTTCTCATGCGGATTTCAAGTTACCTGATAAGTTTTTCGTAAAACCATGGGCATATTCGTAATCAGCGGAGCACAGTGCATTGAAAAAACTTATGCGCGTGTAAAAATAATGATTTTTCAGAAAGATATCGTAGAATTACTAAGATTATCGGAAAACGAGAAGAATTAAGATCCTCGCTGCCGGTTTTTCACGGTTATTATAAATTCTACGCGTTCTATTACTAAAATAATGTTATATTTATGTTTAGCGACCAAAAATACATAATATAAACTATATGCGGAGTTCGAGGAATGATGCAAACAGTTTTTCGCGTTTTTCTTGCGAAATATCGGTCCTAGCGCAAAAAGGACGTTCATTTGTGATCACTAACTTCTCATGCGGATTTCAAGTTACCTGATAAGTTTTTTGTAAAACCATGGGCATATTCGTAATCAGCGGAGCACAGTGCATTGAAAAAACTTATGCGCGTGTAAAAATAATGATTTTTCAGAAAGATATCGTAGAATTACTAAGATTATCGGAAAACGAGAAAAATTAAGATCCTCGCTGCCGGTTTTTCACGGTTATTATAAATTCTACGCGTTCTATTACTAAAATAATGTTATATTTATGTTTAGCGACCAAAAATACATAATATAAACTATATGCGGAGTTCGAGGAATGATGCAAACAGTTTTTTGCGTTTTTCTCGCGAAATATCGGTCCTAGCGCAAAAAGGACGTTCATTTGTGATCACTAACTTCTCATGCGGATTTTAAGTTACCTGATAAGTTTTTCGTAAAACCATGGGCATATTCGTAATCAGCGGAGCACAGTGCATTGAAAAAACTTATGCGCGTGTGAAAATAATGATTTTTCAGAAAGATATTGTAGAATTACTAAAATTATCGGAAAACGAGAAAAATTAAGATCCTCGCTGCCGGTTTTTCACGGTTATTATAAATTCTACGCGTTCTATTACTAAAATAATGTTATATTTATGTTTAGCGACCAAAAATACATAATATAAACTATATGCGGAGTCCGAGGAATGATGCAAACAGTTTTTTGCGTTTTTCTCGCGAAATATCGGTCCTAGCGCAAAAAGGACGTTCACTGGTGATCGGTAACTTCTCATGCGGATTTCAAGTTACCTGATAAGTTTTTCGTAAAACCATGGGCATATTCGTAATCAGCGGAGCACAGTGCATTGAAAAAACTTATGCGCGTGTAAAAATAATGATTTTTTAGAAAGATATCGTAGAATTACTAAGATTATCGGAAAACGAGAAAAATTAAGATCCTCGCTGCCGGTTTTTCACGGTTATTATAAATTCTACGCGTTCTATTACTAAAATAATGTTATATTTATGTTTAGCGACCAAAAATACATAATATAAACTATATGCGGAGTTCGAGGAATGATGCAAACAGTTTTTTGCGTTTTTCTCGCGAAATATCAGTCCTAGCGCAAAAAGGACGTTCATTTGTGATCACTAACTTCTCATGCGGATTTCAAGTTACCTGATAAGTTTTTCGTAAAACCATGGGCATATTCGTAATCAGCGGAGCACAGTGCATTGAAAAAACTTATGCGCGTGTAAAAATAATGATTTTTCAGAAAGATATCGTAGAATTACTAAGATTATCGGAAAACGAGAAAAATTAAGATCCTCGCTGCCGGTTTTTCACGGTTATTATAAATTCTACGCGTTCTATTACTAAAATAATGTTATATTTATGTTTAGCGACCAAAAATACATAATATAAACTATATGCGGAGTTCGAGGAATGATGCAAACAGTTTTTTGCGTTTTTCTCGCGAAATTCCGGTCCTAGCGCAAAAAGGACGTTCATTTGTGATCACTAACTTCTCATGCGGATTTTAAGTTACCTGATAAGTTTTTCGTAAAACCATGGGCATATTCGTAATCAGCGGAGCACAGTGCATTGAAAAAACTTATGCGCGTGTGAAAATAATGATTTTTCAGAAAGATATTGTAGAATTACTAAAATTATCGGAAAACGAGAAAAATTAAGATCCTCGCTGCCGGTTTTTCACGGTTATTATAAATTCTACGCGTTCTATTACTGAAATAATGTTATATTTATGTTCAGCGACCAAAAATACATAATATAAACTATATGCGGAGTCCGAGGAATGATGCAAACAGTTTTTTGCGTTTTTCTCGCGAAATATCGGTCCTAGCGCAAAAAGGACGTTCACTGGTGATCACTAACTTCTCATGCGGATTTCAAGTTACCTGATAAGTTTTTCGTAAAACCATAGGCATATTCGTAATCAGCGGAGCACAGTGCATTGAAAAAACTTATGCGCGTGTAAAAATAATGATTTTTCAGAAAGATATCGTAGAATTACTAAGATTATCGGAAAACGAGAAAAATTAAGATCCTCGCTGCCGGTTTTTCACGGTTATTATAAATTCTACGCGTTCTATTACTAAAATAATGTTATATTTATGTTTAGCGACCAAAAATACATAATATAAACTATATGCGGAGTCCGAGGAATGATGCAAACAGTTTTTTGCGTTTTTCTCGCGAAATATCGGTCCTAGCGCAAAAAGGACGTTCACTGGTCATCACTAACTTCTCATGCGGATTTCAAGTTACCTGATAAGTTTTTCGTAAAACCATGGGCATATTCGTAATCAGCGGAGCACAGTGCATTGAAAAAACTTATGCGCGTGTAAAAATAATGATTGTTCAGAAAGATATCGTAGAATTACTAAGATTATCGGAAAACGAGAAAAATTAAGATCCTCGCTGCCGGTTTTTCACGGTGATTATAAATTCTACGCGTTCTATTACTAAAATAATGTTATATTTCTGTTTAGCGACCAAAAATACATAATATAAACTATATGCGGAGTTCGAGGAATGATGCAAACAGTTTTTTGCGTTTTTCTCGCGAAATATCGGTCCTAGCGCAAAAAGGACGTTCATTTGTGATCACTAACTTCTCATGCGGATTTTAAGTTACCTGATAAGTTTTTCGTAAAACCATGGGCATATTCGTAATCAGCGGAGCACAGTGCATTGAAAAAACTTATGCGCGTGTAAAAATAATGATTTTTCAGAAAGATATCGTAGAATTACTAAGATTATCGGAAAACGAGAAAGATTAAGATCCTCGCTGTCGGTTTTTCACGGTTATTATAAATTCTACGCGTTCTATTACTAAAATAATGTTATATTTATGTTTAGCGACCAAAAATACATAATATAAACTATATGCGGAGTTCGAGGAATGATGCAAACAGTTTTTTGCGTTTTTCTCGCGAAATATCGGTCCTAGCGCAAAAAGGACGTTCATTTGTGATCACTAACTCCTCATGCGGATTTTAAGTTACCTGATAAGTTTTTCGTAAAACCATGGGCATATTCGTAATCAGCGGAGCACAGTGCATTGAAAAAACTTATGCGCGTGTAAAAATAATGATTTTTTAGAAAGATATCGTAGAATTACTAAGATTATCGGAAAACGAGAAAAATTAAGATCCTCGCTGCCGGTTTTTCACGGTTATTATAAATTCTACGCGTTCTATTACTAAAATAATGTTATATTTATGTTTAGCGACCAAAAATACATAATATAAACTATATGCGGAGTTCGAGGAATGATGCAAACAGTTTTTCGCGTTTTTCTCGCGAAATATCGGTCCTAGCGCAAAAAGGACGTTCATTTGTGATCACTAACTTCTCATGCGGATTTCAAGTTACCTAATCAGTTTTTTGTAAAACCATGGGCATATTCGTAATCAGCGGAGCACAGTGCATTGAAAAAACTTATGCGCGTGTAAAAATAATGATTTTTCAGAAAGATATCGTAGAATTACTAAGATTATCGGAAAACGAGAAAAATTAAGATCCTCGCTGCCGGTTTTTCACGGTTATTATAAATTCTACGCGTTCTATTACTAAAATAATGTTATATTTATGTTTAGCGACCAAAAATACATAATATAAACTATATGCGGAGTTCGAGGAATGATGCAAACAGTTTTTTGCGTTTTTCTCGCGAAATATCGGTCCTAGCGCAAAAAGGACGTTCATTTGTGATCACTAACTTCTCATGCGGATTTTAAGTTACCTGATAAGTTTTTCGTAAAACCATGGGCATATTCGTAATCAGCGGAGCACAGTGCATTGAAAAAACTTATGCGCGTGTGAAAATAATGATTTTTCAGAAAGATATTGTAGAATTACTAAAATTATCGGAAAACGAGAAAAATTAAGATCCTCGCTGCCGGTTTTTCACGGTTATTATAAATTCTACGCGTTCTATCACTAAAATAATGTTATATTTATGTTTAGCGACCAAAAATACATAATATAAACTATATGCGGAGTCCGAGGAATGATGCAAACAGTTTTTTGCGTTTTTCTCGCGAAATATCGGTCCTAGCGCAAAAAGGACGTTCACTGGTGATCGGTAACTTCTCATGCGGATTTCAAGTTACCTGATAAGTTTTTCGTAAAACCATGGGCATATTCGTAATCAGCGGAGCACAGTGCATTGAAAAAACTTATGCGCGTGTAAAAATAATGATTTTTTAGAAAGATATCGTAGAATTACTAAGATTATCGGAAAACGAGAAAAATTAAGATCCTCGCTGCCGGTTTTTCACGGTTATTATAAATTCTACGCGTTCTATTACTAAAATAATGTTATATTTATGTTTAGCGACCAAAAATACATAATATAAACTATATGCGGAGTTCGAGGAATGATGCAAACAGTTTTTTGCGTTTTTCTCGCGAAATATCGGTCCTAGCGCAAAAAGGACGTCCACTGGTGATCACTAACTTCTCATGCGGATTTCAAGTTACCTGATAAGTTTTTCGTAAAACCATGGGCATATTCGTAATCAGCGGAGCACAGTGCATTGAAAAAACTTATGCGCGTGTAAAAATAATGATTTTTCAGAAAGATATCGTAGAATTACTAAGATTATCGGAAAACGAGAAGAATTAAGATCCTCGCTGCCGGTTTTTCACGGTTATTATAAATTCTACGCGTTCTATTACTAAAATAATGTTATATTTATGTTTAGCGACCAAAAATACATAATATAAACTATATGCGGAGTTCGAGGAATGATGCAAACAGTTTTTCGCGTTTTTCTCGCGAAATATCGGTCCTAGCGCAAAAAGGACGTTCATTTGTGATCACTAACTTCTCATGCGGATTTCAAGTTACCTGATAAGTTTTTTGTAAAACCATGGGCATATTCGTAATCAGCGGAGCACAGTGCATTGAAAAAACTTATGCGCGTGTAAAAATAATGATTTTTCAGAAAGATATCGTAGAATTACTAAGATTATCGGAAAACGAGAAAAATTAAGATCCTCGCTGCCGGTTTTTCACGGTTATTATAAATTCTACGCGTTCTATTACTAAAATAATGTTATATTTATGTTTAGCGACCAAAAATACATAATATAAACTATATGCGGAGTTCGAGGAATGATGCAAACAGTTTTTTGCGTTTTTCTCGCGAAATATCGGTCCTAGCGCAAAAAGGACGTTCATTTGTGATCACTAACTTCTCATGCGGATTTTAAGTTACCTGATAAGTTTTTCGTAAAACCATGGGCATATTCGTAATCAGCGGAGCACAGTGCATTGAAAAAACTTATGCGCGTGTGAAAATAATGATTTTTCAGAAAGATATTGTAGAATTACTAAAATTATCGGAAAACGAGAAAAATTAAGATCCTCGCTGCCGGTTTTTCACGGTTATTATAAATTCTACGCGTTCTATTACTAAAATAATGTTATATTTATGTTTAGCGACCAAAAATACATAATATAAACTATATGCGGAGTCCGAGGAATGATGCAAACAGTTTTTTGCGTTTTTCTCGCGAAATATCGGTCCTAGCGCAAAAAGGACGTTCACTGGTGATCGGTAACTTCTCATGCGGATTTCAAGTTACCTGATAAGTTTTTCGTAAAACCATGGGCATATTCGTAATCAGCGGAGCACAGTGCATTGAAAAAACTTATGCGCGTGTAAAAATAATGATTTTTTAGAAAGATATCGTAGAATTACTAAGATTATCGGAAAACGAGAAAAATTAAGATCCTCGCTGCCGGTTTTTCACGGTTATTATAAATTCTACGCGTTCTATTACTAAAATAATGTTATATTTATGTTTAGCGACCAAAAATACATAATATAAACCATATGCGGAGTTCGAGGAATGATGCAAACAGTTTTTTGCGTTTTTCTCGCGAAATATCGGTCCTAGCGCAAAAAGGACGTTCACTGGTGATCACTAATTCTCATGCGGATTTCAAGTTACCTGATAAGTTTTTCGTAAAACCATGGGCATATTCGTAATCAGCGGAGCACAGTGCATTGAAAAAACTTATGCGCGTGTAAAAATAATGATTTTTCAGAAAGATATCGTAGAATTACTAAGATTATCGGAAAACGAGAAGAATTAAGATCCTCGCTGCCGGTTTTTCACGGTTATTATAAATTCTACGCGTTCTATTACTAAAATAATGTTATATTTATGTTTAGCGACCAAAAATACATAATATAAACTATATGCGGAGTCCGAGGAATGATGCAAACAGTTTTTTGCGTTTTTCTCGCGAAATATCGGTCCTAGCGCAAAAAGGACGTTCATTTGTGATCACTAACTTCTCATGCGGATTTTAAGTTACCTGATAAGTTTTTCGTAAAACCATGGGCATATTCGTAATCAGCGGAGCACCGTGCATTGAAAAAACTTGGGCGCGTGTAAAAATAATGATTTTTCAGAAAGATATTGTAGAATTACTAAAATTATCGGAAAACGAGAAAAATTAAGATCCTCGCTGCCGGTTTTTCACGGTTATTATAAATTCTACGCGTTCTATTACTAAAATAATGTTATATTTCTGTTTAGCGACCAAAAATACATAATATAAACTATATGCGGAGTCCGAGGAATGATGCAAACAGTTTTTTGCGTTTTTCTCGCGAAATATCGGTCCTAGCGCAAAAAGGACGTTCACTGGTGATCACTAACTTCTCATGCGGATTTCAAGTTACCTGATAAGTTTTTCGTAAAACCATGGGCATATTCGTAATCAGCGGAGCACAGTGCATTGAAAAAACTTATGCGCGTGTAAAAATAATGATTTTTTAGAAAGATATCGTAGAATTACTAAGATTATCGGAAAACGAGAAAAATTAAGATCCTCGCTGCCGGTTTTTCACGGTTATTATAAATTCTACGCGTTCTATTACTAAAATAATGTTATATTTATGTTTAGCGACCAAAAATACATAATATAAACTATATGCGGAGTTCGAGGAATGATGCAAACAGTTTTTTGCGTTTTTCTCGCGAAATATCGGTCCTAGCGCAAAAAGGACGTTCACTGGTGATCACTAACTTCTCATGCGGATTTCAAGTTACCTGATAAGTTTTTCGTAAAACCATGGGCATATTCGTAATCAGCGGAGCACAGTGCATTGAAAAAACTTATGCGCGTGTAAAAATAATGATTTTTCAGAAAGATATCGTAGAATTACTAAGATTATCGGAAAACGAGAAAAATTAAGATCCTCGCTGCCGGTTTTTCACGGTTATTATAAATTCTACGCGTTCTATTACTAAAATAATGTTATATTTATGTTTAGCGACCAAAAATACATAATATAAACTATATGCGGAGTCCGAGGAATGATGCAAACAGTTTTTTGCGTTTTTCTCGCGAAATATCGGTCCTAGCGCAAAAAGGACGTTCATTTGTGATCACTAACTTCTCATGCGGATTTCAAGTTACCTGATAAGTTTTTCGTAAAACCGTGGGCATATTCGTAATCAGCGGAGCACAGTGCATTGAAAAAACTTATGCGCGTGTAAAAATAATGATTTTTTAGAAAGATATCGTAGAATTACTAAGATTATCGGAAAACGAGAAAAATTAAGATCCTCGCTGCCGGTTTTTCACGGTTATTATAAATTCTACGCGTTCTATTACTAAAATAATGTTATATTTATGTTTAGCGACCAAAAATACATAATATAAACTATATGCGGAGTTCGAGGAATGATGCAAACAGTTTTTTGCGTTTTTCTCGCGAAATATCGGTCCTAGCGCAAAAAGGACGTTCATTTGTGGTCACTAACTTCTCATGCGGATTTCAAGTTACCTGATAAGTTTTTCGTAAAACCATGGGCATATTCGTAATCAGCGGAGCACAGTGCATTGAAAAAACTTATGCGCGTGTAAAAATAATGATTTTTCAGAAAGATATCGTAGAATTACTAAGATTATCGGAAAACGGGAAAAATTAAGATCCTCGCTGCCGGTTTTTCACGGTTATTATAAATTCTACGCGTTCTATTACTAAAATAATGTTATATTTATGTTTAGCGACCAAAAATACATAATATAAACTATATGCGGAGTTCGAGGAATGATGCAAACAGTTTTTTGCGTTTTTCTCGCGAAATATCGGTCCTAGCGCAAAAAGGACGTTCATTTGTGATCACTAACTTCTCATGCGGATTTTAAGTTACCTGATAAGTTTTTCGTAAAACCATGGGCATATTCGTAATCAGCGGAGCACAGTGCATTGAAAAAACTTATGCGCGTGTGAAAATAATGATTTTTCAGAAAGATATTGTAGAATTACTAAAATTATCGGAAAACGAGAAAAATTAAGATCCTCGCTGCCGGTTTTTCACGGTTATTATAAATTCTACGCGTTCTATTACTAAAATAATGTTATATTTATGTTTAGCGACCAAAAATACATAATATAAACTATATGCGGAGTCCGAGGAATGATGCAAACAGTTTTTTGCGTTTTTCTCGCGAAATATCGGTCCTAGCGCAAAAAGGACGTTCACTGGTGATCACTAACTTCTCATGCGGATTTCAAGTTACCTGATAAGTTTTTCGTAAAACCATAGGCATATTCGTAATCAGCGGAGCACAGTGCATTGAAAAAACTTATGCGCGTGTAAAAATAATGATTTTTCAGAAAGATATCGTAGAATTACTAAGATTATCGGAAAACGAGAAAAATTAAGATCCTCGCTGCCGGTTTTTCACGGTTATTATAAATTCTACGCGTTCTATTACTAAAATAATGTTATATTTATGTTTAGCGACCAAAAATACATAATATAAACTATATGCGGAGTCCGAGGAATGATGCAAACAGTTTTTTGCGTTTTTCTCGCGAAATATCGGTCCTAGCGCAAAAAGGACGTTCACTGGTCATCACTAACTTCTCATGCGGATTTCAAGTTACCTGATAAGTTTTTCGTAAAACCATGGGCATATTCGTAATCAGCGGAGCACAGTGCATTGAAAAAACTTATGCGCGTGTAAAAATAATGATTGTTCAGAAAGATATCGTAGAATTACTAAGATTATCGGAAAACGAGAAAAATTAAGATCCTCGCTGCCGGTTTTTCACGGTGATTATAAATTCTACGCGTTCTATTACTAAAATAATGTTATATTTCTGTTTAGCGACCAAAAATACATAATATAAACTATATGCGGAGTTCGAGGAATGATGCAAACAGTTTTTTGCGTTTTTCTCGCGAAATATCGGTCCTAGCGCAAAAAGGACGTTCATTTGTGATCACTAACTTCTCATGCGGATTTTAAGTTACCTGATAAGTTTTTCGTAAAACCATGGGCATATTCGTAATCAGCGGAGCACAGTGCATTGAAAAAACTTATGCGCGTGTAAAAATAATGATTTTTCAGAAAGATATCGTAGAATTACTAAGATTATCGGAAAACGAGAAAAATTAAGATCCTCGCTGCCGGTTTTTCACGGTTATTATAAATTCTACGCGTTCTATTACTAAAATAATGTTATATTTATGTTTAGCGACCAAAAATACATAATATAAACTATATGCGGAGTTCGAGGAATGATGCAAACAGTTTTTTGCGTTTTTCTCGCGAAATATCGGTCCTAGCGCAAAAAGGACGTTCATTTGTGATCACTAACTTCTCATGCGGATTTTAAGTTACCTGGTAAGTTTTTCGTAAAACCATGGGCATATTCGTAATCAGCGGAGCACAGTGCATTGAAAAAACTTATGCGCGTGTAAAAATAATGATTTTTCAGAAAGATATCGTAGAATTACTAAGATTATCGGAAAACGAGAAAAATTAAGATCCTCGCTGCCGGTTTTTCACGGTTATTATAAATTCTACGCGTTCTATTACTAAAATAATGTTATATTTATGTTTAGCGACCAAAAATACATAATATAAACTATATGCGGAGTCCGAGGAATGATGCAAACAGTTTTTTGCGTTTTTCTCGCGAAATATCGGTCCTAGCGCAAAAAGGACGTTCACTGGTGATCACTAACTTCTCATGCGGATTTCAAGTTACCTGATAAGTTTTTCGTAAAACCATAGGCATATTCGTAATCAGCGGAGCACAGTGCATTGAAAAAACTTATGCGCGTGTAAAAATAATGATTTTTCAGAAAGATATCGTAGAATTACTAAGATTATCGGAAAACGAGAAAAATTAAGATCCTCGCTGCCGGTTTTTCACGGTTATTATAAATTCTACGCGTTCTATTACTAAAATAATGTTATATTTATGTTTAGCTACCAAAAATACATAATATAAACTATATGTGGAGTCCGAGGAATGATGCAAACAGTTTTTTGCGTTTTTCTCGCGAAATATCGGTCCTAGCGCAAAAAGGACGTTCATTTGTGATCACTAACTTCTCCTGCGGATTTTAAGTTACCTGATAAGTTTTTCGTAAAACCATGGGCATATTCGTAATCAGCGGAGCACCGTGCATTGAAAAAACTTATGCGCGTGTAAAAATAATGATTTTTCAGAAAGATATCGTAGAATTACTAAAATTATCGGAAAACGAGAAAAATTAAGATCCTCGCTGCCGGTTTTTCACGGTTATTATAAATTCTACGCGTTCTATTACTAAAATAATGTTATATTTATGTTTAGCGACCAAAAATACATAATATAAACTATATGCGGAGTCCGAGGAATGATGCAAACAGTTTTTTGCGTTTTTCTCGCGAAATATCGGTCCTAGCGCAAAAAGGACGTTCACTGGTGATCACTAACTTCTCATGCGGATTTCAAGTTACCTGATAAGTTTTTCGTAAAACCATAGGCATATTCGTAATCAGCGGAGCACAGTGCATTGAAAAAACTTATGCGCGTGTAAAAATAATGATTTTTCAGAAAGATATCGTAGAATTACTAAGATTATCGGAAAACGAGAAAAATTAAGATCCTCGCTGCCGGTTTTTCACGGTTATTATAAATTCTACGCGTTCTATTACTAAAATAATGTTATATTTATGTTTAGCGACCAAAAATACATAATATAAACTATATGCGGAGTCCGAGGAATGATGCAAACAGTTTTTTGCGTTTTTCTCGCGAAATATCGGTCCTAGCGCAAAAAGGACGTTCATTTGTGATCACTAACTTCTCATGCGGATTTTAAGTTACCTGATAAGTTTTTCGTAAAACCATGGGCATATTCGTAATCAGCGGAGCACCGTGCATTGAAAAAACTTGGGCGCGTGTAAAAATAATGATTTTTCAGAAAGATATTGTAGAATTACTAAAATTATCGGAAAACGAGAAAAATTAAGATCCTCGCTGCCGGTTTTTCACGGTTATTATAAATTCTACGCGTTCTATTACTAAAATAATGTTATATTTATGTTTAGCGACCAAAAATACATAATATAAACTATATGCGGAGTCCGAGGAATGATGCAAACAGTTTTTTGCGTTTTTCTCGCGAAATATCGGTCCTAGCGCAAAAAGGACGTTCACTGGTGATCACTAACTTCTCATGCGGATTTCAAGTTACCTGATAAGTTTTTCGTAAAACCATGGGCATATTCGTAATCAGCGGAGCACAGTGCATTGAAAAAACTTATGCGCGTGTAAAAATAATGATTTTTTAGAAAGATATCGTAGAATTACTAAGATTATCGGAAAACGAGAAAAATTAAGATCCTCGCTGCCGGTTTTTCACGGTTATTATAAATTCTACGCGTTCTATTACTAAAATAATGTTATATTTATGTTTAGCGACCAAAAATACATAATATAAACTATATGCGGAGTTCGAGGAATGATGCAAACAGTTTTTTGCGTTTTTCTCGCGAAATATCGGTCCTAGCGCAAAAAGGACGTTCACTGGTGATCACTAACTTCTCATGCGGATTTCAAGTTACCTGATAAGTTTTTCGTAAAACCATGGGCATATTCGTAATCAGCGGAGCACAGTGCATTGAAAAAACTTATGCGCGTGTAAAAATAATGATTTTTCAGAAAGATATCGTAGAATTACTAAGATTATCGGAAAACGAGAAAAATTAAGATCCTCGCTGCCGGTTTTTCACGGTTATTATAAATTCTACGCGTTCTATTACTAAAATAATGTTATATTTATGTTTAGCGACCAAAAATACATAATATAAACTATATGCGGAGTCCGAGGAATGATGCAAACAGTTTTTTGCGTTTTTCTCGCGAAATATCGGTCCTAGCGCAAAAAGGACGTTCATTTGTGATCACTAACTTCTCATGCGGATTTCAAGTTACCTGATAAGTTTTTCGTAAAACCGTGGGCATATTCGTAATCAGCGGAGCACAGTGCATTGAAAAAACTTATGCGCGTGTAAAAATAATGATTTTTTAGAAAGATATCGTAGAATTACTAAGATTATCGGAAAACGAGAAAAATTAAGATCCTCGCTGCCGGTTTTTCACGGTTATTATAAATTCTACGCGTTCTATTACTAAAATAATGTTATATTTATGTTTAGCGACCAAAAATACATAATATAAACTATATACGGAGTTCGAGGAATGATGCAAACAGTTTTTTGCGTTTTTCTCGCGAAATATCGGTCCTAGCGCAAAAAGGACGTTCATTTGTGGTCACTAACTTCTCATGCGGATTTCAAGTTACCTGATAAGTTTTTCGTAAAACCATGGGCATATTCGTAATCAGCGGAGCACAGTGCATTGAAAAAACTTATGCGCGTGTAAAAATAATGATTTTTCAGAAAGATATCGTAGAATTACTAAGATTATCGGAAAACGGGAAAAATTAAGATCCTCGCTGCCGGTTTTTCACGGTTATTATAAATTCTACGCGTTCTATTACTAAAATAATGTTATATTTATGTTTAGCGACCAAAAATACATAATATAAACTATATGCGGAGTCCGAGGAATGATGCAATCAGTTTTTTGCGTTTTTCTCGCGAAATATCGGTCCTAGCGCAAAAAGGACGTTCACTGGTGATCACTAACTTCTCATGCGGATTTCAAGTTACCTGATAAGTTTTTCGTAAAACCATAGGCATATTCGTAATCAGCGGAGCACAGTGCATTGAAAAAACTTATGCGCGTGTAAAAATAATGATTTTTCAGGAAGATATCGTAGAATTACTAAGATTATCGGAAAACGAGAAAAATTAAGATCCTCGCTGCCGGTTTTTCACGGTTATTATAAATTCTACGCGTTCTATTACTAAAATAATGTTATATTTATGTTTAGCGACCAAAAATACATAATATAAACTATATGCGGAGTCCGAGGAATGATGCAAACAGTTTTTTGCGTTTTTCTCGCGAAATATCGGTCCTAGCGCAAAAAGGACGTTCACTGGTCATCACTAACTTCTCATGCGGATTTCAAGTTACCTGATAAGTTTTTCGTAAAACCATGGGCATATTCGTAATCAGCGGAGCACAGTGCATTGAAAAAACTTATGCGCGTGTAAAAATAATGATTGTTCAGAAAGATATCGTAGAATTACTAAGATTATCGGAAAACGAGAAAAATTAAGATCCTCGCTGCCGGTTTTTCACGGTGATTATAAATTCTACGCGTTCTATTACTAAAATAATGTTATATTTCTGTTTAGCGACCAAAAATACATAATATAAACTATATGCGGAGTTCGAGGAATGATGCAAACAGTTTTTTGCGTTTTTCTCGCGAAATATCGGTCCTAGCGCAAAAAGGACGTTCATTTGTGATCACTAACTTCTCATGCGGATTTTAAGTTACCTGATAAGTTTTTCGTAAAACCATGGGCATATTCGTAATCAGCGGAGCACAGTGCATTGAAAAAACTTATGCGCGTGTAAAAATAATGATTTTTCAGAAAGATATCGTAGAATTACTAAGATTATCGGAAAACGAGAAAAATTAAGATCCTCGCTGCCGGTTTTTCACGGTTATTATAAATTCTACGCGTTCTATTACTAAAATAATGTTATATTTATGTTTAGCGACCAAAAATACATAATATAAACTATATGCGGAGTTCGAGGAATGATGCAAACAGTTTTTTGCGTTTTTCTCGCGAAATATCGGTCCTAGCGCAAAAAGGACGTTCATTTGTGATCACTAACTTCTCATGCGGATTTTAAGTTACCTGATAAGTTTTTCGTAAAACGATGGGCATATTCGTAATCAGCGGAGCACAGTGCATTGAAAAAACTTATGCGCGTGTAAAAATAATGATTTTTTAGAAAGATATCGTAGAATTACTAAGATTATCGGAAAACGAGAAAAATTAAGATCCTCGCTGCCGGTTTTTCACGGTTATTATAAATTCTACGCGTTCTATTACTAAAATAATGTTATATTTATGTTTAGCGACCAAAAATACATAATATAAACTATATGCGGAGTTCGAGGAATGATGCAAACAGTTTTTTGCGTTTTTCTCGCGAAATATCGGTCCTAGCGCAAAAAGGACGTTCATTTGTGATCACTAACTTCTCATGCGGATTTTAAGTTACCTGATAAGTTTTTCGTAAAACCATGGGCATATTCGTAATCAGCGGAGCACAGTGCATTGAAAAAACTTATGCGCGTGTAAAAATAATGATTTTTTAGAAAGATATCGTAGAATCACTAAAATTATCGGAAAACGAGAAAAATTAAGATCCTCGCTGCCGGTTTTTCACAGTTATTAGAAATTCTACGCGTTCTATTACTAAAATAATGTTATATTTATGTTTAGCGACCAAAAATACATAATATAAACTATATGCGGAGTTCGAGGAATGATGCAAACAGTTTTTTGCGTTTTTCTCGCGAAATATCGGTCCTAGCGCAAAAAGGACGTTCATTTGTGATCACTAACTTCTCATGCGGATTTTAAGTTACCTGATAAGTTTTTCGTAAAACCATGGGCATATTCGTAATCAGCGGAGCACAGTGCATTGAAAAAACTTATGCGCGTGTAAAAATAATGATTTTTCAGAAAGATATCGTAGAATTACTAAGATTATCGGAAAACGAGAAAAATTAAGATCCTCGCTGCCGGTTTTCCACGGTTATTAGAAATTCTACGCGTTCTATTACTAAAATAATGTTATATTTATGTTTAGCGACCAAAAATACATAATATAAACTATATGCGGAGTTCGAGGAATGATGCAAACCGGTTTTTCCGTTTTTCTCGCGAAATATCGGTCCTAGCGCAAAAAGGACGTTCATTTGTGATCACTAACTTCTCATGCGGATTTTAAGTTACCTGATAAGTTTTTCGTAAAACCAACGGCATATTCGTAATCAGCGGAGCACAGTGCATTGAAAAAACTTATGCGCGTGTAAAAATAATGATTTTTCAGAAAGATATCGTAGAATTACTAAGATTATCGGAAAACGAGAAAAATTAAGATCCTCGCTGCCGGTTTTTCACGGTTATTATAAATTCTACGCGTTCTATTACTAAAATAATGTTATATTTATGTTTAGCGACTAAAAATACATAATATAAACTATATGCGGAGTCCGAGGAATGATGCAAACAGTTTTTTGCGTTTTTCTCGCGAAATATCGGTCCTAGCGCAAAAAGGACGTTCACTGGTCATCACTAACTTCTCATGCGGATTTCAAGTTACCTGATAAGTTTTTCGTAAAACCATGGGCATATTCGTAATCAGCGGAGCACAGTGCATTGAAAAAACTTATGCGCGTGTAAAAATAATGATTGTTCAGAAAGATATCGTAGAATTACTAAGATTATCGGAAAACGAGAAAAATTAAGATCCTCGCTGCCGGTTTTTCACGGTGATTATAAATTCTACGCGTTCTATTACTAAAATAATGTTATATTTCTGTTTAGCGACCAAAAATACATAATATAAACTATATGCGGAGTTCGAGGAATGATGCAAACAGTTTTTTGCGTTTTTCTCGCGAAATATCGGTCCTAGCGCAAAAAGGACGTTCATTTGTGATCACTAACTTCTCATGCGGATTTTAAGTAACCTGATAAGTTTTTCGTAAAACCATGGGCATATTCGTAATCAGCGGAGCACAGTGCATTGAAAAAACTTATGCGCGTGTAAAAATAATGATTTTTCAGAAAGATATCGTAGAATTACTAAGATTATCGGAAAACGAGAAAAATTAAGATCCTCGCTGCCGGTTTTTCACGGTTATTATAAATTCTACGCGTTCTATTACTAAAATAATGTTATATTTATGTTTAGCGACCAAAAATACATAATATAAACTATATGCGGAGTCCGAGGAATGATGCAAACAGTTTTTTGCGTTTTTCTCGCGAAATATCGGTCCTAGCGCAAAAAGGACGTTCACTGGTGATCACTAACTTCTCATGCGGATTTCAAGTTACCTGATAAGTTTTTCGTAAAACCATAGGCATATTCGTAATCAGCGGAGCACAGTGCATTGAAAAAACTTATGCGCGTGTAAAAATAATGATTTTTCAGAAAGATATCGTAGAATTACTAAGATTATCGGAAAACGAGAAAAATTAAGATCCTCGCTGCCGGTTTTTCACGGTTATTATAAATTCTACGCGTTCTATTACTAAAATAATGTTATATTTATGTTTAGCGACCAAAAATACATAATATAAACTATATGCGGAGTCCGAGGAATGATGCAAACAGTTTTTTGCGTTTTTCTCGCGAAATATCGGTCCTAGCGCAAAAAGGACGTTCATTTGTGATCACTAACTTCTCCTGCGGATTTTAAGTTACCTGATAAGTTTTTCGTAAAACCATGGGCATATTCGTAATCAGCGGAGCACCGTGCATTGAAAAAACTTATGCGCGTGTAAAAATAATGATTTTTCAGAAAGATATCGTAGAATTACTAAAATTATCGGAAAACGAGAAAAATTAAGATCCTCGCTGCCGGTTTTTCACGGTTATTATAAATTCTACGCGTTCTATTACTAAAATAATGTTATATTTATGTTTAGCGACCAAAAATACATAATATAAACTATATGCGGAGTCCGAGGAATGATGCAAACAGTTTTTTGCGTTTTTCTCGCGAAATATCGGTCCTAGCGCAAAAAGGACGTTCACTGGTGATCACTAACTTCTCATGCGGATTTCAAGTTACCTGATAAGTTTTTCGTAAAACCATAGGCATATTCGTAATCAGCGGAGCACAGTGCATTGAAAAAACTTATGCGCGTGTAAAAATAATGATTTTTCAGAAAGATATCGTAGAATTACTAAGATTATCGGAAAACGAGAAAAATTAAGATCCTCGCTGCCGGTTTTTCACGGTTATTATAAATTCTACGCGTTCTATTACTAAAATAATGTTATATTTATGTTTAGCGACCAAAAATACATAATATAAACTATATGCGGAGTCCGAGGAATGATGCAAACAGTTTTTTGCGTTTTTCTCGCGAAATATCGGTCCTAGCGCAAAAAGGACGTTCATTTGTGATCACTAACTTCTCATGCGGATTTTAAGTTACCTGATAAGTTTTTCGTAAAACCATGGGCATATTCGTAATCAGCGGAGCACCGTGCATTGAAAAAACTTGGGCGCGTGTAAAAATAATGATTTTTCAGAAAGATATTGTAGAATTACTAAAATTATCGGAAAACGAGAAAAATTAAGATCCTCGCTGCCGGTTTTTCACGGTTATTATAAATTCTACGCGTTCTATTACTAAAATAATGTTATATTTATGTTTAGCGACCAAAAATACATAATATAAACTATATGCGGAGTCCGAGGAATGATGCAAACAGTTTTTTGCGTTTTTCTCGCGAAATATCGGTCCTAGCGCAAAAAGGACGTTCACTGGTGATCACTAACTTCTCATGCGGATTTCAAGTTACCTGATAAGTTTTTCGTAAAACCATGGGCATATTCGTAATCAGCGGAGCACAGTGCATTGAAAAAACTTATGCGCGTGTAAAAATAATGATTTTTTAGAAAGATATCGTAGAATTACTAAGATTATCGGAAAACGAGAAAAATTAAGATCCTCGCTGCCGGTTTTTCACGGTTATTATAAATTCTACGCGTTCTATTACTAAAATAATGTTATATTTATGTTTAGCGACCAAAAATACATAATATAAACTATATGCGGAGTTCGAGGAATGATGCAAACAGTTTTTTGCGTTTTTCTCGCGAAATATCGGTCCTAGCGCAAAAAGGACGTTCACTGGTGATCACTAACTTCTCATGCGGATTTCAAGTTACCTGATAAGTTTTTCGTAAAACCATGGGCATATTCGTAATCAGCGGAGCACAGTGCATTGAAAAAACTTATGCGCGTGTAAAAATAATGATTTTTCAGAAAGATATCGTAGAATTACTAAGATTATCGGAAAACGAGAAAAATTAAGATCCTCGCTGCCGGTTTTTCACGGTTATTATAAATTCTACGCGTTCTATTACTAAAATAATGTTATATTTATGTTTAGCGACCAAAAATACATAATATAAACTATATGCGGAGTCCGAGGAATGATGCAAACAGTTTTTTGCGTTTTTCTCGCGAAATATCGGTCCTAGCGCAAAAAGGACGTTCATTTGTGATCACTAACTTCTCATGCGGATTTCAAGTTACCTGATAAGTTTTTCGTAAAACCGTGGGCATATTCGTAATCAGCGGAGCACAGTGCATTGAAAAAACTTATGCGCGTGTAAAAATAATGATTTTTTAGAAAGATATCGTAGAATTACTAAGATTATCGGAAAACGAGAAAAATTAAGATCCTCGCTGCCGGTTTTTCACGGTTATTATAAATTCTACGCGTTCTATTACTAAAATAATGTTATATTTATGTTTAGCGACCAAAAATACATAATATAAACTATATACGGAGTTCGAGGAATGATGCAAACAGTTTTTTGCGTTTTTCTCGCGAAATATCGGTCCTAGCGCAAAAAGGACGTTCATTTGTGGTCACTAACTTCTCATGCGGATTTCAAGTTACCTGATAAGTTTTTCGTAAAACCATGGGCATATTCGTAATCAGCGGAGCACAGTGCATTGAAAAAACTTATGCGCGTGTAAAAATAATGATTTTTCAGAAAGATATCGTAGAATTACTAAGATTATCGGAAAACGGGAAAAATTAAGATCCTCGCTGCCGGTTTTTCACGGTTATTATAAATTCTACGCGTTCTATTACTAAAATAATGTTATATTTATGTTTAGCGACCAAAAATACATAATATAAACTATATGCGGAGTCCGAGGAATGATGCAAACAGTTTTTTGCGTTTTTCTCGCGAAATATCGGTCCTAGCGCAAAAAGGACGTTCACTGGTGATCACTAACTTCTCATGCGGATTTCAAGTTACCTGATAAGTTTTTCGTAAAACCATAGGCATATTCGTAATCAGCGGAGCACAGTGCATTGAAAAAACTTATGCGCGTGTAAAAATAATGATTTTTCAGGAAGATATCGTAGAATTACTAAGATTATCGGAAAACGAGAAAAATTAAGATCCTCGCTGCCGGTTTTTCACGGTTATTATAAATTCTACGCGTTCTATTACTAAAATAATGTTATATTTATGTTTAGCGACCAAAAATACATAATATAAACTATATGCGGAGTCCGAGGAATGATGCAAACAGTTTTTTGCGTTTTTCTCGCGAAATATCGGTCCTAGCGCAAAAAGGACGTTCACTGGTCATCACTAACTTCTCATGCGGATTTCAAGTTACCTGATAAGTTTTTCGTAAAACCATGGGCATATTCGTAATCAGCGGAGCACAGTGCATTGAAAAAACTTATGCGCGTGTAAAAATAATGATTGTTCAGAAAGATATCGTAGAATTACTAAGATTATCGGAAAACGAGAAAAATTAAGATCCTCGCTGCCGGTTTTTCACGGTGATTATAAATTCTACGCGTTCTATTACTAAAATAATGTTATATTTCTGTTTAGCGACCAAAAATACATAATATAAACTATATGCGGAGTTCGAGGAATGATGCAAACAGTTTTTTGCGTTTTTCTCGCGAAATATCGGTCCTAGCGCAAAAAGGACGTTCATTTGTGATCACTAACTTCTCATGCGGATTTTAAGTTACCTGATAAGTTTTTCGTAAAACCATGGGCATATTCGTAATCAGCGGAGCACAGTGCATTGAAAAAACTTATGCGCGTGTAAAAATAATGATTTTTCAGAAAGATATCGTAGAATTACTAAGATTATCGGAAAACGAGAAAAATTAAGATCCTCGCTGCCGGTTTTTCACGGTTATTATAAATTCTACGCGTTCTATTACTAAAATAATGTTATATTTATGTTTAGCGACCAAAAATACATAATATAAACTATATGCGGAGTTCGAGGAATGATGCAAACAGTTTTTTGCGTTTTTCTCGCGAAATATCGGTCCTAGCGCAAAAAGGACGTTCATTTGTGATCACTAACTTCTCATGCGGATTTTAAGTTACCTGATAAGTTTTTCGTAAAACGATGGGCATATTCGTAATCAGCGGAGCACAGTGCATTGAAAAAACTTATGCGCGTGTAAAAATAATGATTTTTTAGAAAGATATCGTAGAATTACTAAGATTATCGGAAAACGAGAAAAATTAAGATCCTCGCTGCCGGTTTTTCACGGTTATTATAAATTCTACGCGTTCTATTACTAAAATAATGTTATATTTATGTTTAGCGACCAAAAATACATAATATAAACTATATGCGGAGTTCGAGGAATGATGCAAACAGTTTTTTGCGTTTTTCTCGCGAAATATCGGTCCTAGCGCAAAAAGGACGTTCATTTGTGATCACTAACTTCTCATGCGGATTTTAAGTTACCTGATAAGTTTTTCGTAAAACCATGGGCATATTCGTAATCAGCGGAGCACAGTGCATTGAAAAAACTTATGCGCGTGTAAAAATAATGATTTTTTAGAAAGATATCGTAGAATCACTAAAATTATCGGAAAACGAGAAAAATTAAGATCCTCGCTGCCGGTTTTTCACAGTTATTAGAAATTCTACGCGTTCTATTACTAAAATAATGTTATATTTATGTTTAGCGACCAAAAATACATAATATAAACTATATGCGGAGTTCGAGGAATGATGCAAACAGTTTTTTGCGTTTTTCTCGCGAAATATCGGTCCTAGCGCAAAAAGGACGTTCATTTGTGATCACTAACTTCTCATGCGGATTTTAAGTTACCTGATAAGTTTTTCGTAAAACCATGGGCATATTCGTAATCAGCGGAGCACAGTGCATTGAAAAAACTTATGCGCGTGTAAAAATAATGATTGTTCAGAAAGATATCGTAGAATTACTAAGATTATCGGAAAACGAGAAAAATTAAGATCCTCGCTGCCGGTTTTCCACGGTTATTAGAAATTCTACGCGTTCTATTACTAAAATAATGTTATATTTATGTTTAGCGACCAAAAATACATAATATAAACTATATGCGGAGTTCGAGGAATGATGCAAACCGGTTTTTCCGTTTTTCTCGCGAAATATCGGTCCTAGCGCAAAAAGGACGTTCATTTGTGATCACTAACTTCTCATGCGGATTTTAAGTTACCTGATAAGTTTTTCGTAAAACCAACGGCATATTCGTAATCAGCGGAGCACAGTGCATTGAAAAAACTTATGCGCGTGTAAAAATAATGATTTTTCAGAAAGATATCGTAGAATTACTAAGATTATCGGAAAACGAGAAAAATTAAGATCCTCGCTGCCGGTTTTTCACGGTTATTATAAATTCTACGCGTTCTATTACTAAAATAATGTTATATTTATGTTTAGCGACCAAAAATACATAATATAAACTATATGCGGAGTCCGAGGAATGATGCAAACAGTTTTTTGCGTTTTTCTCGCGAAATATCGGTCCTAGCGCAAAAAGGACGTTCACTGGTGATCACTAACTTCTCATGCGGATTTCAAGTTACCTGATAAGTTTTTCGTAAAACCATAGGCATATTCGTAATCAGCGGAGCACAGTGCATTGAAAAAACTTATGCGCGTGTAAAAATAATGATTTTTCAGAAAGATATCGTAGAATTACTAAGATTATCGGAAAACGAGAAAAATTAAGATCCTCGCTGCCGGTTTTTCACGGTTATTATAAATTCTACGCGTTCTATTACTAAAATAATGTTATATTTATGTTTAGCGACTAAAAATACATAATATAAACTATATGCGGAGTCCGAGGAATGATGCAAACAGTTTTTTGCGTTTTTCTCGCGAAATATCGGTCCTAGCGCAAAAAGGACGTTCACTGGTCATCACTAACTTCTCATGCGGATTTCAAGTTACCTGATAAGTTTTTCGTAAAACCATGGGCATATTCGTAATCAGCGGAGCACAGTGCATTGAAAAAACTTATGCGCGTGTAAAAATAATGATTGTTCAGAAAGATATCGTAGAATTACTAAGATTATCGGAAAACGAGAAAAATTAAGATCCTCGCTGCCGGTTTTTCACGGTGATTATAAATTCTACGCGTTCTATTACTAAAATAATGTTATATTTCTGTTTAGCGACCAAAAATACATAATATAAACTATATGCGGAGTTCGAGGAATGATGCAAACAGTTTTTTGCGTTTTTCTCGCGAAATATCGGTCCTAGCGCAAAAAGGACGTTCATTTGTGATCACTAACTTCTCATGCGGATTTTAAGTAACCTGATAAGTTTTTCGTAAAACCATGGGCATATTCGTAATCAGCGGAGCACAGTGCATTGAAAAAACTTATGCGCGTGTAAAAATAATGATTTTTCAGAAAGATATCGTAGAATTACTAAGATTATCGGAAAACGAGAAAAATTAAGATCCTCGCTGCCGGTTTTTCACGGTTATTATAAATTCTACGCGTTCTATTACTAAAATAATGTTATATTTATGTTTAGCGACCAAAAATACATAATATAAACTATATGCGGAGTTCGAGGAATGATGCAAACAGTTTTTTGCGTTTTTCTCGCGAAATATCGGTCCTAGCGCAAAAAGGACGTTCATTTGTGATCACTAACTTCTCATGCGGATTTTAAGTTACCTGATAAGTTTTTCGTAAAACCATGGGCATATTCGTAATCAGCGGAGCACAGTGCATTGAAAAAACTTATGCGCGTGTAAAAATAATGATTTTTTAGAAAGATATCGTAGAATTACTAAGATTATCGGAAAACGAGAAAAATTAAGATCCTCGCTGCCGGTTTTTCACGGTTATTATAAATTCTACGCGTTCTATTACTAAAATAATGTTATATTTATGTTTAGCGACCAAAAATACATAATATAAACTATATGCGGAGTTCGAGGAATGATGCAAACAGTTTTTTGCGTTTTTCTCGCGAAATATCGGTCCTAGCGCAAAAAGGACGTTCATTTGTGATCACTAACTTCTCATGCGGATTTTAAGTTACCTGATAAGTTTTTCGTAAAACCATGGGCATATTCGTAATCAGCGGAGCACAGTGCATTGAAAAAACTTATGCGCGTGTAAAAATAATGATTGTTCAGAAAGATATCGTAGAATTACTAAGATTATCGGAAAACGAGAAAAATTAAGATCCTCGCTGCCGGTTTTTCACGGTGATTATAAATTCTACGCGTTCTATTACTAAAATAATGTTATATTTATGTTTAGCGACCAAAAATACATAATATAAACTATATGCGGAGTTCGAGGAATGATGCAAACAGTTTTTTGCGTTTTTCTCGCGAAATATCGGTCCTAGCGCAAAAAGGACGTTCACTGGTGATCACTAACTTCTCATGCGGATTTCAAGTTACCTGATAAGTTTTTCGTAAAACCATAGGCATATTCGTAATCAGCGGAGCACAGTGCATTGAAAAAACTTATGCGCGTGTAAAAATAATGATTTTTCAGAAAGATATCGTAGAATTACTAAGATTATCGGAAAACGAGAAAAATTAAGATCCTCGCTGCCGGTTTTTCACGGTTATTATAAATTCTACGCGTTCTATTACTAAAATAATGTTATATTTATGTTTAGCGACTAAAAATACATAATATAAACTATATGCGGAGTCCGAGGAATGATGCAAACAGTTTTTTGCGTTTTTCTCGCGAAATATCGGTCCTAGCGCAAAAAGGACGTTCACTGGTCATCACTAACTTCTCATGCGGATTTCAAGTTACCTGATAAGTTTTTCGTAAAACCATGGGCATATTCGTAATCAGCGGAGCACAGTGCATTGAAAAAACTTATGCGCGTGTAAAAATAATGATTGTTGAGAAAGATATCGTAGAATTACTAAGATTATCGGAAAACGAGAAAAATTAAGATCCTCGCTGCCGGTTTTTCACGGTGATTATAAATTCTACGCGTTCTATTACTAAAATAATGTTATATTTCTGTTTAGCGACCAAAAATACATAATATAAACTATATGCGGAGTTCGAGGAATGATGCAAACAGTTTTTTGCGTTTTTCTCGCGAAATATCGGTCCTAGCGCAAAAAGGACGTTCATTTGTGATCACTAACTTCTCATGCGGATTTTAAGTAACCTGATAAGTTTTTCGTAAAACCATGGGCATATTCGTAATCAGCGGAGCACAGTGCATTGAAAAAACTTATGCGCGTGTAAAAATAATGATTTTTCAGAAAGATATCGTAGAATTACTAAGATTATCGGAAAACGAGAAAAATTAAGATCCTCGCTGCCGGTTTTTCACGGTTATTATAAATTCTACGCGTTCTATTACTAAAATAATGTTATATTTATGTTTAGCGACCAAAAATACATAATATAAACTATATGCGGAGTTCGAGGAATGATGCAAACAGTTTTTTGCGTTTTTCTCGCGAAATATCGGTCCTAGCGCAAAAAGGACGTTCATTTGTGATCACTAACTTCTCATGCGGATTTTAAGTTACCTGATAAGTTTTTCGTAAAACCATGGGCATATTCGTAATCAGCGGAGCACAGTGCATTGAAAAAACTTATGCGCGTGTAAAAATAATGATTTTTTAGAAAGATATCGTAGAATTACTAATATTATCGGAAAACGAGAAAAATTAAGATCCTCGCTGCCGGTTTTTCACGGTTATTATAAATTCTACGCGTTCTATTACTAAAATAATGTTATATTTATGTTTAGCGACCAAAAATACATAATATAAACTATATGCGGAGTTCGAGGAATGATGCAAACAGTTTTTTGCGTTTTTCTCGCGAAATATCGGTCCTAGCGCAAAAAGGACGTTCATTTGTGATCACTAACTTCTCATGCGGATTTTAAGTTACCTGATAAGTTTTTCGTAAAACCATGGGCATATTCGTAATCAGCGGAGCACAGTGCATTGAAAAAACTTATGCGCGTGTAAAAATAATGATTGTTCAGAAAGATATCGTAGAATTACTAAGATTATCGGAAAACGAGAAAAATTAAGATCCTCGCTGCCGGTTTTTCACGGTGATTATAAATTCTACGCGTTCTATTACTAAAATAATGTTATATTTATGTTTAGCGACCAAAAATACATAATATAAACTATATGCGGAGTTCGAGGAATGATGCAAACAGTTTTTTGCGTTTTTCTCGCGAAATATCGGTCCTAGCGCAAAAAGGACGTTCATTTGTGATCACTAACTTCTCATGCGGATTTTAAGTTACCTGATAAGTTTTTCGTAAAACCATGGGCATATTCGTAATCAGCGGAGCACAGTGCATTGAAAAAACTTATGCGCGTGTAAAAATAATGATTTTTTAGAAAGATATCGTAGAATCACTAAAATTATCGGAAAACGAGAAAAATTAAGATCCTCGCTGCCGGTTTTTCACAGTTATTAGAAATTCTACGCGTTCTATTACTAAAATAATGTTATATTTCTGTTTAGCGACCAAAAATACATAATATAAACTATATGCGGAGTTCGAGGAATGATGCAAACAGTTTTTTGCGTTTTTCTCGCGAAATATCGGTCCTAGCGCAAAAAGGACGTTCATTTGTGATCACTAACTTCTCATGCGGATTTTAAGTTACCTGATAAGTTTTTCGTAAAACCATGGGCATATTCGTAATCAGCGGAGCACAGTGCATTGAAAAAACTTATGCGCGTGTAAAAATAATGATTTTTCAGAAAGATATCGTAGAATTACTAAGATTATCGGAAAACGAGAAAAATTAAGATCCTCGCTGCCGGTTTTTCACGGTTATTAGAAATTCTACGCGTTCTATTACTAAAATAATGTTATATTTATGTTTAGCGACCAAAAATACATAATATAAACTATATGCGGAGTTCGAGGAATGATGCAAACAGTTTTTTGCGTTTTTCTCGCGAAATATCGGTCCTAGCGCAAAAAGGACGTTCATTTGTGATCACTAACTTCTCATGCGGATTTTAAGTTACCTGATAAGTTTTTCGTAAAACCATGGGCATATTCGTAATCAGCGGAGCACAGTGCATTGAAAAAACTTATGCGCGTGTAAAAATAATGATTTTTTAGAAAGATATCGTAGAATTACTAAGATTATCGGAAAACGAGAAAAATTAAGATCCTCGCTGCCGGTTTTTCACGGTTATTATAAATTCTACGCGTTCTATTACTAAAATAATGTTATATTTATGTTTAGCGACCAAAAATACATAATATAAACTATATGCGGAGTTCGAGGAATGATGCAAACAGTTTTTTGCGTTTTTCTCGCGAAATATCGGTCCTAGCGCAAAAAGGACGTTCATTTGTGATCACTAACTTCTCATGCGGATTTTAAGTTACCTGATAAGTTTTTCGTAAAACCATGGGCATATTCGTAATCAGCGGAGCACAGTGCATTGAAAAAACTTATGCGCGTGTAAAAATAATGATTGTTCAGAAAGATATCGTAGAATTACTAAGATTATCGGAAAACGAGAAAAATTAAGATCCTCGCTGCCGGTTTTTCACGGTGATTATAAATTCTACGCGTTCTATTACTAAAATAATGTTATATTTCTGTTTAGCGACCAAAAATACATAATATAAACTATATGCGGAGTTCGAGGAATGATGCAAACAGTTTTTTGCGTTTTTCTCGCGAAATATCGGTCCTAGCGCAAAAAGGACGTTCATTTGTGATCACTAACTTCTCATGCGGATTTTAAGTTACCTGATAAGTTTTTCGTAAAACCATGGGCATATTCGTAATCAGCGGAGCACAGTGCATTGAAAAAACTTATGCGCGTGTAAAAATAATGATTTTTCAGAAAGATATCGTAGAATTACTAAGATTATCGGAAAACGAGAAAAATTAAGATCCTCGCTGCCGGTTTTTCACGGTTATTATAAATTTTACGCGTTCTATTACTAAAATAATGTTATATTTATGTTTAGCGACCAAAAATACATAATATAAACTATATGCGGAGTTCGAGGAATGATGCAAACAGTTTTTTGCGTTTTTCTCGCGAAATATCGGTCCTAGCGCAAAAAGGACGTTCATTTGTGATCACTAACTTCTCATGCGGATTTTAAGTTACCTGATAAGTTTTTCGTAAAACCATGGGCATATTCGTAATCAGCGGAGCACAGTGCATTGAAAAAACTTATGCGCGTGTAAAAATAATGATTTTTTAGAAAGATATCGTAGAATTACTAAGATTATCGGAAAACGAGAAAAATTAAGATCCTCGCTGCCGGTTTTTCACGGTTATTATAAATTCTACGCGTTCTATTACTAAAATAATGTTATATTTATGTTTAGCGACCAAAAATACATAATATAAACTATATGCGGAGTTCGAGGAATGATGCAAACAGTTTTTTGCGTTTTTCTCGCGAAATATCGGTCCTAGCGCAAAAAGGACGTTCATTTGTGATCACTAACTTCTCATGCGGATTTTAAGTTACCTGATAAGTTTTTCGTAAAACCATGGGCATATTCGTAATCAGCGGAGCACAGTGCATTGAAAAAACTTATGCGCGTGTAAAAATAATGATTTTTTAGAAAGATATCGTAGAATCACTAAAATTATCGGAAAACGAGAAAAATTAAGATCCTCGCTGCCGGTTTTTCACAGTTATTAGAAATTCTACGCGTTCTATTACTAAAATAATGTTATATTTATGTTTAGCGACCAAAAATACATAATATAAACTATATGCGGAGTTCGAGGAATGATGCAAACAGTTTTTTGCGTTTTTCTCGCGAAATATCGGTCCTAGCGCAAAAAGGACGTTTATTTGTGATCACTAACTTCTCATGCGGATTTTAAGTTACCTGATAAGTTTTTCGTAAAACCATGGGCATATTCGTAATCAGCGGAGCACAGTGCATTGAAAAAACTTATGCGCGTGTAAAAATAATGATTTTTCAGAAAGATATCGTAGAATTACTAAGATTATCGGAAAACGAGAAAAATTAAGATCCTCGCTGCCGGTTTTTCACGGTTATTAGAAATTCTACGCGTTCTATTACTAAAATAATGTTATATTTATGTTTAGCGACCAAAAATACATAATATAAACTATATGCGGAGTTCGAGGAATGATGCAAACAGTTTTTTGCGTTTTTCTCGCGAAATATCGGTCCTAGCGCAAAAAGGACGTTCATTTGTGATCACTAACTTCTCATGCGGATTTCGAGTTACCTGATAAGTTTTTCGTAAAACCATGGGCATATTCGTAATCAGCGGAGCACAGTGCATTGAAAAAACTTATGCGCGTGTGAAAATAATGATTTTTCAGAAAGATATTGTAGAATTACTAAAATTATCGGAAAACGAGAAAAATTAAGATCCTCGCTGCCGGTTTTTCACGGTTATTATAAATTCTACGCGTTCTATTACTAAAATAATGTTATATTTATGTTTAGCGACCAAAAATACATAATATAAACTATATGCGGAGTCCGAGGAATGATGCAAACAGTTTTTTGCGTTTTTCTCGCGAAATATCGGTCCTAGCGCAAAAAGGACGTGCACTGGTGATCACTAACTTCTCATGCGGATTTCAAGTTACCTGATAAGTTTTTCGTAAAACCATAGGCATATTCGTAATCAGCGGAGCACCGTGCATTGAAAAAACTTGGGCGCGTGTAAAAATAATGATTTCTCAGGAAGATATCGTAGAATTACTAAAATTATCGGAAAACGAGAAAAATTAAGATCCTCGCTGCCGGTTTTTCACGGTTATTAGAAATTCTACGCGTTCTATTACTAAAATAATGTTATATTTCTGTTTAGCGACCAAAAATACATAATATAAACTATATGCGGAGTTCGAGGAATGATGCAAACCGGTTTTTCCGTTTTTCTCGCGAAATATCGGTCCTAGCGCAAAAAGGACGTTCATTTGTGATCACTAACTTCTCATGCGGATTTTAAGTTACCTGATAAGTTTTTCGTAAAACCAACGGCATATTCGTAATCAGCGGAGCACAGTGCATTGAAAAAACTTATGCGCGTGTAAAAATAATGATTTTTCAGAAAGATATCGTAGAATTACTAAGATTATCGGAAAACGAGAAAAATTAAGATCCTCGCTGCCGGTTTTTCACGGTTATTATAAATTCTACGCGTTCTATTACTAAAATAATGTTATATTTATGTTTAGCGACCAAAAATACATAATATAAACTATATGCGGAGTCCGAGGAATGATGCAAACAGTTTTTTGCGTTTTTCTCGCGAAATATCGGTCCTAGCGCAAAAAGGACGTTCACTGGTGATCACTAACTTCTCATGCGGATTTCAAGTTACCTGATAAGTTTTTCGTAAAACCATGGGCATATTCGTAATCAGTGGAGCACCGTGCATTGAAAAAATTTGGGCGCGTGTAAAAATAATGATTTCTCAGAAAGATATCGTAGAATTACTGAGATTATCGGAAAACGAGAAAAATTAAGATCCTCGCTGCCGGTTTTTCACGGTTATTATAAATTCTACGCGTTCTATTACTAAAATAATGTTATATTTATGTTAAGCGACCAAAAATACATAATATTAACTATATGCGGAGTTCGAGGAATGATGCAAACAGTTTTTTGCGTTTTTCTCGCGAAATATCGGTCCTAGCGCAAAAAGGACGTTCATTTGTGATCACTAACTTCTCATGCGGATTTCAAGTTACCTGATAAGTTTTTCGTAAAACCATGGGCATATTCGTAATCAGCGGAGCACCGTGCATTGAAAAAACTTGGGCGCGTGTAAAAATAATGATTTCTCAGAAAGATATCGTAGAATTACTGAGATTATCGGAAAACGAGAAAAATTAAGATCCTCGCTGCCGGTTTTTCACGGTTATTATAAATTCTACGCGTTCTATTACTAAAATAATGTTATATTTATGTTTAGCGACCAAAAATACATAATATAAACTATATGCGGAGTTCGAGGAATGATGCAAACAGTTTTTTGCGTTTTTCTCGCGAAATATCGGTCCTAGCGCAAAAAGGACGTTCATTTGTGATCACTAACTTCTCATGCGGATTTTAAGTTACCTGATAAGTTTTTCGTAAAACCATGGGCATATTCGTAATCAGCGGAGCACAGTGCATTGAAAAAACTTATGCGCGTGTAAAAATGATGATTTTTTAGAAAGATATCGTAGAATTACTAAGATTATCGGAAAACGAGAAAAATTAAGATCCTCGCTGCCGGTTTTTCACGGTTATTATAAATTCTACGCGTTCTATTACTAAAATAATGTTATATTTATGTTTAGCGACCAAAAATACATAATATAAACTATATGCGGAGTTCGAGGAATGATGCAAACAGTTTTTTGCGTTTTTCTCGCGAAATATCGGTCCTAGCGCAAAAAGGACGTTCACTGGTGATCACTAACTTCTCATGCGGATTTCAAGTTACCTGATAAGTTTTTCGTAAAACCATGGGCATATTCGTAATCAGCGGAGCACCGTGCATTGAAAAAACTTGGGCGCGTGTAAAAATAATGATTTCTCAGAAAGATATCGTAGAATTACTAAAATTATCGGAAAACGAGAAAAATTAAGATCCTCGCTGCCGGTTTTTCACGGTTATTATAAATTCTACGCGTTCTATTACTAAAATAATGTTATATTTCTGTTTAGCGACCAAAAATACATAATATAAACTATATGCGGAGTTCGAGGAATGATGCAAACAGTTTTTTGCGTTTTTCTCGCGAAATATCGGTCCTAGCGCAAAAAGGACGTTCATTTGTGATCACTAACTTACCATGCGGATTTCGAGTTACCTGATAAGTTTCTCGTAAAACCATGGGCATATTCGTAATCAGCGGAGCACAGTGCATTGAAAAAACTTGGGCGCGTGTAAAAATAATGATTTCTCAGAAAGATATCGTTGAATTACTGAGATTATCGGAAAACGAGAAAAATTAAGATCCTCGCTGTTGGTTTTTCACGGTTATTATAAATTCTACGCGTTCTATCAGTAAAATAATGTGATATTTCTGTTCAGCGACCAAAAATACATAATATAAACTATATGCGGAGTTCGAGGAATGATGCAAACAGTTTTTTGCGTTTTTCTCGCGAAATATCGGTCCTAGCGCAAAAAGGACGTTCATTTGTGATCATTAATTTTTCATGCGGATTTCAAGTTACCTGATAAGTTTTTCGTTAAACCATGAGCATATTCGTAATCAGCCGAGCACAGTGCATTGAAAAAACTTGGGCGCGTGTAAAAATAATGATTTCTCAGAAAGATATCGTGGAATTACTGAGATTATCGGAAAACGAGAAAAATTAAGATCCTCGCTGCCGGTTTTTCACGGTTATTATAAATTCTACGCGTTCTATCACTAAAATAATGTGATATTTCTGTTCAGCGACCAAAAATACATAATATGAACTATATGCGGAGTTCGAGGAATGATGCAAACAGTTTTTTGCGTTTTTCTCGCGAAATATCGGTCTTAGCGCAAAAAGGACGTTCATTGGTGATCACTCACTTCTCATGCGGATTTTAAGTTACCTGATGAGTTTTTCGTAAAACCATGGGCATATTCGTAATCAGCGGAGCACAGTGCATTGAAAAAACTTGGGCGCGTGTAAAAATAATGATTTCTCAGAAAGAAATCGTAGAATTACTGAGATTATCGGAAAACGAGAAAAATTAAGATCCTCGCTGTTGGTTTTTCACGGTTATTATAAATTCTACGCGTTCTATCACTAAAATAATGTTTTTTTTCTCTTCAGCCACCAAAAATACATAATATAAACTATATGCGGAGTTCAAGGAATGATGCAAACAGTTTTTTGCGTTTTTCTTGCGAAATATCGGTCCTAGCGCAAAAAGGACGTTCATTGGTGATCACTAACTTCTCATGCGGATTTCAAGTTACTTGATAAGTTTTTCGTAAAACCATGGGCATATTTGTAATCAGCGGAGCACAGTGCATTGAAAAAACTTGGGCGCGTGTAAAAATAATGATTTCTCAGAAAGATATCGTAGAATTACTGAGATTATCGGAAAACGAGAAAAATTAAGATCCTCGCTGCCGGTTTTTCACGGTTATTATAAATTCTACGCGTTCTATCACTAAAATAATGTTATATTTCTCTTCAGCCACCAAAAATACATAATATAAACTAGATGCGGAGTTCAAGGAATGATGCAAACAGTTTTTTGCGTTTTTCTCACGAAATATCGGTCCTAGCGCAAAAAGGACGTTCATTGGTGATCACTAACTTCTCATGCGGATTTCAAGTTACCTGATGATTTTTTCGTAAAACCATGGGCATTTTCGTAATCAGCGGAGCACAGTGCATTGAAAAAACTTGGGCGCGTGTAAAAATAATGATTTCTCAGAAAGATATCGTGGAATTACTGAGATTATCGGAAAACGAGAAAAATTAAGATCATCGCTGCCGGTTTTTCACGGTTATTATAAATTCTGCGCGTTCTATCACTAAAATAATATTATATTCCTGTTTAGCGACCAAAAATACATAATATCAACTATATGCAGAATCCGAGGAATGATGCAAGCAGTTTTTCGCGTTTTTCTTGCAAAATATCGGTCCTAGCGCGAAAAGTACGTTCATTTGCTATCACTAACTCCTCATACGGAGTTCTAGTCACCTTATGATTATTTTGTTAAACCATAGTCATATTCGTGATCAGCAAATCACAGTGCATTGTAAACACTCGGGCGCGTGTAAAAATAATGATTTCTCAGTAAGATATTGCAGATTCAGTGAGTGAGATTCGGTGCCAGTTTTTTACAATTATTTCAAATTCTCTGCGTTGTATCTTAATAATTTATTTATATTTATGTTTAGCTGCCAAAAATACATGATAAAAACCATACGCCGAGTCCGAGGGATAATGGAAAATAGTTTTTTGCGTTTCTTACGCGATATATCGGTCCCATCGCGAAATGGACATTATTTCATGATCACCCACTCCTTATGCGGATTTTTCGTTGCTCGATGAGTCTATCGTAAAACCATGGTTATTTTCGTAATTACCGGAGCACAGTGCATCAAAAACACCTAGGCACGTGTAAAAATAATGATTTTTTAGAAAGATATCACAGATTTACTGAGCTCATAAAAAACGAAAAGAATTCAGTTTCTCGGTTCCGGTTTCTTATAATTATTATGAATTGCCCGCGTTTTATCACGATAATATTGTTATATTTCTGCTCAGCAGCCAAAAATACTCGATAAAAACCACACGCCATGTCCGAGGGATAACGCCAAATAGTTTTTCGCGTTTTTCTTGCGAAATATCGGTCCTATCGCAAAATAGACTCTATTTCGTGAACACTTACTCTTTACGCGGATTTCTCGTTGTTCTTTGAGTCTATTTAGTGCCGATCCACTGTATTAGGTGGGCGCCCCCGTCGTGAACCTTCGACTCAGTTTCAATACTGACCTGCCTCACACCATGAGAGGGGTTGATACGTCACGACTAGAAAACCGCGTGAGAAGCGCGGTTGAGCGCCACCAATGAAGAGTGGCAAGAGGGGGAAGAAGCAAGTCTCTCGACAGCGCGAGAGTGATACGGGCAGTCGAGTGAGACGCGCAGTCGCTCGCGAACAGCAGAGGAAGAGGCGCAGTCGCTCACGCACAGTCGAGTAAGAGTGACAGCCGCTTGCGCACAATCGGATGAGTCGGACGGACGGAATAATTCTCGCTGATTCTTTGAGTAGTAGACAACCTCCTGCTGGTGGATTGTCGAAGCAGGCTAGAGCATCAAACTTGTAATTTATTCGTGTTGGTATTTTTGGGCTCAGAGCATGCGAGATGACTCAGTACGATTGAGTATTGAGTCAATAACACTAATGTAAAAACATGGCCATATTCGTCATCAGCGGACTGTGCCTTGAGAACACTCACGTGTAAAATTCATGATATTTCAGAAAGATATCGCAGATTTACCAAGTTTATCGAAAAATTAAAAAAATAAGATTGTCGGTGCTGGGTTTTCAAAATTATCATAAATTCGGCCTGTTTTATCACCAAAATCATGTTATATTCCTTTTCAGCGGCAAAAAATACATGATAAAAACCATACGCTAAGTCCGATGGATAATGCAAAATAGTTTTTCGCGTGTCTCTCTCGAAATATCGGTCCTATCGCAAAATGGACATTATTTCGTTGAGTCTGTTGTATAACCATGCTTAAACACTCGGGCACGTTTAAATATAATGATTTTTCAGAAAGATATCGCAGATTTACTGAGTTTATATCAAACGAAAAAAATTCAGTTTTCCGGTGCCGGTTTTTTTTAATTATTATGAATTCCCCGCGTTTTATCACGATAATATTGTTCTATTTTTGTTTAGCGGCCAAAAATACATGTTAAAAACCATACGCCAAGTCCGAGGGATAATGCATTATAGTTTTTCGCGTTTTTCTCGCGAAATATCGGTCCCATCGCAAAATGGACATTATTTCGTGATCACTTACTTCTCACGCAGATTTCTCGTTGCTAGTTGAGTCTGTTGTAAATTTATTTGTAATATATTTGTAATATATTTGTAAATCAGACTTTATATCGTGATCACTCAGTTTTCATGCGGGTTTTTAGTTACCTGTTGAGTCTACTGTAAAACGATAGTCACATTCGTAATTAGCGGAGCACAGTGCGTAGAAAACACTTTGGCACGTCTAAAAATAATGATTTTTCAGAAAGATATTGCAGATTTACTGTGTTTATCGGAATTGAAAAAAATGTATCCTCTTGGTGCCGGTTTTTCCACAACTCCTATTAGTTTGGCGCGTTCTATTACAAAAATAATGTTATACTCTTGTTTAGCGGCCAAAAATACATGATAAAAACGATATGCAAAGTCCGAGGGATAATGCAACATAGTTTTTCGCATTATCTATCGCAGGTGACTTTTTTTCTAGTTACAGTGACTGGATCCACACTATTTACGTGACTATGAGTTAGTGATGTAACTACAAAAATAGTCGCTTGGACTAATAATATATAGGTATCACTGGATTGCAAACAGGCCTATCTCAATTTTCCTCAGTGTACGTACCATTGCATCCACCTGAAACGCTATCTTACGGAGAATAACCTTCAAATCTGTAAGAGCTACGAGGATTTTATATCTTACTGGATTTAAAAAGAAATATGTCTATTTTATTGATATCCATCTAGCTAAAATTTTCGAGCAGTATTGTACAGTTTCAATTTGTGCCTCGCTTACTTCGGATCGAGTGGCTATCAACCTTGATGTTTAAACGGTAGCGAGTATGGCAATACATACCTATACTAAGTATGGATACTACAACCACACATTCATAAGGGGCAATTGTACGCTGACTGATTTGACTTCTCGTCAACACTTTGCTCAAGCTTAACCTGGCTCAGCAGGTTCGCCAAGTGGCGCTGTACATTACGTATTCAATGTCCATTAGGGTTGAATCTGTTTCGGACTCGACGTAGCAGCTACAGCAGCGGTGGAAATGGTGTGTAAGGGTAGTCGTGCACTTATATGCCGGCCGCTGTCTTTTTAACGTACTCGTGAAGGCCTTGCCTATTCGCTCAAAGAATATATTAACCGTAGTGTACACGAGAAAGCGAATAAGAAGGCAGTACCTCGAATGGAAAAGGGAGCGAAATAAGAGCCTTGTCGAATGGCCTGGAGGATCACTATTAATGAAACACGGGAACAATGAATTATAATACGACGGCTGCTGGCTTAATAAAATCCAACCCCCCAATGAAATGGCGTGAGGGACGATTTAATTCCGGCACGTAAACAATTACAGAGCGGGCGAGTTACTGACTCGACGATAATATCAATCTTTTTATTACGGGTTAATTCAATTTTTTTTCCCCATTGCGCAACAAACTTCGGTAGTTTGTAATGGGAAATCACCAGCGTTACATTCGCCAAACGTTAGAACCTGTCGAGGAGATATTAAGGGGAGGGAGTCAGATGTAAATAATTGAAAAATTCAACATCATGTATTGGTGATTCCAATAATTATTAACGTCTCTTACTGATTTGGTTGTAACTCTTTAAGTGTGAAGTGTAGCATCAGTGGAGGTCTTTAAAATTTTTTAAAATTGTGTCTCTGGTAACCTCCAGGTTCTTTAACGGTATCAGATTATTGCAACGTTTGGAGCGTCATTGCAATACAGAATGAATGGATGCCAGGAAAATGCAAGCTCGCGACGTATTCCTAGGTCAACATCTGGGATCTGAAAAGCTTATCAATTTTTCCTAGGCTCATAAAGAATCAAAGTCGCGGTAGCAACTCAACGGTGCGTTATAATATTTAACATAATTTATTTTTCGTACGCTTGAATAGAGCTTCAAGACAAGAATAGAGCTTCAGCTGTATAGACAACTCATGATTGTGAGCTATAAAAGAAAACATTACTTCCGCATTATTTTTCGCTTTTTATAAAGCTACCTCTATCAGGAAATATGTTAAACGATGTTGGCTTCCTCATATAAAAAAGCGTTGTAAAAAGCGAAAAATTATGAGGAGAATCAATGCGCAAGGTTCTACTTTGCATCCTTCTTTTAGATAAATCAGTAAATATGGCTGAGTATTATTTTCAACATACTAAATTGAGACTGGATATTTCAAATTCTCCAAAATTTAATGGGATGAAGTTAATTTCGTTAGTAATTTAAAATTCCAAACAATCAACATTTTTAAAGGCATCCTCACCCTCGAATAATCCATCTTCTCTGTTTTTTATCATAGAACACGATAAAAACCCAGGGTTTTTCCAAATTCCATTTTTATTCTGTATTAAGCACAGCTTTTATTTTTTTCGCTCTCCGCATGATCCTGAATGAACTGCTTGGTAGATTTGGCTTGGTGGATCTCATTTTCTTCTCTATGAGGAAATAAACTAATATTGACCATTCATTAAAATCGATGAACAAATTTACCTTAAGAATGAATAAAAATAGTTTAGTTTGAAAATACTGCTCTGCTTAAACGGTGTGTCTTGTCATGAACAGGAAAATAAGTCCTCACCAAGGCAAATCAACCAAGCAATTGAGTCGCATCATGTAAAGAATAAAAACAAATAAAGACACGCTTAAGACAGAATCATCCAAATAGAAAACGTAGTAGATCGAGTATCAACAACCTAGTGAAATTCAACTACTTAAACTCGACTTCCCCTCTTCAAGTTAAACCTGGCTACAACTCTTAAATCCTATATGTGTTTGAGAGAAATTGAATACAAATGTCGTTAACATTGCCAAAAATTAATCCATTATGAAGCCTCTGTACAATGAACTCTAACAGAGAATCTGCAGAATTCAGCCGAGAATCTATCTAAGAATTTACCCGACAATCTGTCAAAAAATTTAACCGAGAATAACACCTAAAATCTCAAAAAGATTTGAGGATACGATCCTTTATGTGTTAAAACCCTCGGACAATGTATCCCAAATTCTATGAAATTTCGGATAGATTTCATGCTCTTCAAACTTTCTCATTTATTTACTATTGACTCCTGAGGAACGAAAAATTAAAGCCTGTGCGGACCCATTATATGACTTTAATCTGAATGGTCACCCATCTGACTGGTGATTTTGAGGATCCCTATTATTTTAATAAATACGATGAGGTTAATCTTCGATTGGTATAAATTTTATAAATATCGCTTGACGCATTTTATGGTTATAGAATTTAAAAATTTTTGGAATACGCGCGTGAACGCTTGAGTTTGTCATATTAAAATTAAATGAATTAATGCGACCTTTGGTATTGAATTTGGACCGAATTGACAGAACGGTTCGGTTTCTATTTTTGTTCTGAAGTTTTCAAAAAAATTTTATCTTGCTCTAATTTAGGTGAAATTTCAACGAATCGACTGAAATTTTCTACACACAAGAAGTAACATTCAGCCTTGCTGCACACTAAATTCGGTGATGATCGGTAAAGTGGTTCGGATTTCAACTGTGCTCGAATGGTTACAACTAGACATTGACTTTTGGTTTTACTTTCTCTTTTCAAGAATTTGTTACTAATTTTCATGTCCTTATTACTTGAATTTTTATAAATTTAAGAATTTTTAATGTATTTTGAATAAAGATGAAAAACATAACTTTGCATATTACATCGTCAATAATTTTCGTCTTCCAAGAAGCTTCCTCTATGAGGAAGCTAAAAATCAAATGAACAAACGTCCTCATAGATGCGACTCTGCGAACGATGGAACTGAATGAGGAAGCAATGCGTAAAGTTCTATTTTGCAACTTTTTTATATTTGTGCTCATTTGCATTTTTATTTGTCGGAAGAAAATGCATTCGTATATTTTTGAAATCGTAAAATGGTACTGCATTACTGAATCGTAAATTCCAAGTAAAACGATGTGTGTAACTCTAGCCCGTATAATATTATAGCCTGTCGTTGATAATTTTGTTTCGGTACTATGAGAGTGCGGGCCAAAATAGCAAAGATCAATGTATAGCGCATGGCTAAAATAGCAAATTCCATTATTATGGCCTTTCTAGATTTAAACCTTCATTATTTCGAAATTTGCCATCTTAGCCTTTCGCTATTTTGATCCATACTCCAAAATAGCAAAAAGCAAGATAGCGAATTTAAAAATAATAAAGTTCTGAATCTAGAATGGCCATAATAATGAAATTTGCTATTTCAGCCATTCGCTATATTGATAATTTACTATTTTGACCCCACCATACTATGATTCCGTTTATTGCGTCGTTTATTTGCGATTTTGCTGTCTATTTATGCTTGAACGAACAAACGGATGATGTATTCTAGAGTTTCTCATCCGCAAATGATAAAATCATTGGAGCATGATCTGCTGCTGAACACCTAGGCTATATGATCGTACAAGGATAGTGATCTCTTACTCACTCGCACTTTTATCGCAGTCATTATTCTTATGGCAAAAACCAGCATCCCATATAAACCGGGATGAGATCTCATTCACCCTCGCGGGGTTGGGTGCTTTATGGATTGGTCGAAGCTATATAGAAAAAAAAAGTATGCACGACAATAGTGAAGCAGTGTAGGCCTTGTGTTCACGCTAGTGTGGTGTTGTGTGGAATATATCGCCGAATAGGCGTCTTGATGCTAGTGCTGCTCCTACTGCCATTTATCAAAGAAGAGCCCACCATTCGACAGAATCCCTCACCACTGCTTCCTGAGGCTGACAGGTCAATAGAAGCAAACGCGTTATTTTCGGTTGCTGGCTGTTTGGACTGTTTTGGTTTTTTCATTCTTTCGTCACAACTGAAATCACAAATCAGTAATAAAATACAAGTTTTATGCGTAATTACTGTATATTTCTTTTGTCACTGGCTGTATATTTTCCTCATTTCTCTTATATTCTAGAGACACTTAATTTTTTTCTTACTCATAGAGGAAGCTTTGTTTTTGTGAAAATGTTTTTTTTCAACATTTCCATTTTAACATACTCAGAATCACCTAAAACGTCGAGAAAAGTGGTCTAGAAAATGTGTCTGTATGTATGTATGTATGTATGTATGTATGTATGTATGTATGTATGTATGTATGTATGTATGAATGTATGTATGCATGTATGTATGTATGTACGATCCAGGCACCGAAAATTCTATTGTCCATAACTCACGAACGGCACAATGGAGCGAGCTTAAATTTGACACGCAACTAGAGTATTGACTCCTCTGTGATCGGCGTGATTTTTAATTAAATGTATCAATGTATACATATTTTATTGAATTTTTAATTTTTTAAGAAAATGTCGTGATCACTCTAACTTTCGTGAAACCTCGCCAATTTCGCTGAAATTCAATATAACACATGTTAAATTATGTTTTATATTGAATTTCAGCGAAATCGGTAAAGCGGTTCCGATTTTATAGAATTTTGAATTTTACGAAAAAAAAAAACAATTTTTTTCTCTAAATCACGTCGAATCTCAACAAATGAACCGAAATGTTTTACAGTCAAAAAATACCATACAGACCTGTTTACGTACGAAATTTGGTGCTGGTCAGTAAAGTCATTCAGATTCTATGGCATTTTTAATTTTTCAATAAATGTACATTTTCGGTCACAACTTTTGCAAAAGTTAAGAGAGTAAGATAAAAATTTGTACTTAATCGAAATGCGATGTGAGGGTATTTTAACAGTGTTTCATAGCTGCACACAATATGGATAATTAAAAAGAAAGAAAAGATGCAAAGTGGAACTCTGCACGTTGCTTCCTCATATAAAATTTGAAGACAGCCGTTAAGAGGATATTTTGAAATTTAAATTTCTCACAAATCTACCTCTGTGAGGGAGCCAAAATAAATAATAAATGTTTTCCTCATAGAGGTAGATTTGTTAAAAATAAAAATTTTAAATTATCCTCTTTACAGCTGTCTCCAAATTGTATGTGAGGAAGCAATGTGCAAAGTTCCACTTTGCATCTTTTTTTTTGTTCGAATAATTCGAAAGCCCATCGCATTGAAAAATTAGGTAGTACGAGTTTTAAAAATCTATGAAAAAAATAATTGTTACGTCATGATTGTAATGCTTTTTTTATCAATAGAAGACTGATGTTAGTCAGCATGTGAACCAAATTTGAATCCGCTATTTCGCAATTTGCGCAAGCAAGCGTGTGAATGAGACGTGAGTTTTTCGAAAGTTGAAAATCCTATAAAATCCGAACCTATCCACAGACATTCACTGAATTTGATATTTACCACATCTGAATATTCATTTGTCTGGGTAAAAGATTTGAGCAGACTTGGTCAAAGTTGACTTAAACTAGAACGAAAAAATCAATTTTTCAAAAATCCGAAGTCCTAGAAAACCAAAAAAAAATATGACATTTTTCCGTGAATTTATACATATGAATGAACATGTTTGCTTTGAAAAATGTGATAATTATATAACGGCATTTAAACCAGTATCTTCGCTGCAATCAAATACACAATATGCTAAAAGCCATCCATACTGATTCTGCCAGATTAAGTTTATGACCTCTTTATTTTTACTCTCCTTCCAAGCAATGTATAAAAGGAAGATGTAATAGTATTTACGCTTCGTTTTTTTTTCTCGCAGAATAATGAAAGGCGCCGGGTATTTATTTCCGGGATCGTAGCGTAGTACTGGTGGCGGGCACCGATTCGGCGCTCGTGTCGTTAGCAGACTAATTGAAATCCAATCAGCGGGATTAATCGCTTAACATGCCGTGACCACCTATACACTATACTATACTATGGTTCTGTGCACGGCTCGCCGCGAATCTAACGATAGTGGTGGCAGTAATAGTAGTAGTAGTAGTACTAGTAGTAGTAGTACTAGTAGTAGTAGTAGTAGTAGTAGTAGTAGTAGTAGTAGTAGTAGTAGTAGTAGTAGTAGTAGTAGCCGCAGTAGCAGTAGCAGTAGCAGTAGCAGTAGCAGTAGCAGTAGCAGTAGCAGTAGTAGCAGCAGCAGTAGTAGTGGCAGCAGTAGTTGTGGTGGTAGTGGTGCATATAGTAAAGCCGATCTCCGTCCGTCGGGTCTGCGTAGTGGGAATTGCCGACGGTATTTAGGTATTTAACGGGCTGCCTCTGAACTATGGGACACGATGCGCGTGGGCGTTAACCCACGGCTATATTTTATGTTTAGTCCCGTTAGGTGCCGGTTGCAGACGTTTCCCGATGCTAGTAGATTCGAGGGAGAACCTCAACACTCTCGCTCACCGAGGGCCATCTCTCCCTCTTCTTGTCTCTCCTCCTTTCGACCCTGCCATGGTTTTGCGTCTTTCTGTGTCCTCTTCCTTCTCGATGCTACCCACAACGAAGCCATTTTGCCTCGATAGCCGCTAGAGAGCTTATACGGATGCTACATAAATAGAGATCGAGATAGAGAGAAAAAAAAGGGTCTCCCTCGGGCCATACACGGGGTGCGGTACGAAACCCGGAAGTAGAAAACACGGAGAGCTTATGTGTGCGTCGTCACAGCTGTCAGAATCTGCATTTTACGTTTTCTAGTTTCGAGGACTGCACACTTCGTCGTGTACTACATGCTTCTGAGCGGAGGGAAAGATTCGAGTGGTCGCCAACTGGTTAGGGAAGCGCAGGCTTGATACCTGCAATGAAGCTGTTTTTAGTATCACGGAGTTTTTTTAATGAAAAATGGAGAAATGATCGCCGGTTTTAGGATTACGGCATTTTTTATGGAGGATCGAAGAATGGAGAATAAAAAGCTGAAAAAAGTTAAATCGACACATTCGCATCCCAGCCAGACATAAATTTATAGAAAAAATATTTCCACGTGATCTCCGACATAATGAACGCAACTTTACCCGATTCTATCGAATTCGAAAAAATATTGTTACGAACCTGAATCGTAAATGCATTATCGAATTGTTAGAACAAGCAACCTGAGCAACCGAGAAACGACCGATCGTTTTGGTAAAAAAAATTCTCCACTAACCACCGTAAAAGAACTAGTCGTTTTAGTGAGAAAATCTCCCTCGTTAAGCGACTATGAAATGATAACCCATTCGAATAGTATGGTCAAAATTAACGACCGACAAGTGGCTATAAGTTGTCAGAATGTTTGCTCGTTTGGCGGCCCTACTGACGGTTCTTTTTTTTTAACGACCGGTCGTTTTCAATAGTTATTTCGAAATAGTTTAGTGGTGTTCGCTAAGGACAAATAATTCATAGCCTAGGTATAAAATCTCGAGCAAAGTATGCAATTTTTTATCATAATAAAATAAATGTAAGAACAAAGTTTTCAAAAGGGAAGTGATCGTAACGCCTACATAAAAATGGCATCTCTATCGCTCTTTGTTAATTTTTATATGCATTCACCAAGTAGAACCACATGCATCTTCTAAGATGTTAGTGATTCGAGATATCTCGAAAGTATCGAAACCTTAAAGTCATTGTCATATTTTTATTCGTGCTGTGATTGACCGCCGGCCGTGCATTGAAGTGAAATTTTTTTTTATGTCTAATTTCAAAACTTATGTATAGACGTAAATGTCACGGGCGATGCAACGCCCGCGTCGGCGTTACCCTAGTAAAAACCAAAAGTTCTATATGTTCCAAGGACTCTATCGATTAACGCGATATTGAAAAAATATTTCATTAAACGATGTTTAAATAGAAGTTCTCTAATTAATGTCTGCGATTAATCGGAAACCATAAAAGGCCAATATGGCAACACGATGAATTCGGATCCACTCAAGGCCTGACATGAGTCCAGCGGTACCCAAAACTCACCAAAAGAAAAACTGTTTTTAGGAGGGATAGAAATAGAAATTGATAAAAAAAATTCTCACACATTCTTCATTACTGTGTTAACTTTGTAAAAAAATTTATTTCAATTTTTTTTTTTCAAAAATTGCAACATGAAAAATCACATTTTCTGAAGCAGCGTAAGAAAAAAAGTTGCTTCACGGTCGGCACCATTTCTTCTTCAAATGTTGACAGATCTGCAAACTGTAACAAAATTCTTGTAAAATAAGGTTGTAGTTATAGTCTGTCAAGCCGGATTTTCTAAATTCGGAAAATTAAACAATTTACGGTAGTGTAAAAAACTGTTAATTTTGTGTCAAAAATGTCACATTTTAATTGTGTTTATAAAATTTTGTAATTACAATATCAAAAATCCGGCTCGACAGACTATAGAAAAAAAAAATTCCGAATATTAAAAAAAAGCATCGAAAAAAATTAAAAACTGTACGAGTTATCATGCAGACCGTGTCTGTATGCGTTTAATCAATCTGCTGATAAGCGATGCTCACTAATTTGATTGAACCGTTAACCTGCATATAAAAATACATAAAGTTTCAGTGAGGAACAATGATTTTCGAATTTTTTATCAATGGTTAAATGCGAATAATAAACTTTTTGCGTTGGGTATATGAATGTGTCTCACACGCACACAACCTCCACGTCCGACTCATCGTACTCCGAAGTACCCCAAATTTGGAATTTATAAATTTAATGCATCACAAGTTTAGAATGTAATAATAAAAAATTAAGATTCACAAATACTAAAAACCATATTATTTTTATATACAGTAGATGTGAACAGAAAACAATAAATTTCTGAAGAGGCTCTGATCAGGGCGAGACATAGAATCCAACCTCCAGTATAGAAGCCGTCATTCGCCGAAGCAAATCCCAACGAATATTTCATATATGGCTAAAGCCACATAAACTAAGTACCTGACATGTCCCCGACATATTGTGCCCCATTGGTGAGATTACAGTGTGTCAAGTAATTTTAAACATGGGCTAAGGTGAGACCATAATGCTTTTGCTTTATAAAGCAATTATTCGTCAAGCTATTAAGAAGAAAACATGCGCACAAAGTTCCGCACGCATAATAATAACATCTATAGTGATCAAATATCTGGGCTGCTTAGAAAGATGAGGTTAGCTTTTACATTTTTCCAACTAGCAAAAAATTTCTGATCCGGGGGTACATATCGATGAGTTTTATTTATTTTCTTACACATTTCTTCGTTGAGATACGTCGCCCTGTGACACATTCAATTCCACCCTAAATTCTGTCCAACTCTCAATAGCTGTACACCATTGGAAATCAACAAAGTTTTTAACGACAATTAATTATTTTACCAAATCATAGTCACCGAGCGACGCAGAGGTAATTAGACTATCATTTACGATCAAAAACTCTAGCTGGTTTAGAAAAAAAGTTAGATAATACATTTTTACTGACGATCTAAAAAGTTAGTTTTGAATGGTTAAAATCGACTTTATTTTTATTTATCGTTCATAACTTTTTATCTTTTTTGTCGGATCGGCTAAAACTTAATTTAGCTCAGTGCCCAACACGAAAAAATCATGAAATATGTACATTGAACCTACGAGACATTCCAAGTGACTTATTGTGCCCCGTGGCACATTGTACCCCACTCTTTCCTTCAAAGCTTATGCGTTATTATTGCGTGAATTCCAAATAAGTCAATAATTAGGCTCATATAATGAAAACGGTTACTGTAGCAATTGATAGTAAATAATCAATATTTAATTTTTAAAGATATTTCTCGAATAATATTGTTCTCTGTCCGCTTATAAGGAATAAGCAATAAGAACAGAGAATGGTCACTCCACAGTTCATTATTGCTTCTGGTGCCGTACCGTTCGTTCTGTATTTCTGTATATTGGGATTATTGCGTTTTTAGTAACTCTAACCCGGAACTGATCGATTACGGTAAATACTGTGAGTAATTCAAACATTGTGGAACCTATAAGATCATATTGTATACGATTTAATTACTTATAATCAATAAATATTTATAACATAAATTCTTTGTTGAAACTTCACTTCGGTTCTTAACTCTTTATGAGGTAGAATTTGCACACTTTTTGAAGCAATATATACTCCTACGCCGCAACACCAAGTAACTGCAGAATAACATGTCACTAGTAAGATAACATCTCAAAAAGAACTTCAAGCATCATGTAACTCCACGGTTCTATTAAATTCTACCAGATACTAACTTTATGAGAAGAGAATGCAACGCTACTAAACAAACACCAACGAACATAGAATTTCGGTACACAAAGTGAGTCAAACCAGAAGCACAATTCTGGAACATTTTGTAGAAAGTCCGTATTAGAAAAACTCGTGTTCGAAATGTTTGTCTTGTCTCTCCTAAACGGATTGCTCTTCCCATTACGGTTCACGTGACTTGAGTCCTTCTAAGTATCCCACATTACTTCTCCATCGCAATATGCGACCTACCTTAAGGCCCTTGTACCCATTTGCATGTTATATATATCCATGAATAGGTAACGGACATATTGGAAATACCGTCCGCAATGCGCTCGACTATCGGATAGTACCCATCAAATTCAGTGCATCGATTCTCCATTTTCAACTCCGCAAATTGCACCTTAACACTTCACCATACTCGTTTTGATGGACGAACTAGTGCATGTATAACATTTGCATTCGTCAAGCAAGGACACAAACGGTTTGATTATTCGTAGAATGAGAGTTGATTCGCGAGCGCACAGAGTGCGCCCGTATCGCGTATTCCATGGGTTTGTCCAGTAACCAGGTTATAGGCCGTGAGACAAATGGCGTGTGGGCCTGTCAAAGCGTCCCAAACAAGTCCTTTGATTGGATATGCTTGATGCATCATATCACTATATCTATTCACGTGGCTCTGTTTTTCATTATGTCGTTGAAATATAAGATTCCGCGCAGCTTGTTGCACATTGCAGCGTCATATTCAAACGCTCTCGCGTGTCACCCGCCCGTCCTATCTTTTTCCCTCTCTCTCTCACTCACTTTCGGTCCTATCCTGTTCTATGATTATTCTCTATGCTCGGTAGATTTTCCTTGCTTGTCTCTTTTTCTCGCAGTGGCTTGTGACTAATGAGATAGTGATCTCATTGAATTTCTTCTCTCGCTTCTCTTGCCCTGTCAGAGACCTCTGGTGCTCGGGGTTTAGTAATTAAATTTAGCCCCGACGCCGTTGTGTCCGCCGCGAGAAAGGGTCGCGAGGACGCCAGAACCGGGAAAGGCGAAAGAGTATCAAGCTCGCTACTGTGTATGCGAATAAGATAAAATGCACAACGGTTATGAATATAATTTAAAAAGAATTTTGCGATCTCCGCTGTAAATCCGTTCGCTTGGCCCCTGTTTCTCACGGGGGTACTTCCAAAATGTCGTTCCTTAGCTATGGATTTGCGTTTTATACATACCGCAGAATACGCAAATATTCGGTTTAAAACTTTTGCTGCGCTGCGTAATGTAACCCATTGCCTTTTCAAGTAAGTTTCAGCGATTTTTATTTTTCATTAGACCATCTAATTTTAAATCATAAGATCGCCGCTTATAAAATCAATTATGCGCAGTATACAGTAACAGGAATGAATTTATTCATCGTTAGCTATGGTCGTGGTTGAAATTGAGCTTGCGAAAAGTTATTTAGAGGTCGCTCAAACATTTTGAATATTTTCAAAACGTTTATTTATTCCTTTTTTGTAATCTCTTACCTCTTATTATCTTATTATCTTGTCATCTTATTTTTAGTTTATAGTCGAAATTTGAAAAAAAAATAGTTATCAGAAGGTCGCTCAACGACGAAAAATATTTTGAACTTAATTAAATTTATTTTCTTATTATTTTTTCTCAGCTCGCACCCCAGATTAAATCTCATCTCATCAAAAAATGTCCCAAAGTTATAACTGATTCAAGTATTGAATATGCAGATACAGATATCTTCAGGTTAATGAAAAAAAAAATTAGTTGAATGACTGGCTAGCGTTGATATTTCCATAACTATGCACTAAGCGTTGAATAATGAGACAAAAACACATGTTGTTTCATTTATTTCAATTTTCGAAAGAATTTTTTTTTTCGATAAAACAGCTTAAAAATCGACGCAAATGTTTGCCCACTGTGGGTTATAGCTAAAAAATGTTGATATCTAATTCAAGATTTATAAGAATTTCAAATTTTTTAATTGGTGCATAACATATTTTATTTGAAAAATTCATGAAAAAAAAAGTTTCAGTAATAAATTTGTTTTTTATTTGAAGTGTTTTCTCCAGTATATAGAATAGTATAAATAAATATGGAACGAATTAGAGAGTGTCAGGGTTAAACGACTATTGAGTTGGCCAGGAATACCTCATATATTTCTATTCAATAATGGCAGTCAAACAAGTAAAGTTTCCACTTTTATGCAGTACTCAAGAAACCCCATAGAATCGATTCCGAGTTCGGTTTGATGTACATAAGTTCCAAACCCGGAAGAGTAAACCGCCGACGTTTTGTACGAGACATTTCCCGATCGCTTTAGGTTATATCGTCATATCATCAACGTTGTCATCATATATGTTGTAACCGTCGTGGATGTGTTCACGCGTAGCCACCAAGACCGCTTTTGGTCACTGACCATGTGACGTCGAATACTAGAGAAAAAAAACCGTGAGACTAATGAAAAACGAGATCAAACAAAGCACGATGCGAACGCTTGTCATTGAAGACAGCCATGACTTCTTTGCTCCAGCGCTTACATTGTTAATCTTTATTATTATATTATACTACAGGAGTATATTGTGCAACAAGGGTCGAAAGTTAGCGATTGCAACGAGTGTGAGGCAATCACATGAGTCGCAATTACTAATTGTGGCCCATATTACACACTATATTTTTTGTAAAGAGTGCATGAATTAGTGCATGCAAGTATTGCATTGGACGGTAGTTTTGAGGGAAGAACAGTAAAAAGCGAGATTCCAAACTTTCGTCCCTAGAGACGTGAAATCGTCCTTAGGGACGAAAGTGACAAATCGAAAGGACGAAAGTGAAAGAAACGCGAGCTATACTCACGTCGTTCAATTGTTTTAACACTGCCATGAAACTAGCCACTTTCGGCCCGAAAAACTGCCATCGAAAGCACCGCTGTTCATGCACGTGTTACAAAAAAAAATTGAACCGACGTGTGAACTTGCTTTTGTCCTTTGTTATCAAGCCTCGAAGTCACTACGCAACAAATTATTTTTCTTTCCTTAAATCCCGTGTAAAACCAGGTTCACACGGACCAGAAATACATGCCTTATTATTTTTCTTGACTCAAGATGGACAAGTAAACACAATCAATCTTGATTAGGCTCGATAGTTGGAAAAGTAAACCTTCACGCTTTTTCTTATTCCCTATTCTTTCGATTACACGGATCCTTCTTTCCTTCCAATGTCGACGTGATATACCTCGAACTGACTAACCCACGAGTTTTCCCATCCTTACTAAGCCAATTTTATTCCTGCTCGTAGACAGAAAAAGAAAAAGAGTTTTTGCCCGTTAGGGATGAATGAATGAGAGATATCTGCATACCACCTCGTTTCTGACTCTCCCACGTTTCAGTTCGCGGAGAGGCGCCTGGGAGTTTGGGGGAACGACTCTTGGGAGAGCGCGTCGTCACCGTGCAACCGTCCAACAGCCCCAGGGGAAAATGCCGAATGCCTACTCCGAGCTCGAACCTCTGGCGAAGATCGACTACTCGCAAGGGACGCCTATCCTGGTGCCTAGTGCTTCTCAAACATCCCTGCGCGAGAAAGCAACCGAATTGACGTAACCCTCGATCCATCCTGACCCACTTCATTCGAGCTCATTTGATCAACGAAACCCAAACCAAATTGCTTATATGCTGTTTGACTAGCGCAGGCCTTACGTGTCGCACGACACGCTGAACTTGCCTCCATTATCCAGAAAATAGCAGAAAACACCATCAACACAAAAAATCCTCTCCGTTACACTACATTTCATGCCTTTTTTCTTCTCAGGTTAAAGGGAAGTCTGTGTGACAGATGAGTCAAGTGATTGATTTTTACCTTAAATTGGGAAGAAACTGCAGAAACATATTGTTACGACCGAGCGAATGTATTAGACGTATACTTGGTTTCGGGGCGGATATTATCGATTACAATTCCGGATAATGTTCTAGCGATGGTGAAATGTCACACGTCGAATGTCATACCGAATATATCTATAATTCATAATCTTCATATGAGGCATTCTTCATCAATTCAGCCACTTTTATTTCAACCCTCTTCAATTAATCCCATAATTGGACAAATTTTAGTACCATTCGGAAGTACTCTCTCCCTATTTTTTCAGATTTTCAAATCCAACACTAAGAGAAAAGCATATCGTTTATTTAACGATTTCACATGGTAAAACGATTATAGGAAGGCTTGCAATGTTTTATGGTTGAAGCGATGATAATATGGTTCAATAAACAACACGTGCAGGGTTATTGGAAACAAAGGTTGTAATAGTATATGCAACAAAACGGCATATTTGAAACTATTAGAAGAGTTTTTGAAATTATTATCATTTCAATAATTGCTACTATAATTATACTTGCTATAATTATAAAATATAGACGTTCCTCCCGAGATCTATATTTGTGGTTGATCCAACTATTTTCTTATGTTTGCTATAACCATAAAATGTAGACGTTCCTCCTGCGAATTATAGTATATAGTTAGATTATCGTCAGTCCAACTATATTATTTTCAAAATTACCAGATGTTTCTTTCAGTAAAGATTACGGAAAGTGGGGTATTCCTTTAAAGTCAATATATCTTGAAAAATGGAAGTCATAGAAAATAATTGTTTTAACGTAAAAGTTGTAGTTTCATGTGAACTTTTCGATGAAACTTTTCAATGGATTTTGCGACCTGATAATATTACTTCTTCACTGAAAAATATAAAGATTATTCTTTTAAACGAGAAAGCCAACTTTTTTTCGCCTAAAAAAATTACAGAATGTCTGCACCTATGTATTGATAACATAAAAAAATGCCAGACTGGACCGATCGAAGTTCCGATGTAAAAAAATCGTTACACCTACAAGAATGTTTTTTGTTTGCAAAATTGTTCACTTTGTTGTTTTTCCATTTTTAGATAATTCACAGACGGATACGTGCTTCTTTCAGTTAAAAAATAGGCAATCGGATAATTTCAACTCTATCATTTGCCGGAGCAGAAACTTGGATCAGGTTGCCTGATACCTTATTAGGCCTTGTTCGCGTATGATTATTAGGGCCTAATAAAGTACAAGTAAGAAACCCTGAAACGAATCTGATAAGGCGAGCCTGATGGTAACCCGATCAGGCTCTTATCAGTTGGAACTACTGCGTAACTGGAGATAACTGGCCTGATTTTACCGCTTCAGGATTCTATGTGGTTGGCCCGAAGAAAACCTTAACTACTATAATATTGAATATTATAAATAATAAAGGCGAATCGTCTTGCACAACGATTAATGCAATGTTCTGGTCATGAATATCTCATTTAATTTTGTTTTTACACAAATGTATGCCTATCCTTCTGTAAAAAGTTCATGGATCACAAATGCGAAATGTTCGTGCTCTAATTGGTCGTTGGTGTCGTCAGGCACAACGAGATCGTTAATGTCCAATGTTTATGTCGTGTTCGAGAGTTTCGTAAAAAATCGTCATCACGCGGACACGCGAGATTCGAAGGTTTGAAATTAACCTTATAGTGCGAAACGATGGTGCCGTGAGTTACCCTACTGTGATCGGGACCGAGTTCAGGTATGTATGTTTTTCATTTATATCAATCCCATGGCGATGCCATGATAAAAAAAACTCGCAACCACCATTAGTTTACTATCCGTATATCATTGCCGTATACATTTCTTTCAAAGATGGACCTCTTTCATCACGAAGCAGTATTCGAAATGATTACCGATATAAGTGCCATCTGGAGTCAACAATTTTCGCCACAAACTCACTTCTGGTTTTTTATATCAGATATTACAAACGCAAGACCAACACAAAATCAATACGCAAATACCCCGCAACGTCCGATTAAGAAACGAAAGTAGAGCATACGTTATCGACCTGAGAGCATCAAGCTAAAGACATCTGAGCAAACTCTTGAGCTCGCCCTTCTGAATTTCTTTGCTGCAGACTTCACATCTTCAACCAATATTTATCTATCCGTCACCCGCCACGAATCTTCGGGTACGTGAATCGCATTTGTATCGCCTTGAAACTCTACAAGCTGTCATCGAGTCAGCCTGAGGTCAGCCAAAAAAGTAAGGTCTCGTTATTATATAATATTGGGACATAATTGAGTTAACTGTGCCGCCGATACCCCCTTAATGCGATGTGCTACACGTTGACTTGATGTATGTAAATGTCGTTCCTCGTCACAGGCATTTTTTTTCGAATACAAGTTGGGACTTGACCATGGAGCCGTTAAACGCAGTCAGTACGTCTTTACGTCTTTGGTTAAAAACAATCAATTGTGGCTAAGCATAACGCTTTACTATGCCTGTTACCAACTGAGCAACATCGTTTTAAAGCTAGGTCACACACCCGGTATAAGTCCGAGAGGTATAGCTGCTATTTTCCAACCACCATTATTGAAAGCATAATGTTATCTTGGAAAGGAGAAATACGTTATTGGTGACATTCCGGTGACATATTTCTAATTTTTTTTTTTATAATACCAATGGTCTTTTTACTGGTGGTGCCCGAAAATTTGCAGCTTTTCACTCGCACTCATATGTCACATGATACACGTTTCACCTCCTTTTAAAGTGGTTTGATCATATTAGACTCCTGTTGGACTCTTTAGGTAATAAATCGCTGGCCATATTTTCTGCGTGAAGGTTAATATTTCAGACGAAAACAAATTATATTTCCTAGCATCAATCTATTTCCTCTACAAAATAGTACTTTGTTTTTTATAAAAGATATGAACTGTCTTCGGAAATAAAGGAGAGACGATTTGTTACCGATAACGTTCGTTAGATATCGTCTTGAGGAGGACGAGTCAGAAAAACAATACAGTATTATTTCATTACGGAATCATAAGAAAATCCGAAGAATCTTTATATATTTGGCTGAAGCAATACCAACTAAAACCTAATTTTTCTGTTTCAGATCATCAAGGTCACAATCATTCTTTGAGATTGCATAACTCTCAAGCAAGCTGAAATTGGGTTCGTACCGTATCTAAAGATATTCATATATTGAAGAGATATATGTAGATACCACTTTTATTTTAACTTCAACGATTAACGAATGGTCAGTTGGAAGACCCGCCTTTTGAATCCTAGTGAAACAATGTAAATATGATTTGAAAATCTTTGATTGAATAAACCCTCATTTGAATATGATGTGTATTTCAGATAATTTCGAATGCTCGTGAGACTGCATATATCGGGGAAATCGGCGAGGGAATAAGGTTAAAATATTAAGAAAGTAACATTCATGTCAAATGAAAAACTGAATTAAGTTTTTTTTTTCAATCACCATTATGAGACGGCGAAAAGTAGTTCGAATACCCGACGCGAAAGCAGAGTTTCAACGACTCCGCCGAGAACGACACAATGGAAATCAACGTCATCGTAACGCAAATCATGCTGTGCAAATGCTAGAGATAGGCAGCAACCTCAACTGAAGGAGAATCGAATGCTGAAATCGGTCACAGATTAAATGACACCCAACATCAACCTTTGTGCCATTTTAACCAAAGACAAGGTGTAGTAAACACATACTTTGTAGGTCAGCTTGACAATGTCGATAATCACTATGGAGTTAACTCAACTAAACGCTGTATGCACTGCAATGGAGCACATTTTGTGTCTAAAAAACTATCAAACATGCGCAATTCGTTTTACAATTGTTGTAGCCATGGGAAGGTCTATCTTGAATCACTACCAGAGAGAGAGAGAGAGAGATACCAGCCGAATTGCAATCCTTGTTCGATGGCACACACAGGAAATCGCTGATCTTCTTTGATCGTATCCGAAACTACAACAGAAGCTATATGCTTCTTTCAACGCCAGTTTGATCAATTTTTACGAAGGTCGACCTGGGTCATATTGCTTTAAGATACAGGGTCAAATTTATTATGAAGTAAACACTGTTTTGCCTGCACCGGCCAACGAACGGCAAACCTACGGCCAGCTGATCTCAACAGGAGAATGAATCTCTCAATCCACAACAATCCCCTGATGAGCTGCGGTTACTGTTTCCATTAAAACCAGGAATGGACCTCCAAATATTTAACTTTCAACGAAGTGATGGTGTCGCAGCTGTAATCTCCACTACTGCCGATGGAGAAATGCCGGATTCATATGTCACAATAAATAACAAGAATACAAGGGAACTGCAATCGAAATCGACCATAGATCCCAACGTTGAACCGTGGAACGTGGATCACTGTTCTACCCTTTTGGTAGTCGGGGTTGGCATCGATACTGGCGGCAAACTGATAACGATTAAAAACGGGTGTCTAGAGAAGTTTACACGAGATATCAAATGGCAATTCGCAAAAACGATCACTGAAATGTCATTATTCGAGGACGTCGTCTTTTCTAACAGTAGGTAGTAGATGCGCATGTCAAAGTCAAGGAGGGTCGTATACAATTTATAAAGTTAAATCAAGCGAAGGTACGTGCTGATACCTACTCTGGATTGGTAGACTGTCTCAATACTGCTGCCGTCAATGCTGGTGCACGAGGCAGACGAATCGTAATCTTGCCCTCGACCTTCTCCGGATCGCCGCGCAGTATGAGGCAGCACTATCAGGATGCTATGGGAATTGTTCGAAAATTTGGAAATCCGGATCTGTTCATTACAATGACGTGCAATCCAAATTGGCGTGAGATTAAAGAAAATCTTTTTCTTGACCAAGTGACTTCGGACAGGCTGGATCGGATCGCGCGAGTTTTCGACCTGAAAAAAAAACATTTGCTAGACTTGGTCAAACGCCGACATTTCTTCGGTGATACACGAGCTTTCGTGTATACTATATAGTCGCAGAAGCGTGATTTGCTGCATATTCACCTGCTTATGACCCTTAAGAATAGACTGATAACGCCGGAAATGGTTGATAGATATATATGTGCTGAGCTTCCCGATTCTGAAATATATCCGTTGATCATATTAGACATTAGTCTAATATGATCAACGGACCTTGCGGAGCATGGTGTCAAGTATATGAAAGGTGTTCTAAACACTTTCTGAAGCAATCTCAATATGAAACAACAATGGATGCAGATGCGTATCCAAATTGTCGTAGAATAGACACTGGTGGTTCTTACAATCGTTTTCGAAGACATGTCGTTGATAATCGGTGGGTTGTACCATATTGCCCGTCGTTGTCTTGTATTTTTAATTGTTCCATTAATGTGGAAGTCGTAACAAGTGTGACTGCTCCGAAGTACTTGTACAAGTATATTTACATACGACGTGATGCTGCAGCTATACAAATCGTGAATAGTGAGACTTAAGGTGTTGAAGGATACGTTAGTAATCACGATGAAATCAAGAATCATATTGACACTCGCTATTTAGGACCGAACGAAACTATTTGGCGTATCCTTGATTTAAAAAGATGTAGGAAAAGAGCCATCCCGTGGTACGTCTGCCTGTACATCTGCCGAACGAGCAGAGCGTAATGATTCCAACAGTCATGGATGAAGACGGGATAAGAAATTCTTGGAGCCGCGTCAGTATGCTGAACTATTATTTTGCGTTGAACGTTCGTGACGAATCTACAAGGTAGTACGTATATCCAGACATACCATCCTATCACGTATTTGAAAATGCGAAAGTTAACGGCGAAACAGTTCACCGATGAGAAAAGCGGCGACGCACACATGACGCTTTTGGGCGATAGTACTCGATAAATCCCGAACAAATCGAATTGTTCCATCTCCGATTGCTTTGTTGAAAGTAAAAGGAGCCAAAAGTTTCGAAGATTTAAAGACTGTCGATGGTCAAGTTTGCGATACATTTGTAGCAACATGTCTGGTGCTTGGACTGATTAAGGACGATGACGAGTGGAGGAAAACTATCAAAAACGCTGCTGTTTGGATGATGTCTGGTTTGCTTCGAAGATTATGTATTAGAATTTTAGTTCACTGCCAACCAATTCATCGTGAAGAAATTTGGAAAATATTCAAAATAAAGTTGTCAGAGGATTACGCAAGATGCCTAGAAATAGAAGTAGCGCAAAGAAAATCATATAGGTAAATCGGACACATCCTCAACAGAGAAGAATCCAGTTCATTCCGATTCCCAGGAATGGAGCAAGTAGAGATCTCAGATGAGGCCGGGTCGAGACCTTGCCCGGGGAAAATACCGAGCTAACTTGTTTTTATATTGATGATCCCGGAGAATCTGGTAAGACCTTCACATATACCACTCTTTCGAATCTCGTCCGAGGCAGATGAAAATGTTTCAGTGCTACGGTGTTCACCGCAATCGCGGCAATATTACTCCCTGAGGGAAAGACAGTCCACAGAAAATTCGCGCTCCCAGTTCCGTTGTTCTCAGACACCACATCGAGCATCAAAGCGCCATCGAAAGAAGGTAATTTTTGGAAAAAAGTCGATTGCAATTTCTAAGGTAATATTTTCCATGAGAAAGTTAATGAGGTCCATTCAAATTACGCATAATATGTGGAGTTTGAATGTATCTTTTAACAGATTAAACATTTTCACGATTCTACCAGGCTTACAGATTGATCGAGAAGTACTGCCTCAGTGGTGAAAACGTCAGACGAAATAGATATTTATTCTATATTACAGTTCCATTCTGACCTTTATGCTCCTTGTCTGTTTCTTGAAATCAAAATATTCTAGCTGCCTATTGGGTTACCTTATGCGAATTGATGTATTTTTTTTATTTTTCCAGCTCATCTATCTTATTTTATTTGATATTAATACTGGACGGATAAGGGTGTGAAAATGACGAAAGGTCAATGACTCGGCATGGGGGCTCCAATCATCCGGTTCATATCTCAACAACAGCCCCACCGAAAATTCTTTTTCACGCCGAAAAATGATCGATACGTCTCGATTCGTTCGTCCTGTAAATTTGAACACTGTTACCCTTCGCCATGTCCAAAAAGAAGGTGGTCGCCTATATCGACAGTAGAAGAGGCTGAGTGTTCAGGCTCGAGTTCCCCTCGCCACTGCGATCGACAGCAGCTGTCCCCGTGATGACTATGGGTAAGAAACGACCGCCGGTGCTTCTCCATACATATTCCAGTATAAATTTCGGTGGACAGCTGGATCATACGTCGTTCAATTTTTTCACATCGGCTCGAATGACATCGCAGTGCCAATGATGTAGAATAAGTTAGGAACTACCACCCTGAAAAAATACAGTAACATCATTATTCTGAGATTTCCTGGATTCTTTAATGATACGACATTTTGTTTAAAATTCTAGCTACCACCGACAATTGAAAAATAATTGTTTTTTAGGTAGTCTTCTTACTACGTGCTAAATCGTTAAGAATTTTTTTGAAACGTTTCTAACGATTTTGGTGGTTTGATTGACGTTTTTGAAAAGTGATTCGTGCTTCTTGCACGTCTTTTTCATATATAAATAAAACCACGGACACGGTTGAGAAAAAACACACTGATATGTACAAATCCCTGATAAAGTGTCTTCGGCATCCAGATGTATATTCGAAAAAAATGAAATTTTCGTTCGATTACGACGAGCAATAGTTTCATTTGTTTATTGAGCAATGATTTATTGATTGATTGGAGTTGTTTTTTTGTTTTTTTTTTTTTTGTAGTATCGTTTGTAAGAAAATTACGACCGTCTGTTCATCTAACGTAACCTCACATTAGACGTACTAATGGTTGTAAATTGTGTACTACTTATCAGTAGTACGGACGGAGAATGTATCCGCTGAATTAATACAGCATTTTTCAATTAATACAATAAGATTTTGTGCGGCATGACCGAATAAATATTATGATTTTGTCTAATATAAAACTGGTTGACAAAAACTTTATGTCGAGAATTTGTACATATTAGTTTTTTTTAAGGCAGTCTTTGGACGTATTTAAGAATTAACACAAGCTGACAGCAAACCACGTTTCGAAACGGTCACAAAAGTAAACAAAAGTTGTAGAATTGCTATTATACATTGAGCATTGATTTGACTAGCACGGAACGAGATGACTACCTTAAACATTCTGATTTTACATCATCTGAAAATATACAATATTACACGATAAAAAAATAATAATATGAAAGTCCAGATTCCAAGCTTCAAGGAACAAGTTGTCGATTAACTTCGAACAATAAAGCGTATTTAAAATTAAATTAAAAAAATTATCCTAAGGGCTTATATACGCACTTGTGATGAGCGGAATGAGTGAAAAAATCGAATTTTTTTTAATTCCCTATTCTTCAAGTACAATGTCTGAAGAATATTCTCAGCAAATTTCATGAAGATCGGAGCATCAGATTTGTAACTATAGGTATTTCAAGCGACCGCCCGCTGCGCGCGGTCGATTAGCATGCAGCTCTTTAAACGCGATATCTCAGAATCGCCTTTTTTAAATACCTTTGCGGTTGGCACGATTACTTAAAAACTAGTAATCCGATTCAAACCAACCTTATATCACTTAATTATTATAACAATAGATAGAGCCTGGACGGAGGATTTCAAATTTTGTTAGAAAAAAAAATTGTTACGATAAACCGAAAAATGTAGCACCGCAAAAAATGAATTATTTGCTAAAAGTGTTGCCATTTTTCGTAAATGAAAATGTTGACAAATTATTTTCAAGTTATCATGCCCACCGCAACTGATGTTCGAAAAAAGGTGCTACTGAAACACAGCTGATGTTCCGCGATTTTCAGAAATTTTTTGATGAAAAAAATTGTACATATACATGAACATGTGTACTAATGAATGTTCTTCACAATTTTCCAATAAACATTTGTTTTGTTGTCGAAAAAAAAATCAAGAAAATCATGTTTTTTCGCCCTCTGCAAGTGTATAGATAAGGCCTTAATAATTTTATATAATTGAGTGTTCGTAATATTATTTTAATCGAGTAAACCTTTCCGAGGTATATTTATGAAAATTTGTAAGAGTTTCACTTGTGTTAAGCATAAATCATTACTAAATAAGTTTAAGAAGCTAAACTCCTTGTACAATCCACACTATTCTAGTGATTAAGGCGACGCAAATTAGGAGGAGTGGCTGCGGACAACACTCGGGGGAGGGGGGGGGGGGGTCTCAAAGGGAAAAGAAGAGTCGAATGATAAGATATATATAGGTGACATTAGCACAGTGGTTATCGCTCTTACTCAATACCTTAATAATCCGGGTTCGATTGCCGGTGATGACCATATATTTTTTCTAGCTTCGATACTTCGTCATTCCATCCAAAATGCCAATATCTACACTTTCCCAAACTCTCCGCCCGATCATTGCAAAGGCATACGGAAGAAAATATCCTAATTAAAATTACTACTTCAACAATTAATTTTTTTCCAAATTTTCAGGACGTTTCTATGGATAAGAGACCATAGAGAATGGCTTATGCAATTTTTAATCAGTAAAAACAAAAGTGTTTGTGCCCATAGCCTGGCGGATGGCCTTGCCTTACATATATAGATATATATTTCCCAATATTATTATTCATTTTCAAACCCTTAATAGACGTATGAAGGTTCGACCTAAGTAGTAGAAGCCGTGGGCGAGCTTGTTCATAATCCAGCTTTTTCATAATCACACTACAACATCGAAAAACTGCAGATGCAGTTTCTAATCGACAGCTTGCAAAAAGGACTAGAAAATACATTCTATCTCAACGGCATAACGAGAAAAAAGACAGGCGTTGTCCCCCATCATCTTGCGAATGGAATCATAGCAAGCATGCGTATCGACTTGTATCAACATAACTGCATGCACGAAGGATCATCGCGAGACGATAACACGTGTCGTCCGTTTCAACATATCCATTGCACCGATACATCGAATGTGGACGAGCCAGCAAACTCTCCTCGAGTTTCTGGGTTGACAGCTGTCGAAGGATAAAGCCTTCGAAATGTAAATCATAAGAAGGGGAGGTCCACCGATACACCTAGTACTGCAGCGCTTGTTGAAGGCAGCAAGTACGAGGTGTTTCGGACAGGTGCTGGCAGATACGCTAATGGAAAAGAGATCCTAACAGTGAGTGAGGCGTTTCAGTTATTTGACATGTTGAATCCCCCAATATACAAGGACCTTTAATGTCTAAAGGATGAAGATTGGATTAACATGAAATTATAATAACAGTGAATTATAATGCTCGTATATTCTCAAAAGAAAATTTCATCAAATTAGAATTTGCGAATTTTGTGACGAGAGAACTCAAATTAAGTTAAGCACACTGTGAGAAAAAACGATTTCTTAAACAAATTTTATTTCTTGAGTTTTTTAAAAATAAATACTGTTTTGCATGAATTTGTTGACGCTTTTGATTTTTCCCTAATTGGTATTCATGTGACGTTTGAAAAATCGTGATTTTTCGATATATTTTCGAATAAGGATTCCATATTACATACAGGCAGTTTTAAATTGATTAATCAAACAGTTTCATAGAAATAGCTGTAAGAAAATCTCGAAAACAATAGTTTTGAAAAGGTGAAAAATGTAAAATGCACAAAAAAGTTGGATCGTTTCGAAGAGTGCTGATGCATTTTTTAAGCCAGCATTTTAATTATTTATTGTACTTGACGTCAAGACGCTACCGCGACTCTTGATTTATTGTAATTCAACGTTCAAGGCTTAAGTTATCATCGAAGTCGTCGATGAATTTTCAGCCAGTCGGTTACGTTCATTAGGATCCTCTCCAAAACGGTCAAGTTAAAAACTTCAAGTTTTCCTTTGATTCCCTAACAACGATAGTAGGTAAGACGTGTACGAGGATGTCGTGTGACCTTTGTCAGCCATCAGTACCGGACGCTATTAGTGACAAAGGAACGAGGAACACAATCGCCTGTAGTAAATCCTTTGTGTGATCGACATGTGCCGCGGAGCAAGCACAATTCTCGCAACATATACGTACCAAAACGTTACGTTGCAGCGACGACCCACCTACTACAACTAGGTAGTATATTATGTGCACTTCAGAGACGGTTGCTTGATGAGCGGCGCACCGCAATCAGGTAACCGCTCTGTGAACGTACGAATGCACTTTGACGCCCGAAAAGGAGAACCATTGAAAGGGTGAGGAATTCGGAGGATTATTTCAGCAGATCCCTTCCTATAGAGGTACTAACTGCTCGGATTGTCTTTTAGTTTCGCCAAGTGGCCTTTTAGTCTAATTTCGTCGCATAAAATTTCAATGGAGAGCTCCAGTATGCTCAGATCCAGGAAAATCAAGAACGTCGTCTCAGAGAGTCCATAGCCTATGCGGTCGCCTCTGAAACGAATTTTTTCTGTATATAGACACGCCGTCTCCAAAATCTAACAACGAATATCTTGCTTAATGCTTTTTACCGATTGCGAAAAAAAAATCCCCGGACTTTATGTTTTTTTATATTGCTTCCTCATAGAGGAAGCTTTGTTTTCGAGAATGTTTTATTTTTATTTTTCCTAGATTTTCATATTAACATACTCAGAATCACCGAAAACGTCGAGAAAAGTGGTCTAGAAAATATGTCGGTATGTATGTATGTATGTGTGTGTGTGTGTATGTATGTACGTTCCAGATACCGAAAATTTAATTGTCCATAAATCACGAACGGCACGATGGATCGAGCTCAAATTTGGCACGCTACTAAAGTATTGACTCCTCTGTAACTGGCGTGATTCTTAATTAAATGTAACAATGTATACAGATTTTATAGAATTTTTAATTTTTCAAAAAATGCCGTGATCGCTCTTAGTTTCGTAAAAGTTCGCCAATTTAGCTGAATAGTTCTTTATAAATAAAGAAACGTTAAATGATGCTTCTTATTGAATTTCAGCAAAATCGGTAAAGCGGTTCCAATTTTATAGAATTTTTCATTTTTCGGAAAAACAATTTTTTTTCTCTAAATCACGTCGAATCTCAACAAATAAACGGAAATGTTCTACAGTCGAAAAATATCGTACAGTCCTGTTACGACCAAATTTAGTGCCGATCGGTAAAGTCGTTCGGATTTTATAGCATTTTTAATTTTTTATAAATCCACATTTTCGTTCATAACTTCCGCAAACGTTAAGAGAGTGAGGTAAAAATTTGTACTCAATCAAAATGCGATGTGAGGGTATTTTAACGGTGTTTAATTTAATAATATGGATAATTAAAAAGAAAAAAATTATGCAAAGTTGAACTTTGCACATTGCTTCCTCACACAAAAGAGATTTCAATATCCCAAGGATATGTTCTAAAAAAAATGATGCTAATTTGCACATTGCTTCCTCATATAATATTTGAAGACAGCTGTAAAGAGGATATTTTAAAATTCCAATTTTCAACAAAGCTTCCTCTATGCGGAAGCCAAATTAAAAAGTAATAAATGGCTTCCTCATAAAAGTAAATTTGTTAAAAATTGAAATTTTAAAATATCCTCTTTACAGCTGTCTTCAAAATTTATATGAGGAAGCAATGTGCAAAGTTCAACTTTGCATAATTTGTTTAGAACATATCCCTGTGATATTGAAATCTCTTTTATGTGAGGAAGCAATGTGCAAAGTTCAACTTTGCATAATTTTTTTTCTCCTTAATTATCCATATTGTATGCAGCTATTTTAATTCTTTTTGATAAAAAAAAATTTGACTGTATTCTTTTTCCGAATAAAAAGTTAAACAACAACTAAAAATTGTGGTCATGCTACCGTAGTAAACAAATGACCCTTGATCTGGGAAGATGGTATACTTGCAAAATGAGGCGGTAACGGATTATTCATTATCTGGTTAGATAAACATAACAAATTATGGATGCAGCTCCCAATAAATATAAGGAGAAATATTCCAATAAACGGATAAAATCAAAGATATTTCTAATGAAAAATAAATCCAGCATACAGGGCCGATGGATATCATTGCCTAACTAACGCTTATTATGTCACAGATGCAATATCCCTATCGGCGCCCTGTCTTATATGGCTCCCGGAAAGAGACATTTACGTAATACCGAAATGAGCCGAGCGTGCCCGATAATAATAAAATCAAAAGCATAGGGCAAAGATGACAAGCGAAAACCAGAAGAACGAGAACAATGTTTATTTTTGGAACCGAGTAAACTTAACAAATGCAACTGGATGCACTCACAGGAGTGAACACTTGCAGAAATGCACGGCCGCTCAGGCTGCTTGGTTGTGGTAGAGAGGATCGAAGTATGGCCTGGTAAACAACGTAATTTTAATCTTAAACAGCGAGCATTTGAATATTTTTCCCTCAAATTTTCGAGAGCAAATACAACAAATTGTATTGTTATATTAGTTAGTGAGAGAGCCACCGTGAAGCGTCAAAAACATTAACAGTGACAGCGAGTTGCAGAGCAACGCGCACGTATCACAAATTCAACGGTAGCTGTACAAATATTCAGTAGCACGAAATCCCCAATGGTAACAACCGATTGAATAATTAATTAAGCGGGAACGACTCGCCGAAATTATTTCTACTAAACCGACCAACGAGAACTAGAGCCCGATGGAGTACACGGAAACCCAGTACATTGAAGAGCACTAATAAATCGCATCAAGCTGAAGTACGAGAACTCAGAGATTTTATTAAATAAAATCCCAAAGCATAGAAACTTAAACGTTAGCATTAGCTTTCTTACGTATTATTATCCAATGCTCCCCAAAATTCCGTATTCGAGAGCTACTAACCGCTCACTTGGATAACCTTACAGCTATCTCACACCCCGAAAAAAAAATTTGGTAATATTAAGTAAGATTATCTATTCAACATAATTTCCTCAAAAGATTAATTTCCTCGACACAAATGAGTGTTTCATTTAATTTTTCTATTTCGCTATTTCGAACATATTTATTTATATGAAGCGACTTTTACTGTGCAGCAAATACTGACAAGATGTTGTATTTATCGCTACTACATACTTTTTAATAAATAAAAGATCTAGGTAAAATAACTAAATCAATGTATTGAACATTTTTTATAAAAATCAATTAAAAATTCAACAAATTTTAGTGTTGGATGTCTTGTTTCATGTGTTCAATGTGTTATTTGATTTCTCAAAGAGTACATTCTAGAATGAGTGTAAGAATTTTTATTCAAAGTCTTTTTGACAAAACTATAATTTTAAATGTGTATATGAACCTTCATTTATTAAGAACTCAGATAATGATTCGCAACAGTAAATCCAAGTCCCACTGCATCCAGGATTGCTACACTCATCCTAGAATGCACTCTTCGATCGATATAATAAGACATCGAACAAGCTATAATCTTAATTTTAGCTAATTTAAGCTTAGGTTAAAAATTATATATTTTTTTCTCACACCATTGTGGCGCACTGTATGTCTTCACAAAATTGCAGAATTATAATGCTCACTATGTAATTAATGAGTTTTAAATGGACATTCTCTTAGAGAAGGGAAAATTAATTTTTTTTTACAAAATTCACGAAAAAAAAAATGTTGTTACCTTTTTTTTAATGACTCCAGCCCGAACATCCTGGTACTATATAATTATGTATAATTATATTGGACCAGGATTTTTGGTTCTCTGCCAAGACTCACAAATCTTCTCCCATTATTCGGCGCAATGCACTAACGATATAGGCCGTCAGATTTGCACTGATCTACAACTAAATGCAAGAACTCGTGTCGGCAACTCTCATCTGTCAACTTGCTCGTTTCGTTGCTCTCCGGTTCTCGTGACAAATTCGAATACACTCATCTCCGATAACTTTATAAAACAATATCTAAAGGAAACAAGAGATAAAATTGTAAGCTGATCCATAATTTCGAAACTTCACGAGAGCCATTATTTTAGGCGAGGATGTTGACTCGAGGAGGAATCTTCAAAACGCTTTAAGACATCAATAATCGACGGCAAGAAATCCTTGTAACCGTTATTTCCTTCAAATCACCTCACGGTACATACATTGAGACTATCGTTCTAACAGCCTAAACTGTGGCTACAAAGTTTATATGACACAGCAACTAACACGGGGCTATCCTCGAGGCGGCCAGTCACAAAACTAGCTTTGAACATCGTCGTGTATCCCCGGACGACACTTAAAATCCACATCTCTTCGACACCCAACTTCGCTCGGGCCTGAGCTTTATTGGCGTCAGAGATTTATACTTGGTCGCCTTCGTCCGCTTCACTTCACGTATCCAGGAAAAACGTTAACGGACAATCGAACTGACCTTCCCGCGCTCTGCCCGTGAGCCGAGAAGAAATCTTATCAGGGTTTTGCCAAGGCCCTGATTAATTTTCCCTAATTATATTAGGGGCCTTATGTGGAAACCTTATAGGGTTTCTTAAATGACGGTCACGTTTTCTTTTTCGGGGCCTTTAAAGGCTTAATATTAGGGGCCTTTAAAGGCTGCCCTATTAAGTCCTTACTAAAAAAATTAAGACATTTAATTTTAAAATATATATTTGTTATTATTTCGTTGAGTAATGTTGCACTTTCAATGAGATATTTCGTCTCTCTCTACATGATAGAACTTATTTAATCGCTGAAAAAACATATTACTTTTTTTCTCTACATTGACGAGAATCGAACCTACAACCCTCCGGATGGTTTGGTTGGGCAGCGCCTCAGCTCTCTCGGCCATTCAAACCATATGAATATGCAATTTTTTTTTGTCTATTTGAATGACTGTAATATGAAATATGCAATAAAATTAATGTACTCTGAGAAAAAAATTGTGGGTGCAGTGAACATACATGAGAAATTTAGTCAACCGCATATGGTTGGCTCAATGACAATTTCACTGTCTTGACGAAATAGAAGTTAACTCAACAGTATAAGGTTAGTGCGAGGTTATATACGGCGAACATCATGGTGAATTTGAGTCAATTGGCTAAAATGAGCTTGAGTCAACCCCGAATCGGTCAAATTAACCCAATAGAGGTTGGCTCAACCACATCGAAAGCACTTGACTCAAATTCATCATTATGTTCGCCGTATATAACCTCGCCGAGAGGTTGAGCTAACCTCATTCCGTTGAGTCCACTTCTATTTCATCAAGACAGTGAAATTGTCATTGAGCCAACCGTACGCGGTTGACTTAATTTCTCATGTATGTTCACAACACCTACAATTTTTTTCTCAGTGTAATATAGTCAGAACTTGATAGATTTACACGACTGCGCCTGATGTGTAAAAATAAAAGCACATTCAGTAATTTTTTTACAGAAATTGGTTATACCGAATAGTTGTTTGATTGTTTACGCGAATTAGTTCACTTGTATCTAGGTGCGCGACTGTCTGACTGACCCGAGGGCCAATATTAGAATGGGTGACCACCTGGCTGACTTTGGTGGTCATTAGTTGGATGGGTGACCGCCAATTTTGCCATGGAAACCTCGGATTGCCATATAAGATCCTCATCTGGCAAATTTATTATTGATTTGCTTACTTTATGCCATGGTTAAGTCTGACTGGGCCCTTAAGTGATTACCCTATCGAGCCCTTATTAAACTTCGCTACGGAAACCTAGAATTGCCTTATGACAACCTTATCTGGCAAAATAATTATTGATTTGTTTACTGGGTGCCATGTTTAAGCCTGACTGGACCCTTAAGTGATTACCCTATCAAATCCTTTGCCATGGAAACCAAGAAATACCTTATCAGGGCCCTACTTGGGAATGATATAGAAAACCCTTTTAGGGTATCCACATTAAAGCCTGAAAGGGCCCTAGTTTATCTTAGGGCATCCCTCATAATTTTCTTCGCGGGTGGTGCCAAGGCACGTCCCTGTTTTTGGGTAATTCCTTCGAAAATTGTGTAAAAATCGTAAGAATTTTCCGACTTATCAATAATTGTTTTTTTTTTAAGTCAGAGAATAAATTAGTTGTTTTTACGTTTGTAATTTTTTTCCTTAACGCAGACTTGTATTTGGCACCATATTTTTATTCTGCTTTAATTTATTCATATAAAACTAAATACCGTTAATACGGTATAAGAAGGAATTTTCATTACTGGTTCACAGTCGAATTATATCTGGTAGTTTAAAATAAAAACGTGAAATACCACATCAAAGGGGTAAAATATATATGAAAAATAATCCCTCGTGGCTCGTTGATTGAATGCACTTCTGCTCATATAAAAATAACGTCGACAACTCGTTGAAATATTCCATAAATATTAACCAGGTCAAATTCTCACAGCAATCAATCCAACCCACTACTTTGTTTCTCCGTAATCGTTAAAAACAAGCTTTGCGCCTCGCGTTTAGCGAACAGTTGAGATCACCCAGGCTGTACGTTCTCTCCGATATGTTGCGAATAAATGAAAGTTACAAAGCACATAAGCGCATTTATCATTCACGCGGAAAATTCGCGTATGCTATTCATCTCTTCTCATACGAATAATAACGAAATGAGTTAGAAAATGAATTTTCGTGCATCTTTCATCTAAGCTCAAGTCTCTGTTTCCCTTTCATTTTCTACGCTATATACTTTTTCCGCACGAAATGCAGTCTCGAATGGAAAGCAATGAAGATTTGCATTCTCAGTATATTCGTGATTCCACGAATGGAGAAGAGCTATCAAAGAGATGGAAATAAAGAGCGGAAAATATAAAGCGGTTGGGAATAATAACAATAATAATGAAAAGAGATGAAGCGTGCGAGGATTCGCTGAATATTCGTTGTTCTGTGTCACTGCGAAGGCGATTTGTTATTTTACCTGTGACATTTCGGCTTCCCACTCTATTTTCCGATTCTGGCTCTCCCAATTTCCTCGGAGTCCTGTGCTCGCGATATCGGAAGCCCCACCGCTCGGCATCCTCTTGTTACTCAAACCTGCACAGCCAATAGATATGTCGAAATATATATAGTTGTGTAGACCAAACTGGAGAGGACGGCGAGTCGCTTCCTCTTTCCACTTTCTGTATTCTCCGGTCTCTTCGGGGATGCACTGATTCCCTCATCGGAATCTCCCCTTCGCTGCAATTAAAGAGGAATGAATATAGAATTTATAGACATTCCTATTCGAATATTTGAGTGCGAAATTCTTTCTCGATTAAATGTAATACTTTTTTCAGTTTAGTGGTGAAAAATAGTCCCACTAGCATTTCAACAGATTTCGAAAACAATAATATATACGTGATGACGAATAAAAATTCGTCATCACGTAGCCTTAGTTATCTTAGTTAGGGCGCGGAGCTGTGCGAAGGAGAACTTGTTAAGGATGCGGTAAGGATTGATAAGGATACGTACAGTCCCCCCAAAAGTGAGTTTCAGAGACAATTTCAATCACTTCCCGATGGGATAAAAATCGGAACGAAATAATGCATATAAAACGAGCTGAAAAGGTCTGCTTATAAAAACAGTGACGACGAAACGTCAAATAAGTACACCAAAATATGCACGCTCCGCGGCCCTAAACAAGAAACTTCTTCGTGTATGCATTATTAAAAAATCCTTTGAGCTAGTTCTGTCACTTGGTTCATTTCGCATAAGGTCGAAAAAAATAAGAGAAAACTGCAATTACGTCTCGGTGGTACAATAATCTAAAAAAATTCATGCATGTTGAAGGTACTGAAAATAATCATTTCCCATAATAATAATTAGAAAATGTTATTCACAAATTAATTTAAGAATTATTTAATAGAGACATGATCGGGCGTACGAATTTTTATTTGTCATCACGTAGCCGACGTACTGACGACCTCAGCATTATATCACAAATTTGATCTATGGTTTTTTTTTGCGTATGTGTATAAATAATAAAAGAAACAACACGATTATAGATTCATTATTGAATTAATTAAATAATGAATACCTTTTGCAACATTGATTATGCACTAATGGTGCAGAAGCTGAGAGGAAAGAGAATAATTGATAAAATCACTGCATACCACACATAATGTTTTTTTTTGGTCTCACAATTTCTCGCTAACTAGCGAATTTAGCAATGGAAATACAAAGATATGCTTGCTTTGTCGATTAAGCCGAATAGCATGAAGAACGTTCCTCGATGGCTCTGTCCTCGACAATAATTCACAAATACTATTGAAATTGCCATTAGTTGAAGATCGATAAATTTCCGGTATCAAAGTGAGAGCTCTTTCCGTCAAATTCCACGATTATAAAATCATTTTGCGATTTAGCATTAATTGCATAATGTTAGTGATATCGGAATGCAGACGAGAAATAATTCCTCATTCACAGATATTATACGCCTGTCGAAACTCGCAATGGAATAAAATTACATCAACTAGGTGTGAAACCGGGAAAAACCAGTCAAAAGTAAATAACTGGGAAATCCTGATAAAAACTAATCTCTGAGAGGCTTTTTCTTAACTCTCTTTTTTCAAAATTAAACAATATCCCCACTTTGTGTTTGGACAAAGAGCTAACCATAAAATATAGAAAATCCCATCTTTATTGAACTTAATAACGATATTCAGTGCTATCGTTTATGATTATTTTGACTCGCTTGGTCGCTTTACTTACTCGCTCATTATATACATTGTAATTTTCGTTGAACTATAATAACTTCGCATATCGTAATTAAATTCCGGAGAGCAAAGTACCAAAACCTCGTTAAAGTGACGCAGTGAGTAAGAAACAATAGATCGCAGCCGAACATGCATTTCGGAGTAGAGACAGCAAAAGTTTAGTAATTTAGGTACCAACTAATAACGTCAGAATATTAAAGCGAACGTGTACATCCGCCCCATTACATATACCTCGCATTTCAGCTCTTTTATTACGTAGATACTTTCGTGTTCCATAAGGGCAGCGTATATTCCGACAGACCGAACGCATTATCCCTGTACAATTGCATCGATCGAGGGAAGCTCTCTTGGCGTTGCCATAGAGTTTGAGTGTTTGAGGTGCTCTTAAGCTGAGGGTGGGCCCGCGATGGACCGTATGCTTGTAGTATATCACAGTTCCCTGGATAAATATTTGAATATGAAGTTCCAGCATTCCAGTAAAATAAATTTCAAACAAATATCATTCGTGATTAAGGGGATGGCTTACACATACATTCCTAACGAAAAGTTCGATTTGATTAGAATTTCAGTGCTTTGGGAAAATAAGACAGGATGCAATGTTAAAGCTTTGTCATCATTTTTCAGTATTATCACGAGATTTTTCTGAAGATTTTTTTTATAATTCCATCGCCTTCTAACGCCCTTCCACCTGCGACTCCCTATTCTCATTGCACTAAGCTAAACTCACTTTCAATGCGTCCACCGTCGACTCAACTAACCTTTACGGCATTCGCAATAGGCACATAAAAATAACCCGTACGAGTAAAATACACAGGCAAGTTTTTTACATCTTTAGCGCCACGGCCGCGGTTTTCGATACGATTGCTACTTGTGATGCGCTTATGGGCGCATGCAATGTTTTTATCACAAACCAGAGTCGAGGCAGAGCTGCGACGGTGAGGTGAGTGCCATCGTACTCGCCCGTACGCATCATTTCGCACTCTTATCGAACATTATTTTTTATAACAAATGCAGGGAAAGGTATCTTAGTTAGGGGCGCGGAGCTGTGCGAAGGAGAACTTGTTAAGGATGATACGTACAGTCCCGCCAAAAGTGAGTTTCAGAGACAATTTCGATCACTTCCCGATGGGATAAAAATCGGAACAAAATAATGCATATAAAACGTGCTGAAAAGATTGTTTTCGCATAATAATAATCCGAAAATGTTATTAACAAATTGGTAAAAAAAAACTATTGTTCAACAAACAATCAGTCAACCTAACTTTTTTTCTAATGAAAATGATATGTTAATTTATTTGAATGTATACGAATTTTTTCAGATTTTTTTCTTTATTTTGTTTTCGATTTTGTTTATTTTGAAAAATGCGCAGAATACAACAAATTTTGGATATGTGTTTTGCAAAAAAATCTTGAGTGTAGTAGATGATTTTGTAGTAGCTGAACACATATCCAACATTCGTTATATCGCGCACATTTTGGAAAATGAAAAAAAATATTTTCATTAGAAAAAAAGTTAGGTCGACTGATTGGTTTGTTGAACAATTGTTTTTTTCACCAATTTGTTAATAACATTTCGGGATTATTATTATGCAGAATCAATCTTTTCAGCACGTTTAATATGCATTGTTTTTATTTTTTTCCGATTTTTATCCCATCGGAAAGTGATCGAAATTGTATCTGAAACTCACTTCTGGCGGGACTGTACGCATCATACATCCTTAAGCACGCCGTGCGAATAAAAATCTTATTGGCACGATAGATGGGCGCAGAACGTTGTGCTCATATGTGGTCTGCTTATAAAAACAGTGGCGACAAAACGTCAAATAAGTACACGAATTTGCACGCTCCGCGGCCCCAAACGAGTAGCTTCTTCAAGTATGCGTTATTAAAAAATCCTCTAAGCTAGTTCTGTCGCTTGGTTCATTTCGCATAAGGTCGAAAAAAATTAGAGAAAATTGCAATTACGTCTCGATGGTACAAAAATCTTAAAAAATCCATGCATGTTGAAGGTACTGAAAATAATGATTTCGCATAAAAATAATTAAAAAATGTTATTCACAAATTAATTTAAGAATTATTTGATAAAGACATTATCGGGCAAACCAATTTTTGTTTATGACGACCACGATTCGTTCATTTTTAAGAATACTGATGAATTTTTTTAGATTTTTTAATTTGCTTTGAATTTTGCGTCTTTATACACATTATTTCTATATATAAAAAAAATCAAAGCAGATTTAAAAACACTCTCCAAATAACCTGTACATTTTTTTATACTTGACAAAAACTTCATGTACTACAGGTATGACCGTCGAAAAAAAGGTTTTCATAAAAACAAAGCTTTCTCCATGAAAAAACAAAAGATCAGAAACAAACTCGCACTGTATCTTTGTAGAACGATTTTTTCAAATAATAACAATGCTGAAGATGTACCAATAAATTAGTAAGTAAGCTTGATATATTTCGTTTCCGGAAAATTATTGCTTCGATTGTTTATCCAAGCAGATGCTAAAACGTCTTTTGTAGAACCTTGTGATGAAGATATCTTAAAAATTGGCGATCTTTCAGTATAAAAAAAAAACTTGATTTATTTCTAGATCTGAATATGACCAATTCTTCAAGAAGCTTTATTTTCATTACTAATATCCCGAGACCTTTAAAATTATCGGAAGATTTCACGATTATTTCGTCGCTGAGCAACGAGAGGGAGAAGTGTCCCATAAAAATCCAGAGCGCGCAGCGTGATGGATTTTTGTGCGAAACTTATTTCAATAACTGCTAAGCAGGGAAACTAGAGCGAAGTATTATGATCAATTTCGGAGGTCGGGTGGTATTTGTCGGATTATTTTTCGAGTCTGAATTTCGGCTGAGCACAGAGCAATATTCGTGGAAATAGGACATCTAATAGAATGTTGCATTGGTTGAAAAGAAGCGAAGAACTATACTGTGCAATATTCGAGTGCAATTCCCGATGAATTTTTTCACAAATGAAGTCTTTTACCGACGATATCGCACTGTGATTAGTTGAAATCTACACTGAGAAAAAAATTCAGTTCATCCAACCAAATGCATTTAGTTGACTTCAAATTTAGTTATTTTAACAAAATATCAGTTGAAAGAATAAATTGAATGCGAAATCAACTAAATCCAACAGTTCGGCCGAAGCAAACCGGTTGACCGCACTGACATACTTGAATTGACAAATTTATTTCATTGCTTCCAATAATAATCATTTTTCACCAACATTATATGCATTTGACAACGCATCTAGACTCCATACGTTCATTCAAATAAATATTTTGGTATTTTCAACAAAAATATATCATTGAAGGATTGACAGAATTGGTTACATGAAACGAACACCACCATACTAAATATGATAGTCACAGCAACACCTGTTTCATTCATTGAAATAAGTGCGATATTAAACTAACTCTTTAATCAGTCGAAAACACCGAATATACTGTTGAATAATCGTACAAAATTGACCAAATCGTCGTTTCACGGAAACACTTTTTTTTTCGAGTGAAATACTTGTTTTCTTGATTGCATTATGTTGGTATTTTACATCAACTTTGCTATTTACTCAAAAAAGGATTTTATCGACGTGATTTCAACGAAGCATTCGCTTCGCTTAAATTGAATGATAATTTATTCCGATTGACTAAATCGTTTTATTAATACCAATTATTTGGGCGAACTTATAAATGGGTTGAAACCATTAAATATGTATATACGGACAATATGATATATTATTCGCTTCAAAATTTCCTAATTTTTTAAATTTTTTGACGTAATTTTGTTCGAATCTCGTAGAAGGTTTCGCTTAACGAGAGATAGACATTGATATTTGAACCAATAACTGATAAGTATAACACTAGAAGGAATTCGTTCAAGCGATAACCTAGCCTTAATAAACAAATATTTATTTCACTGTGAATAACGGATTTAATAAATCCGTGTCATTCTTAACTATTCGACGTATCAGACGCACCGATATTCTTACCGCTCAGAAAAATATTATTTTATGTTAACGAATTTACACTCTTGAATAAGTTTATGCAATTTAATCCATTGAAGCGATTTGTACATTATATGAATGAATTAAAGTGTGTCCGCAACGAAATATGGGTTTACATGATCATATGTGGGTAGATCGCTCGAAAAAAAATGTTTGATGGAAACAACAATGTTATTCATTTTTTTAACAGGAATTCGGCTCAACGGACCGAAAAACGTTTGAGTTTTAAAAAAATGTTGTGATTTTTAAGCACCTCGTAATAGTTGATTGAAATATATTCAGCATCACCGAAAATAAGTAAATATGTAGTTGATTTAAACAGCGTCGGTATTTGTCTGAATCGCACAAGAGCGATTTTACCGCGTCTAGTTTCTCTCGTGCACCGCCAGCGGCGCTCGCGCGGCCCGCGCAGACCGGTAGGAGACGCGATCGTCTCAGTCCGACGTCGTCGTTCATCAGAGGTGGTGCGTTGCGCGAGTTTTTTATTCCTCCATGTTTCATCGAGTGCAACAAAATGGATAAAATCATTAAATCGTGGGGCCTCGAAAATACGACGATTCTTCACGTCCTCGAGCGTAAGTACATAATAATTTTTTTTTTTTGTAATTCCATTTCACGCATGACGCAATTCTTCTGTTACATTGTCAAATCATACGATGTTTATGCATGTCGAATAATGTTATAAGTTGCGGAACAAAATGTATTAAAAGTAGAAGTCGAAAATACCAAGAACGTAGTTGGCAGTTATGTATTTACGAATTCATTGTCGTAGCAGCAGCAACCAATAGATATATTCGGTCATTTTTGTTTACACGCAACGCGCATGCAGTAGCTGTAGCGGTCGTATTCGGTCTTTGTCTCCTCGACACAACGGTCAGCGTCGAATATACATTGGTAAGGGGAAAAAAAAAACGTATCTTCTCGAAACGTCGCGCGCGACTATAGCTTGCGCACACGTGTCCGCGTATTCGGGAAGTGCTCGGCGTAAATGCGGTGTTTACATCTCCGCCTCCCGAGACAAAGGCTTATTTCGTGATTTTTAAAGAAAATTTAAGTTTGCTTCAACAAAATATTTGGTCGATCGAAAAAAAGTTTTTTTACTTCAACGTAATATTCGTTTTATTGAAAAAAAATAGTTTCTTTACCCCGACGAATCGTTTGGTTGATAAAAAAAAGTCCATTCATTCCAAAGAAATATTTAGTTGAAGTTCCATCTCTTGGCGGAAACGCAATGGTATTTCCACAATTAATTTCTATTAGTTATGTCGTATTGATAACTCTTGTACTATTATTTTTTTCTTTATCGACAATGTTTTTATGTGCATGATTTATATGTGAATATAAATACTAAATAATACTACTAAATATAAATATAAATAATAAATAATAAAAATAAATAAATTAAATATAAATAATAATACTATAAACTAAATATAAAATAAAATATAAAACATAAATATAAACTAAATATAAATAATAATACTAAATATATTAACTAATAAAATGTACAAAAAATAAATCTTGACTTTCAGCCTGAAGAACGAAGATTTCAACTTTTTGGCGAAGAAAATCGTTGAGCTATTTCCCACTGAGAGCTCGGAGATTTATTATGTTCCACCGGTGCTCAAAAAATATTCGCGCAACGGAAAACCAATTACGTCCAGGGGAAAATTGGTAGACAAACATCGAAACATCTTACGTCAATACAAAACGTTGACTCGTCCGCGCGGTCAGAAAGCGTCTACTGCTCCTGTTTCGGCGACAGACGAAGGTACATTTCTATTATGTTTGTATTATATTTCTATTATATTTGCTATTAATGTCCAATTGAAATACATAAGGTGTGGACGAACATGTCAAATGGCTGAAGAAAAACATGGCACCGTGGGAAGAGGTGGTCAGTAAATGGGATGCCACGCACAAATTTCGACGACAGCAGATGGAGAAAAGTCGCGATCTCAAAATCTACGAGATTTTCGATTCGTGGCCTGTGTTGAAGCACCCGGAAGGATACATTCTTATCGAGCATGAGTTTTCGTCGCTTCACTTGACAAGTGTATCTGAAGTAGATTTCAAGATTTGGAACGCGTTCTTCAACGCGGTGCGAGCAAGTTGCGAACCGAAGAATCTCGTCAAAATCCCGCGTACACTCTCGCCCTTCGCAACCAAATTCGGTTATCGTATAGATTCATTAGTCGGGAGGGTTTGTCGAATCGCGTATCTTGGGGAGTTGAAGAGCAGTTACACTCGGTGTCTGATTACGAGACCTTCAAGCATGTGCTTCCTCCAATCGTCACAGAAAAAGATATTTGTGTGTCTTGGGTCAACGTGAACGGCGCTATTCACCGACGAGAAACCGTTGTAGTTTTAGATACCCATTGCATTGACCGCTCGTTTGGTAAAATAAAACACATAATTATTAATAAATCGAGCAAAGTATCTTTCGTGTATGTAAAAATGCAAAATTTGTGCTTCTCTCGACACATCCATGCGTTCGAAGTTATCGAGACTGACGAATGGGGATATATATCTTTCGCTGATTTAATTGATTACTCTCCTTACAATCTGCATTCGATGGCAAATGGCAAGTTGTTCGTTGCGTGCATTTAGAAGTTTGTATTTAAGTTGTGAGAAAGACCAAATATTATGATTATTCCTTGTATGTATGTTACTATTATATTAAGTGCGTTCTGAAATTATCATATGTGTAAAAGAATATAATTGTTTAGTTGTGTGCTCCAAGGCAAGTTGGACGTTCCACGTATTTTGCAGTTTGCGTTTAAGTCATGAGAGACCAAAAATTGCGATTATTACTAGTAATAATGTTACTGATATTACGCGCGTTGTTCTGAAAAGATAACATGTCTATAAAAGAATATAACTTTTATGAATAAACATGATTTTGTAATGAAATTTCAGATTGAATGTGATTTACGAACCATCGTATCTACACGGAGAAAAAGACTTGGTTTGAACAACCAAGTGTTCGGTTAAATAAGCCGATTAATTGGTTAGACCAACCAAGTTATTGGTCACAATAACTTGATTGGTCTAATTAATTAATCGGTTGGCGCCGATTTCATCAAGTGCTTGGTTGATCCAACCAAGAACTTTTTCTGCACATCCCAAATACCTATTTCATCCAATCCATATTACTATTATTCCAAGCGCATCAGTAGATTTCGAGTGAAATATAAGTCATTCATCGTAACCGAGCCAGTCCATTAATGCAAACGGTCAAATTGCTTGTGACAACCATTTACGAAATTCGATGAATTGCATTGAGTATTCGTTCAACTATTTATAATATTGATTCCTGTCCATATTTATTTGGATAATAAGAATATGGAATTAATACGAAAGAATATTCGGCGAATATTAAATGGCAATTGTGCTTTCAAATAAAACAGCGATTATCTTAATTGTCTGCTTTGTTGCTAGTATCATCTTTTACTCCATACAACTGCGCGATTTATACCCGGTAACCAAATAGAGTGTTGTGTTAAACATATATAACGTTAAATGGATTATATATATACATCGGTTAATAACAATATTTAATCACAGAAACGGATTTTTGATCCCGTTAACTCTGTCGCATTCTTTATCTAAAAAAATGGGGAGGGCAGCAAACAAAAAAATGGTTCGGATGAACTAATTATTTTGTTATGTGTGCCAAATTTTTATTGATTGCACGAGAAACTTTGCTCCGGTGTAACATGTTAACAGTGAATTAGACTAAATAAACTAATAAAGTAAACAATTATACGGTAGAACCAAATTGACAGGCTCTTGTTTTAACAGTATATGTACTTACGGTGCAGAAATAGAACGCTAAATGTATTGCAGGTGCTCTTCGTATGAACATGCATTGTACTGAACTGATTGGTTATATAAGCAAGCCCATAAAATATTTCTTTCGTTCACATTAATATTTATTCCACTAAACTTTTTATATCTTCGGACTGACAGTCTTTTCAGTTGGCTGACACATTTGAGCTTGTGATCGAAGCTTATATTATGAAAATCGAATCAATCATATCTTTTTGAGCAAACAAACATTTAGTTGATACAAACATCGAGAAGGTTCATTTCACTTGATAATCGGTTGAATTCCGCTTACACCACCAAACAAATATTCTCTTATTGTGGCTTTATATTTATTTCGCCGCCCGCAAACGCCGCATTTAGTTGAGTCAAATGAATTTCGCTTGGTTCGACTGAATTTTTTTCTCAGTGTAGGCCCGAAAATTAATTTTCTTAAATTTTCTTTTGGAATTTGTAGATCACTCTCTCAAGGATTTCTAAAGTTTTATATATCCGAAGCTAAGGATGATTAACATCATTGAAACACCTTTATGGATAAGTGTTTTTCATTGTCGTGGGGCTTAAGAAGAAATAGCGAAAAAAAAGCAATTACTTTTTTGCTCGAGAAGGAATATAAACAAACTTGAAAGAAAACAAGTAAATCGGTAGAATAAAGGGATGTCAGAAGGCAAAGTGGGAAAGGAGCTTTATTCGAATCAGGAAAATGCTCTGTAGCGTGATGTTGATTGTCGATAGCAGGAAACGTCGTTCTCACGCCGAAATAGGTGCCACGACGGAGGTGTCGGCACAAATCGAGAAGCTGCTGTTGCATACAATGTCAAAATCGGGCCAAGCTCCAACATCAGCTTTGCTAGCTTGCCAGGTAGAGCCATCGAGCCAGCAACGCGCCGACGGAATTATTGCGCGCGCTCGGCCGCGAGACATTTGACAGCTCGTTAGCTCGTTTCGTAGGGATTGCGAGCGGTGTCGATTTCCAACCGCTGGCTGTCAAGTCCCGGCAGCCGTGCTTTCTGCCTGTCCTGTCCATCTCTGTGTTCCTCTGCTTATGCGGCTGTATCTGGATCCAGTTTTACCAATACGGTAGTCAGCATCTGATAGCTATTAGCCGCTGACCCAAATCTCGTAGAAAATATACACGCTTGTAGACGATTTATACATTTTCCGCGGAAATGGTATAAATCGAAAAAAAACTACAGAGGTTTTCCATTTTTGCTTCCTCATAAAGGAAGATTTATTTTCGTGAATTTTTTTTTTCGAGGTTTTCATCTTAACATACTCAGAATCACCTAAAACGTCGAGAAAAATGGTCCAGAAAATATGTCTGTATGTATGTGTGTGTGTGTGTATGTATGTTCCAACACCGAAAATTCAATTGTTTATAACTCACGAACGGCACAATGGATCGAGCTCAAATTTGGACGCAACTAGAGTACTGACTCCTCTGTAATTGACGTGATTTTAAATTAAATGTATCAATGTATGCAGATTTTATAGAATTTTGAATTTTTCGAAAAAACAATTTTTTTCTCTCAATTACGTCGAATCTTAAAAAATGAACCGAAATGTTCTACAGTCGAAAAATACCATACAGCCCTGTTAGGTACGAAATTTTCTGCCGATCGGTAAAGTCGTTCCGATATAATGGCATTAAAATTTTTTTAATAAATGTACTTTTTCGCTTACAACTTCCGCAAAAGTTAAGAGAGTAAGATAAAAATTTGTGCTTAATCAAAATGCGATGTGAGGGTGTCTTAACGGTGTGTCATAGGTGCACACGATATGGATAATTAAAGAGAAAAAAAAAGCAAAGTATAACTTTGCACATTGCTTCCTTATATGAAATTTGAAGAGAGCTGTAAAGAGGATATTTTAAAATTTCAATTTTTAACAAATCTACCTCTTTAAGGAAGCCAAAATAAATAATAAATGTCTTCCTCATAGAGGTAGATTTGTTGACAATTAAAATTTTATAATATGCTCTTTACAGCCGTCTTCAAATTTTATATGAGGAAGCAGTGTGCAAAGTTCTACTTTGTTTATCTTACATTACATGATCCACCCGCACTGAAATTGTACGTATTCTCACACTCGAGATTATTCCTACTAAAATTCTGAATATGTTAACTATTATTTGCTAAAATATTAAGGTAGGAAGGTAAAATGGTGTACATGCCCTTACATTTTCTATTTCTTTTGGAATACAAGGACATAATAAAAAAATTCCGTAACGATGATAAGAATGCTGAACAGAAAATGCATTTCAACATCACAAAAATCAAACGATCTTCAATAGGGATTATAAAACTGCCGCATATTTTAATATATCTTTATGCGGCATTTAGATAAACTATAGCACTATATAAAATTGTTGATTTTTGTGTCTTTTATATGCTTTAAATACAATTTCTTTTCCAGCTAAAGTATTATTAATAAAAACTATTTTGTAATACCCTTGTTCAAGGGAACCGAGTCCCCTTGAAGGGCCAATAATTGTAGAGCTTGGCCCGATGTCTGTACTCCGGATAAAGCAACCAAGAGGAGACGAGACACGTTTGGCAATCGCCCCTCGTCGAGCTTGGCCCTCTGTAGGTCGGGATTCCCGTGCTCCCTCTGATCCCTCTGGTTGATGTGCTCCGCTGGTGCGCTCTCGCGAAAACCCCTCTCCTCTATCCCGTTTTGGCACATTGCCGAGGATTAATTATGGTCCCTGGGCGGACCGATCCGCCAAGCCATCCGGTCACGATTCTCCCCACACCGTAACCACCACGCCGCGGTGGTGTCAACGTGAGCACGATCCTGAACAAGAGTCACTCCATTTGATACATCTACCCGAATTTTTTGACGTCTTACGAGGCGATGCCGTTGTAACAAAGTTGTAGATATATGAAAATGCGTAATACAGCTAAAGGGAGCAAAACCGTCAGTGATGTAAAAAATCTAATTTATCTTAAGTCCGATGTTTCACAGTTTTCGTATATGTTTTTTTTAACAGAAAACGAACTGAAAAGCATTTTCAGGAATTACTAGAAAATACAAGAGTAGCTTTAATGTAGTATAATCGATTGCGGGTCAAAATAGCCAATGACCAAAATACCGAATGGTTAATATAGCGAATTTAAAAATAAGGTCTAAATGTAGATTGTCCATAATTATAGAATTTGCTTTTTCAGCCATTCCCCATTCTTATCATTCGCGATTCTGAATGCATTTTAATAAGATGGAGGTGAAAATAATGAATGGTCAAAATAGCGAATGGCTGAAATAGCATTTCATCCATTCCAATTTCACAATGATGACCACTCTAGATACAAACGTTCCTACTTTCGAAATTTGCTATTTTAACCATTCACTATTTTGGTCATTCGCTATTTTGAGCCCCACCCCACAACACAATATCAATTATGAATAAACTGTCTCGATCTCGTTGCCACCATCATGGGATAGTGAATAAAATACACTGTAAAAAAAGATTGTAAATTTAATGTACTTATGCATATGAAATTTACAAGTTTTGTGCATGAAACTGTGATTCATGTACCGAGTGCTGTAAATTTACAAATCTATCGTGCAATTAATGTACCTGCATTGGAATTTAAGAGAAATTCATTGTAAATATACAGAACTTGATCAGTAACTATATAATTATATGACAAGTTTTTGAAAATTCTTGCACTGCAGTCGATTTTTGTAGAAAAATCACCTAACTTTACGAATATCTTTTAACTTAGATTTCAAACACCCACACTGTAAAAAAAGACTTGAAATTTAATGTACTTATGCTTATGAAATTTAAATACTTTGTACTTGAAACTGTGATTCAAGTACTAAGTGCTGTAAATTTCCATTTCGTTTCCGAAATGAATGTACCTAACTGTAAATTTAAGGAATATCTATTGTGAATTTACAAATTTTGAAACACGTATACAATGTTTTGTATTCGTGTTCTGCTACTTAAAAAAAAAAGTTGATAATACGCCGTTAAAAATGTCGATAACAGTAAAAAATGAATATCTGTTGATAGGCACAGATTTTATGAATTTTAAATGTAACATTGATGTAGGTATCTAAATCAATTAAAAAAATGGTACCATCAGGACTCGAACCGGCAACCTAACGATTATGAGTAGAGTGTTCACTTGAAAATACTTCCGTACACACTTCACGTTCTGATTGCAATCAATTGAACATTTTAATATGTCAATGATAAGTACGGTTAAGAGAATAATATATGTCACTCTTATGCCATTTTAATATCCAAAACTACTAAGTCGTTGATAGCGTAGCTGGTAGCGTTCGTGCGTCGTTAGGTACTTAGATAGGTAAGTCGTAGGTTCAAACCCCGAGGTAGACGAAAAATTTCTTTAGCAAAAACTAATACCCGACAATTTCTAATGATGTAAAATGTCTGAAAAAATAATGCCTGAGTAATAGTTCTATTTTCTTTTTATTGTTTTTAAGCCCATTTTAAATTTCCAACATATATGTGATTGAATTTTAAGGTACCGTTTTGCAATAAAAGATCTATGACGTACATTAATTTTATGTACCATAATCAGAAATATTTGACGCGGTACATTAAATTTCAAATACAAAGTCACTGCTATTTCAATAAAATTCAAATTATTTTCATGTATGCTAAATTCGAATTTTCAACACATTGGTGCTTGAAATTTAAGAGACGGTTTGCGAATAAAAACTTCCGGTACCGGTACTTTAATTTTCAAGTAGATTTTTTTTACAATGTAGAAAACCGGCTGCTCCAGTTAAAATAATACACCTCGCAGATCACACTTATCAAGAATTATATAGAACAGAAATATAGCCTATCTTCAATACACATACAAAAATTTCGAGCATTATCAGTTACAATTCTGTAACGGAGAATCCCGTTTAAAAACAAATTAGAATAAGAAGGAAATCTCTATATGATTTTTAACGTTGCGAGATACAATAAATTTTATGATCGATACTTTCTGCCTGAATGTTCCGCGCAAAACATCGACAGATTTACATTGTCTCAAATGTATGATTGTGAACTCGTTGAAATCTTCGATCTCATATAATAAAAACAAGTTTCGAAGATGACCCAGATCAGAGTCGAAACGTAAACGGTAATTTTTCGTAAAATATAAACTAAGGGGTCTAATTCTCATAGGCGTATTGCCAAGATTATCATTCAATAACAAATACTTTTTTCGGCATCATAAGCGTGAAAATGGAAACCCTGGTCGTGATGCTAAATGATTACTAATGGACTCTGGCACTACGTAGAAACTGAAAGTCCAAACATCGAAAATACGCACATCTGTTATGGCCGGTCAGAAAAGTGTTTATTCATGTTCAATTCATAACTTTAGAATCACAGTTTACTGCAAAAACACCGACAACGGTTTTTATTTTTTTTTATTTTGCGGAGAATGTAACCAATAACTGAAAATAAAGCCGATAACATCTATCGACGGTGTACATATAATTGTTTTTCCATATGTGAACTGACAAAAAGTTCTGTTTGTCTTATAGAAAGATTTTCTTACATAATGACTGGAAATCAATTCATATAAATCCAATTGAAGGCATCAATTTAAATCCGTTTATGAAAAATCAGTGGGCATTTCCTGCATATTTGGCATATGAGAAGGAAATGAGTCCGATGTTAGTAATTCGTTTGAACAACATATCAATCAGAAATCAAACGGAAACTGGTTTAATGTTCCCTAAATCTCAGATATATCAAATACATGTGTTACTTTTATTCATGATATATATATTAGGGTGTGTCAAATGTATATATATATATATATTTCTCTCTTTTTTTAAAGCGAAACTATGTATTTTGACCTCAAAACACACCTCCCATGCAGAAAACGTGCATATAAATAGATATATATATTTTTTAATCGACATTTCATGTAATAAAAAGACCTCAATTGAGGCACCTCTAAACATTATTTGCCAGCAAATTCCTTTGGCACACTCTATTGTTAGGTCAACCCCTCATGTATAAGCAATGAAGACCGATGAAAAGTACGATAATTAGTAGTAAAAATCAGCAAAAAAATTCGGTGTTTCTCTGGTTATCGAAGAAAAGGAAAAAAATCCGAATATTATCGCACTTTTCTTTGGTCTTCATGGCTTAAACTCGAGAGGTTGACCTAAAAATCGAGCGTGCCAAAGGAATTTGCTGACAAATAATGTTTAGATGTGACTCAATCAAGGTCTTTTTATCATATGAAATTTCGAATAAAAAATATATATATACATTTAGGCGCGTTTTCCACATGGGAGGTGTGTATTACGGCAGAATACATACTTTAGCCGTAAAAAAAACATAATACAAAAATTATGATGTTTTTTTGGCACACCCTAATATATATACCGAAAAGTAATTGAAAACGTTTTTTTACATATTTTATTTCCATGTGTACGTGAAGGAAAGAAGCGCGTGAGAGAGGCGAGGGCGGAGAAGTTCGGCAGCTAAATCATGCACCAACGGAGAGTTTGTTATTATTGATATAATGAAATATAAACTGAAAAGAGTCCAAAAGATGACAATGATATTTTTATTTAAGAAACTTCAAAAAAATATATGAACGGGTGAAAAGTTTTTGTTGTGGAATACACTTATTTACCATGCCATTGAACGTACAATACTACGATTTTTTCTGTCCTGAACTTTTTAGCTACGTATTCCTATTTATTAAAAAGACTAAGAAGCTAAATTCAACTCTTTCCCAAAACGTTTATCCGTCAATATCTTTTTTGAAATAGAAAAAGTAATATATTTTTGAAAAAACTTATGCCCAACAACACCCTATTCAAAAACTCAACAAACACGCGTAGATGGCACCTAAAACTAAGCTCCAGAATTATTGTTTACAGAACTACAATCTATCATTTTTTTTGCAGATTATTCTTTTGTAGACTCAACGAAAGCTGAAACGATGCAGATAACACTTATCCTACTACAAATAAAAATCGAAAGGTGAAGAGATATATTCATGGGAGCGAACAACTGCAATTGCCCTCAATTGGCCCGGCAGAAGGTACGCGAGGTGTGCACTGATTCGTCATATCGTAATAACGCGCTGTTGAACCAGTCCACAGACACGCTTCAGCCAAAGTAGGGAGCGAAGATCAGGAACGCAGGTGCTCTTGTTCGCGGGGCAGCTGCAATCACGACCTGACCATCTGCCGTGTTGAAATGCACCGTACACACACCTTACGGACTCGCCTCGCCTTATATTTTGTGGCTACTTCGTGTATCTCGATGCCCGAAGCCTGGCCAATTAGATCGTCTCGAAACACGTGCGCCACGCATCAGACTTCTCGGCTTTATGGCCCTCTGATTTTTTTCTAGATAGCCAAGATATACCTTCGCTGCCTTCGACAGCATTGCTCTGTTTTCAGAACTAACAGACCTTGTCCCGACGTAATTTTTAATGACAGCAGACTAGCAGCGTTAGGTTCAAGCTATTCTTTCAATGCCTCGATGCGGGATGTTGTTTGATTCTAGACTCTCCCATTCCTAGTTTAAAATCAACAACAAAACATTCATGCTCAAGTTATTTGCACTTGAAACGCTATTATCACTTAATATAAGACGAAGTGTGTATCTCAACAACGGTTACGAATACGAACTTGAAAAAAATCGCCTATTCGTCTTTCATCAACACAACAAATGATAGCGAAATCTTAAAAATATTGAAGATGTTCGGGCTTTTCAGCGTTTGAAGTCGTATGGGATACGTTATATATTAATGAATTTTGAAATGAAATCCAAACTTTAACGATGATTTATTGGGGTCGAAAGTTGCAGGAAGTGTCGGTATCGAAGTTCAAGACGATTTCCAAAGAAAATTATTCTCGAATTGTTTTAGTCAATAAACGAGACCCGAGTTTTCGAAGATCAAGGTCTGGTCTCGTCTCGAACCATGCCATTCGATACCGAGCAAAGTATCATCTCGTCTCGAAAAATATCGAGTCTCGAGGTTTCAACAACATCACTACTTAGTCTATTTTAATTATTTACATTACCAGTTTATCAGAAATATATAAATGTACCGAAAGCATAATTTTCATTTCATCGACTGTAGAACTTAATGATTGAACGGCTTTATATCGTAGAAGTACCGCTTGTGGCCACCTTAGTACCATATGTGGCCATCAACTTGATCCATTTGTGGCCATACCTATTGCATGTAAATGACAGCGCTGGCCACAGATGTCGTAAGCGGCTTTGAACATAATTTATTAAGGAATAAGGCATTCTAAGCATTGAATATTCAATGTTAAGTTTGCTTTGATTGTTGCAGAATAAACTCATTTAGTAATTTCTATAAATTGAAGTAATAATGAATTGAACTATACATTTTTTGTATGAACACTAATGGTACAGTGGTCACAAATGGTACGTCTACCCTAAAGTTTGAAGATTGGGCTAGATATTTTCTGTCCTCGGTGTAGAACCGTCAAATTCAATCCGTTCGATTTTCTCCTTCGTTTAATAAAAGTTTTCATACATTAGCGAAAGTACGCCTTCTTCAAGAAGGCGTACTTCCGCACTAACAAAAATTGCCTGAAGCTTTTTGATATTGGATAATGCACGCGGTTTTATCTTCTGACCTGTTTCGGGAATTCATCGCAGCAATTATTCACAGGCATGTTCGTTGTAAATTCTCGAGCATGAGAAAGCAAGCGCTTACAACTCACTGAATATTCTACGACATGTACGATTATAGCTCGTTGGAGTGTGTCCATACAGTGAGAATCTCCGAATAAATACAGGTAGTATGCAGGATTTTGTCTGAGCAGAGCTTTCTGTCACCACGGTCGAATTCGTGTATTAATAATTGAAAAGTGTCGAAAGGGACTATCCTGCAAAACTACGGATATCATGAAAAATTTGGTAAAATCTGAGTCACGGAAAGCTGCAGAGGGGCTTGTTCGTACTTTTTACATGACATCTATTCCTTTGTAAGGATCCATGCAACAATAACGTCTTTGAATTATTGACTCAGTGTTTTATCTTTGATTAGATAAGACAAAATGGAACCGGACCAAGTTCCATGTAGTATTAACAAAACACTTTTCTACTATATTTTATTGATGCATCAATCAAATCCTAAAAGGCATGATCGCGCCATCTTGAATCAAGAAAGCAAAATCATCAGAAACAAATCGTGGTTAGTAAGCAACGATGATAAATAAGAAATCATCATCGCGAGCTGTCGAAACACCAGCCGATACGACGTCGACCGCCGGTACGGAAGACCATCATCAAAAATTTCAATCGGTAACAGAAACTGTAATCTACTTTATTCAGAGTCGGTTAATATTCTTTGACTAAAAGTAATGTAGGTATTATACCGACGTAGACATTGATATAAGGACGTAATATTATATTATGGAAATTTTCATATGGACGGAGCCGTATAAGTATTAATCCTCCGGCCCAGCAGTTGCACCAGCAGGCCCGGGAAAAATCCAGCAACTAACGGTAAAAATTATGTAAAACGAAGTGAGCGTTATTTATATTTATACGTGCAATAAGTTTTCAAGAGAATTTATGTCATTTGGAGAAATGTATTCAAGTAATAGGTAATGCATCGAAATAATATGGGCACCCGTTGAACGTATCATTTCTAAAAAAAAATGTCGTAGAAATCATAAGTTGATAGAAAAATATTGAAAAAGAAAAAAATTGCGGTTTTCCGAACTGCTGTTGGACCTATCGCTCAAATAATGTTATATTCTTGTCCCTGTCGTTCCTCAAGACGATCAGACAATTCTTCCAACGACGTCGTTTTGGGCCATCCGGTTATTTGGTCGAGCGACGTGTTATTTATCTACGTCCTAAAACTGTGACACGACGATTTAGGAAAATCGTGGTCGTTATTACAACGGTTTCGCAACGTTTACTCGATATACCCGTTTTTACGACGAGGTCAATGTTCCAAGACTTTTTTTCTAAGTTTTTCTATTTTTCCGTTGTAGTAACTGTTTGTGAAATTTTCTATTATTTTGTGGAGGTAATTGTTTTGCAACTTTGCCGCGATCTTCCGATTACTTCATTGTGGTAACCGGTTCGCAACTATTTTACAACTTTCCTACTATTTTATCGGTGGGACAGTCCTGCGACGTTTTTTTTAATATTCGAATACTATTTCGTCGAAGGGACTGCTTCAGAACTAATACTTTAGCTTCATTAATTCTTCGAGATGCCAAAATTTCGGCCTAAGAGGCAAAGTCAAATTACTGGTTTATTACTATTCAGCAAATAAATACATAGACTATCCCCAAGAATCATCACTTTTGAGTGATAGCTCTTTAGCACTCGAGTTTCAACTGTCTTCGCAGTTTTATAACCACTCTGGCTTCAATCAACTTGCGAGAAACGCTTTTGCCGTTCGCCATCTAGCGGCATTATGCGAAACATGCATGCGCCGTTCATAACCGGTTCGTTATTTCGCTCACATTTTTGGAAAAAAAAATCAAAATCAAAATAAAGAAAAAAATCTGATAAAATTCGTACACATACAAATAAATTAACATATCATTTTAATTAGAAAAAACGTTAGGTTGACTGACTGTTTGTTGAACAATTGTTTATTTCACCAATTTGTTAATAACATTTTGGGAATATTATTATTCGAAATCAATCTTTTCGGCACGTTTTATGTCCATTATTTTTTTCCGATTTTTATCCCATCGGGAAGTAATCGAAATTATCTCTGGAACTCACTTTTGGCGGGACTGTACGTATCATACATCCTTAAAAAGTCTTCCAGACTTCTGTTTGAATATTCTAGTAAATATGATTAATGCTTGCTTCAAATTATAATACTTTCCTGAAGAATGGAAAACAGCAAATGTGCTGATTTTCCCCAAAGCAGGCGAGGACCTCACACTTCCAATTAGCTGTAGACCAATCAGTCTATTACTCACCATGAGTAAAGCTCTAGAAGGCATCTTTATGATTAGATTAAAATCGGTAATCGTCAAAAATTATACTCTCAGAAAAGAACAGTTTAGATTCAGAGATGGGTATACAACCCAGCAGCAAATCATTAGAGTAACTGAACACATCATAAAACACTTTAATTGGCACAAACACACCGATGCAGTTCTATTAGATGTCAAGAAACCCTTTGACAGTTTATGGATTAACGGCCTAATTAGGAACATTGAGAGCCAGTGAATCCCAACAGAGCTAATAGCCTTTATAGCATCATACCTGACGAATAGATCCTTCTACGTAAGCGTGAATGACTACCAATCACAAACAATGCCCATTAAAGGTGGAGTCCCTCAGGCTAGTATTCTCGGTCCTACTATTTTCAGTCTCCATATTAATGATATGCCAAAACCAAGTAAAGCTAAAATAGGTGTCTATGCTGATGACACAGTATTCTACACCTCCTCATTTAGCAGAAACTTCATAGTTAAAAAACTTAATGAATCATTAACACAGGTTCACTCCTGGTGTCTAAATCGGAGAGTTAAAATAAATACTGGAAAATCTGAAGCCATTATGTTCACTAAAAGATACGAAAAAGGTTCAATTAGTAATGTAAATCCTCCTCAGGTAAATTCAGTTCCATTCCTATGGAAAAGGGCGGTCAGGTATCTAGGGCTCACACTAGAATCTGTACTTACCTTCAAACAACGCATTATGAACACCAGGAACAAAGCTCTGGGGGCTCGAAGATTCGTGCCATCATGAATAGAAATTCTGCAATTGGAATTAAAAACGGACTAATCATTTACAAAGCCATAAACCGTCCGGTAATGACTCACGCCGTATCCGTGTGGGGTGATGCAGCAGTCCTGAAGTGTATTTAGGTCAATAACCTAAATACACTTTAGGTAGTCCAGAACAAGATTTTACGTAGCATCATCAAATCTCCAAGATATACCAAAAATTAACTCTTACACAAAGAGCTAGATATATGCTACTTCTCAAGGAGGTATTCTACGAACTCAATATGAAATTTCATAAAAGTGCTGCAGAGTCCAGGTACGAGCTTATCAACTCCCTTGGAAATTATAAATTCAACCCTAAAACAAGCATAAATAACCCAAGGACATACTGAGGGTTCATTAATAACACTCTCGCTGGGACAATAAGTATGTTTCAGGTCACCAGGATTTTACGACACAGGATCTCACTCTCATCAAGGCCAAAAGGGCTTTATAAAGGCCATTATCTTCCCTTTGTTTACCATCTTTCTCTACCGTCTATTCTCTTGCTTTCCCTCTTTTATCTAATTTTAAGTTGGCAATTATTTATCATAACTTTCTTGAGATTTTTTCTTCCGTCTTCGGGTTTTTTCCTCAATAAGAAGTCAAATAGCCGTCAAGTTACTATCATGTTTATGCAAGAATGCTCCTAACCGAGTAAAGCATTTAACTCCCCTCTCAATTGAATTTATTAGACTCTTCATTTCCTTCTCGAGGATGGACTTCCAAGTCGGAGGTTCGCGTCCTATCACTCGTGATAGGGCGCCTAACTCCGTCGCCGGGCAGGAGAGTGTCACTGATGGGGGCAAAAGTGTGTGGCCACCTCTACCCCCTCTTTCTTTCTTTATAGACTCGACTGAACTTTATGTCCAGAGAGGAAGAGCTAGCATCCGGAGGTGATGCTTCTCAGTATTAGTCTACGTATTTTGTCGGTGAAAATAGGCCAGCCAGCGGACTGTCTTGTTTTTTATTTCGAAATTTTGGGATATCGAAGAATTAATCACAAGCTGGAAAATTCGTTTTAAAACAGTCCCTACGATAAAATAGAACAAAAATTTAATGATAGTTGCAAAACAGTCACCACGACTCAATAATAGGAAGATTGAGAAAAAATTTGAAAACAGTTACATTATTAGGAAAACAGTAAGATTGAGAAAAAGTTGCAAGACAGTCATTCCAATTAATAGGGAAATTCCAAAACAGAAAAACTCGAAAAAAATAAAGCGTCTGAGAACAGTCACATCGTCGTAAAAATGGTTATATTGTCGATTTGTCGAAAACGTCTTGACACAGTTTTAGTACATGGATAAATAACGTCGCTTGACAAAATAATCGCATGGCCCAAAACGATGTCGCTGAAACGGTCTTCCGGCAGTTATCAAACGGTCATCGGGAACGATAGGTGTTTAATAGTCGAAAATACATTGAATAGACTGAGAGCCGGATCTGAGGAATAATGCGGAAATAGTTTTTTGTGTTATCCACGCGAAATATTTGGTCCTAGAGCGAGAAGGACGTTATTGCGGAAAACTTCTCATGCAGATTACTCGGTCCCTGTAATCCGCATTTTCCGGGTGTTTTCTTAAACCACGTTTATATTCGTAATTGGCAAAGCATAATGTGTCGAAATAACTTGTACACATATCGCAATTATTATTTAAAAAAAAAGATTTCAAAATGATTTCCTCCCTTCAAAATGAACATTTTTTTGTTGTATATGGACGAAAGAATTAGGTTAACCAGATTCTTCAAAACCGCCATCATGAGGTTTCAACTCTGGTCATCCTTAGGATACCGCGAATTGCACGCACTCCAGAATACACTGCTGCAAGAATTGGCCCTCGCTAGGTCTCATTTTGTTAGCAGTCACACTGCACACAAGCTAAGCGGAGCAATTTTTTCATCTACGCTAGTACTAGTAAGACATTTTATGCATTTGCCTACAACTCTGCTTTAAAAACCTTTAAAAAAATGGCTTTTCTTAATCGGTGTGCAATGTAACTCCGAAGATAATGAGAACTGGGGAAGGTCAATCCTCCAAGCAGTGTTCTCTGGTTCACGTGCAGGGTGTAAAATTCATGAATCTAGTTTTGAAGCAACCTGTTAACCCAATCGGTTGGTGCATTTGCGAATGAATTCTTTGAGGGCATCCTGAAGGAAATTATTATTGAATTTTTTCTTTACCCAGGTGAAAAAGGTGTCCTTATAATTTAAAAAATACTTTTTCGACTGACTCCTCCCTGTTACCTACATACAAATATACTTGAAAGTGTGAAGGACGAAGGTAATAAGAAAGAAGATGTTTTGTTCAAATACTTTCTGATCATGTATTTGTAATTCATTTGGTGTCAACGATACATGATTAAATACAAAACCTCTTAACTATTAAAGATCGTAGATCTGTATCGTCAACGTCTGCCGTTTGTTTATTTTTCTTATCTTGTGTAGTTCATTCCTCGTAACTTTTCAGTAAGCGTTTTCCGCCATCGTTGTTATCCGCAGATTTTTTATGTGCAATGAGTTTATTTGGAATGAAAATCGTATTACTCAGTATCTTCCGGAACGTCCGTCTCTGCCCTTGTCCTCTCGGCCACCCTTACGACGCTCCTTAGATCGGGATCTTCTCTCTCGGGAACGCGAGCGGCGCTTGCGATCGCGACCACGCGATTTCGAGCGTGATCGTGATCTACCACCACCACCACCACCGCCACCACCACCACCGCCACCGCCGCCGCTTTTGCCTCCCTTCTTGCGGCTGTATAGGTAGCGACGCAATTCGCGAGAGATTGGTTTAAGATGCATGAAATTGCAGAAACCAGAGCGTGTGCATTCTCTGAAACAAAAATAGTCATCAATAATTCAGTAAATTTCTTTGCGAAAATGTATCCATTGAGAATACTGACCCCTTCCCGCCAATGGAATCAATGCTCTTTTATTGTCAGCGTTTCTATCAAGTTTAGTGCAATAAATAATAGTATCGGATGGTAATTGGGTTTTCTAGTTGGTTTAGACAACATTGCTAATGTTCAGTGCACATATGAATTTATAAATAAACTTTTTTTTTCTTTGATAAGAACGCTAGAGCGTTATTAATAAATTCGTTTTTTGATTGTTTCTACAAATTAAATAAAAACTGTTTTTCTTATAAATAGAATGCTTGTTTTTTTTCAATACATCCGGATTTTTTTAATTTCTTAAAATGTTGAGGGGTCATTTCTAAAAAAAATTTTGATACTATTAACTGTTTAGCAGTTATAGCCGTTAATTTTTTAATCAGTTTTTTAGTAAGTAAAAGCAATAGGTAGTAATTTTTATTACAGACGTTCGATGCTATCAATGTGAAGGCATTATCTATTCGATCTTGAAACTCACCCCATTTCGTACTGACGACAGCAGGCTTCCCTGAAGTCGGTGACAGGTGATAATTCAGCATAAACAGGCCGTCCACCGAACCAACGATTGTTCAGGTCATTGACCGCCTTTTCCGCATCCTCCTCACGTCTGAACTTGATATACACGTTACCAACGAGGTGATCACCGAGATTGTCGCAAACATTCATCTCCTCAATTTCACCGTACTTGTCCTCGCATTCAACGAATACATCCTCGAAGAAATTGTCGTAGTGCTCCTGCATCTCTTCGTCAGAAACATTAGCGACCACTAGTGTAAAATAAATACGATAAAATTAGACAACATTAATTGCTAGAGAGAAATACTTCATTGCCCTAATGAAGTATCTTCATATTACTTACAGTGAGAGCCATCAGCACTTTTTGCTGAATTCTGCGGGTTGACGTAAAGATTTTGGAGTAAACAGGTCTGAAATTAAAGATATTAGTATTTACTATATGAAAATAATTGATATCATTATATAAACTAAAGTAAATTGAAATAGCATCATTATCATCACTAGTATCTCCCAAAAAATCATAGCAGTGTTATTCGAAATTTAATATTATCGCAGTTGTAATAAACGGTGATTATAAAATTACGAAAATAAAACGTGCTTAGCGTTAGAAAAGCTAAAGGTACTCTAAAAAGCATTGAATGCCTTGTCCAAATAAAAATTGCAGATCAATCATATCACAGCTTACAATAATAAAAGACCACCATTTTTAGTACAGCTAATAGTCGTAAGAAGCAGCTTATAGAAGACGTGTTAAGCATGGAAAGTACGACGTTGTCGTAGTGCAAGATACACCTATGAAGTTTGAGCCCGATTTTTGAGGTTAGGCTAATATATTGATTTCGCTTACCTGACTGAAAGTCGGTTTGTTGTGAATTCTTGAGCATCGATCGCCGTGTCGGCACGCGCCGATCTTGAAGTAAAATGAACAGTTGACTCTGCGAACAAAAAACACGATGTTGATCGAGGCAAAACAACACGAGTCGAAGCCAAGCCGAAAAATACGAAGATAAAACACTTACTTGTCTTTCTCAGTACCGAAAATCGAGGCCAAGTACTCCGCCATGATTCGCTACTTAGCGAAATCCACCAACCCACTACTTATTTATGGAAAAACAGACGTCAACTGTCGCGTCGATTTCCGTAAAAATCAGCAGAAACGAGACGCCGAATCGTTCGGATAACGTAGCGTCTCTAATGAATATGGACGCATACAGGGAGGACACGGTGAAACTAGACAGTCCAATGCGGCTCCGTGAGAATTTAGGAAGCCTGATTGGCTACTGCCTACGGCCGCCAGTGCGTCTCATCCGAGCGGCGACTGTGTCCCCACGCGCCATCGGAATGGGCCAGTAAGGGTAGTGCTAGGGGCAAGGGACGTTACCTGAGCTGGTAGGGCAGACGCCAGAAACCAAGATTTATTTACTACTCGGTCTGCACGCATAGAGTGGGAACCGTCGGTTTGACGCGCAAGCGCATTTGCGCTGTCTAGTTTCACCGTGTCCTCCCTGTATACAATGCCTCCGTTGGCAAAGAATATGGATAGCATAGAAGCACAGGCAAGAAAAGGTGGGGAGGTCGGACGAGCTACCTCCCTAACTGCACAGATGTCGTTAGCAGCACTGTATGACTGTGTGACGTCTGTGTGGTTCACGTACAAACGTACACTAGCGTATGAACTAAGCTCCTCCTCATTCACGCAGCAATTGGCTAAAAGTTGGGGATATGACAGTGACAGACGAAGTCTCTCGTACCGTCTCTTCTCTCACACTCCCATTTCAGTATTGAGTTGGGGATATGATGTCGTCTCTCTCACACTCCCGTCTCGGTATCGAGTTGGGGATATGATGTCATCTCTCTCGAATTCCCATCTTTGTATAGAATTGGGGATATGATGTCGACTCTCTCACTCTCCCGTCTCGGTATCTAATTGGGGATAGGATGTCGACTCTCTCACTCTCCCGTCTCGGTATTGAATTGGGGATATGATACCGTCTCATTCTCACTCCTGTTCTCGGTATCGTATATCGAGTCGAATACATTTTTTGAAAGGTTTGTGGCCAAATTAATTTTTTTTTTTACAAATTTGCTATTAAATTAATTTTTCGAATGATTTAAATTTTGTATGAAACCTAATTTTTTATTTTCTTCAACTGCTTTCTTTCTGTGTATTGACAAGTTTTGTATGGTATTGCACCTTGCTAATGTTACCTAATATTGAAGGTGTGTAAATGACTTGATAACTTTATTTCATGCTTTAATTCTTGCCTCTTTCAAAATTCTGATAACTTTTCATCGTAAGAGTGGTAATGGCCGCAAATAAGTTATAATCGCAAATAAGCAAATAATTAATAATCGTGAAATCATATCGGCAATTGCAGCCAGATATCTCAGAATTTGCATGCGTTATAGTATTTGCGGACATTTTTGAAAAAATTAAACTTGTAATTAAATCAGAACGGCTCGACAGATTTTTGCAAAATTTGGTACACATAATGTTTTACGGGTATTCCATTTATATACAATTTCAGCCCAGTGCCTCTTTTCAAAAACCATTTTTCCAAAATTTAAAAAATGGTGTAGAAAAACCGATTCGCGTGCAATAAAATCCCAAACGTTATTTCATGATAACCTACTTGCGTGCCAAATTAGAAGAATATCCGTAGAAAATTACGACAGTTATCGTGCGTACAAGAAAATCTCCCCATACACACACACACACACACACACACACACACACACACACACACACACACACACACACACACACACACACACACACACACACACACACACACACACACACACACACACACACACACACACACACACACACACACACACACACACACACACACACACACACACACACACACACACACACACACACACACACACACACACACACACACACAGACATATCGTAAAAACCACTTTTCTCGATGATTTAGAACATTTTTAGTGTCCTGACATGAAAATCTCGAAAAAAAAATTTCACGAGAACAAAGCTTCCTCTGTGAGGAAGCAAAAAAGAAAAAATGTGGGAAAAAAAGGGAATATTGATATCACATTATCGCATAGCGCTCAAAAATCATAATTCAAATCATAGAATTAGTGTGAATTTTTTCAGATTTCTAAAAACGGCGTTTTTGGGATTCTTTTTTTTTCGATGATTCAACAATATTACTGGTAGTAAAATAATCTGAAAAAAAATCCTGAGTCCTTTATGGATCGGTAATAACATCATATTAAAAAATGAACAAAATCGATGAGGGGGAGGGTCACGGCCTGCTGATTTGACGTGGAATGCCTCTATGGCAAATGCGCCTATTACAGGCCGACCCTGTAATAGGCGCAGTGCCTGCAGACGGGGGGAAATGCGAACTAAAAAAAAATAAATATTCTAGTTTTACCACGAAAACAAGTAAGAACAACGATGCTTTAGTTTTTCTCTCTTAATTTTCAGGTACCCCAACTTCATAACAGATTTAAGTAATGAAAACAATCCTCCAATAAAATACTTTTTTTCTAGGTAATGCAACTCTGTTCAAGAGGCAACGGATTACGACATTTCCAGGTACCCTGACTTCATGAAAAAATGTGAGTCACAATAAACATGCTCTAATAAATGTTCTGTTTCTTTTCAGGTATCGCAGTTTCATGCTACAAGCAAGTACAAACGATGTTCGTCAATGACATTTCAATTTGTTTATTGCCAGATAATCAAATTCGATCACAAAGCAGAGTGTTAACAATGACGGTTAATTATGTTTTTCATCATCAGCAATTATAGCAAATCACGCTAATTCAGAGGTTGTGTGCGTAACCTTACCCTCAAACAGCGCCGAGTAGTGGCAGCGTTGAGGAACAAAAAATTTAACATAAGCTTTCTCCCCCTCCATGCAAAAATGGATAAAGTTTCAAGAGACCTGTATGAAAGACCGTGTGGTCACACCTATAAGCCCGCACACCTGAAAGGATCTAGCGAATCACCTGACCGTCACGTAACGTCATTTGTGTTTGACATTATTTTCTATGTGAAAATGGCGGGCACTTTTTCTTTCGTAATCTGACAAGACAATTTTGATAGGGACTTCTATCTAGATAGAAAATCACCATCACGATTTTTTCGGTCTCAACATTTTTAGAATTTATTACAATTGTAAAATCATTCATCTTTGTCGTGGTTGTTTGAGTAAATTAGGAATTACAATGCTAAAAACATTGAAATAAAGACAAGAATTTTAAACATCTTTTTTTTTATTAAAGTATCGAAACGCGTATTTGTTGACAACCTTGAGATGCACAACCTGTAAATATAAAGAATATATTTTCTTTCGGCATAGTTTTGATAAGTTTTTTAATTTATTACTGACGTTCATGAATAATCACCTACAAAATTAACAGTCATAAACGTCAATGAATATTCATGATATTATTTTCTCATTGAATTATATCGTTCGTTTGTACTTACTCATTCGAATCACCAAGAGAACGAATCTCGCGAACGTGTTCGCGGTCGCGATCCCGCCGTCAAGGAACGCCGATGGCCGATCACGCATTTTATTTTTAAAGTTTTGTCCCGAATGGCGGCGGGGCTTGTAATGTGTGCGCATGCGCAGATATGATATCGGGCGCCCGATCATTTTCGTCATTTTCTCATCCGTCATGTGACGGTTCTATGACGGCCACACGACTGTCACGTTACAGCTTCACATCACTGGCTTCATTGGCTGGTAATCTGTAGTCTTCCACTTCCCTACTGTAAGCGTGGGGTATTGTTCGACTGGGAGCTAGTGGAGAGCCTCACACTTAGAGATGTACAATGACCGTCATTTTTCGATATCGTCAATTGACACAAAATGACCGTCACCCGACCGCCATTGTTGTGTTTCCGACTTCTGTGATGTGAAATGACGGTAATTTTTGCTGAGCGTCAGAAATACGGTCAAATTACGTTAAAACCGCGTTATAATTGCACAATGACCGTAATTTTTTCCTAGGTCACGAATTTCGTCATTTTTTTAAGGGAAAGCGAAAGGATTTTTTACATATAAATTTTTATTTAAACGTTCCATTCGTTCAGAATTACAAAAAGTTGAAGGAGAAAATAGCTATAGGTTTCTTAACATTTTCGAACATAAGATTTTCTATTAAAAAAAACTTTCCTTATCATAGAAGATTTTTTCAGATTTCTTATTCCATTTCGAAGTTTCGGTCATCGAAACTAGGTCTTGGCTGATAACTTGGTTTAGAAGGCCGGTCAACCGTTTGCTTGACGGAAGTAGAGGGCGCCGACGTTCGCCCTGTGCCCCCGTGCGCGGCAAATTCTAATTCGTGGTGGTCACAAAATTGTCATTTTTTGGCTGGTCAGCTGACGGTCACGGGACCGTCACAAGACCAAAAAATGATCAGTCACTAATTTCTTGCGCGTCTCTACTCACACTCCTCACGTAAGGGCACGTTGGAACGTAACATTGTTGCGATGAGAGCGAGAGAGACTGCGACAGTACTCCAGTTCTGAGATGAGCCCCAAACAAGACCGCATCTGTACCCCAGTGCTGATATGAGAGCGAGAGAGAATTATGTGTACCTGCCATAAGAGCGAAAGAGAGCGAAGTTGTACTCCAGTTCCGACATAGGAGCAAGAGGGAACGCATGTGTACTCCAGAGTATCTCTGCCATAAGGGCGAAAGAGAGCGCAGCTGTACCCCACTGCAGTGGCGTGTCAAGTGAAAGAAAGACTGTATGCTTTCTACGTAGGAGCAAGGAAGAACGATGAAAGAGCGGGGCCGCACTTCACTTGTTCCTCCTTTTCTCGTGCCTGTGTGCCACAGAAGCATACGGCGACCGTGGCGCTATTAGAAACTGGAGTACCGACTAACACTCGTACTGCAGTTTGCGCGCTTCAGCAAAAGCATAGTTTCTGTGTATTCTTTGGCGTCTCTTTCTCTCTGTGTTTGTTTAGGCTATCATCAACAGAGGGCAGGCCATGCCGCTTAAATGGCGTCTGTGGACTGACCAGACTGACCGGCAGATGAGGTCGCATGGTTAGAACGTCTATTTGGTTTTGTATATTATCATTCAACAACGAATGCCCTTCTAGACACTTGACCGAGTATGTCTAAGCGAATGCCTTTCAAGAAATTTTTCTAGACACAAAAATAACATTTGATGAAGCCATAATACTCAGAGGATTTGCGTTCGGCAACCTATATATTATGGTGTGTCGAATTTTGTTTTTTTTTTTGTTTTTTTTTCAATTTTGCATCGTTTTAATTTATAGTTTGTACATTTGAGCAACTCTTCTCAAAATTTTGGCGCGATAAGAAATTTTTTAGAGGTCGATGAAACGATTAATAGACTTCCCATTTGATTAACACGTAGATGAATGCGACTCTCAATAAATTCATGTCCCTAAATTACAGATACGATATATTGATGTTCGCGTATCTTTTTTCCTTATCTTCATTCATTGGAAAGAGAAAAAGTGCTTACAAATTTTCCGTTTAAATCGATAGTTATCTAGTTATGAATTTTTGAAGCTCAGAATATCGCCCTCTCCGCCCTGTAAGATCAGTTTCGATTGAAATTTCAAGTTTGAGGTCAATTCTGGAGCCATTGTCTGTCGTGACGTTTAATTATAAGTGAAATAGTCAATAAGTGTGCATAGTTATAGTAATAAATATTCACAAGGATGGCTTACACGTACATTTCCATAGAAAAGATTGTTATGATCAGAGTTTCAGTACTTCATTTCGTATATTAATAATGACGGAACATAATTAATTTATTGAAAATGTAGTTGTATAAATTGGATGCAAATTTTTGTTCATGATAAATTCTTATACTAAATCCATAATAAGTTTTTATAATAGAAACAAATGTTAGAATTACTTACTTATCACTACACTTTTGGTATTTTTATCAAATCAATCGATGGTGTTAATATTTTTTAGATTTTGTGCTGCTGCAATATTGTCACTCACATTCTCTGCTCTTGTCGCTCTCGGAAATCTATCACATTGATAACGTATCCTCGATCTTTCAGCGCCAGTTACACCAGCGGAACCCAAACGTTTTCCATATCTTTATCGACAAAAGCGACAACATCTTCCGGTGGTGAAACCTGAGCTGTCGGAAATAGTGATTCCTCGATAATACGCGAAACATCTCTGGTATTATTGGAAAGGGCGCGTCACAAATCGCTTCAATAATGTTCTGTCGGTATTCTACACCCAAATAAATTACGGTAGCAACTATGTAGTATTATCAGTCAACTATTTTCTGATGAATTATGTGATTATTTTTTACAATCACATTGATTATTTAAAACGTTTTTTGATTCGGTTTTGTTAACTATATTATATTTACTGCGATTAAAAAGGTCATCGCAACTTCAAAATATAATAGCTCTTCCTTTAACTATTCTTTATGGCTGTAAATGCGTTCGTTGAAGAGTTACAAAATAATAGTTTGCAGCTATAAAATGTTGTTGAGCTTATATTTGACCACCGTTTATAGTTTTCAAACGCTTTTTTTACTTAACTCAGTTTCGGTTTTTCCAGATCAAATGAAACTTCTTGCATTTTTTAAAAATCTTTTCACTGACTTCTTTAGTTTTTATCGAAACTCACCCGAAAAGAATCCGTTTTTTTTAGCTCACAAGCTAATGTTTTCTTGAATCGTTCCTCAAATGTAATCAAACATCGGACGACATTTAAATAAAAATTGTATTGCTACTTTTTTCGCTTTTTAATTAAATTCATCAATTTAATAGCACGTGGCGATATTCATTCGGAGCAAAATGTTGTTTTGGTAACTATAATTTATTGGTTAAAAATAACTAAACCCCATTTCTCTCGTTACGATATCTATCGTATCTAGTTAATAATTGAACTTAGTACGATGAACTAGGTATTAAGTTCATTAATATAAAATGTAGAAACGACTTGAAAGTATTTTTTCATTTTACGAAATCTAAATTCATTTGAATTAAGGATTTAAAGATATGCTATGTAAAAAGTTAGTTCAATTAAGTTCATAAGAAGAAATTTAATTAGTTTGAAGAGATAAATGTCTTCGATTGCCAATCTATTAAATTTCGCAAATTTTTATTTTATTTCTTAGGACCCGTGAAGGAAAAACATTTATCAAGCGTTAAGCTACAATTCGACAGAACCATATCGATGTGTCTGTCTACGTAAGGACCATTAAAGACTCTTGTGGGCCTAACAAACTCGGCCAACTACTCTGGAGTGCCAAAGTGACCGAATTCTTAGCGACGCGATAAAGATGGCATTCTTCAACGAAACTGAGAGGCCTTAACTTTTTTTCGCGATATACAATTCGTACAGACGATGTACTTCGTCACGCATAAAGACTCATTTTCAATCTGATACAATTTTGGGTTTCTTAGACTAAAATAAAATTTCAATAAATTAAAATAGACTTCGCATTAGCTCCATACAGAGAAACCGATTCCGCCGATTTATCTCGATGTAAATCCAATTAAAGTTTTGGTTGGGTATATATTTGAGACACATTCTTGATAATTAAGTAAGTCAATCGTAGAAAAATCCGTCTTTCACAAGAATTGTTTTTTTTTTGTTGTAATTTCATCTACCAGGGCATTGTAGCAACCGATTCGAAACTTTTGGACCGTGTTCCGAAGGATACGTACACTGTTAAAAAATTTTGTATGAAAATTCATAAAATGTATATGAAGTTTTATGCATATACAGTATGTGAAATTTCATATACAAGTATGTATAAATATTAAATTATTCGTATATTAAGAACAATGCAATATTTGTCATTATTTACACACAAACTTAAATTTGATATAACTTCGTATATTAAACGTGTTGTAAATCTAATAATATTTTCAACAGTGATATATTAATATTACAACAAAGTTTGTGAATTACCTTTTGCAATACACAGCTTATTAAATTTCAATGTCAGCTACATCAATTTCAACATTCAGGTATTGAAATTACAACAGAATTATAAAAATTTATATACATTATATATGAATTTGAATTTGGTATACCGCGTTTGTAAATTTGATATAACTTCGTATATTAAACGTGTTGTAAATTTAATAATATTTTCAACAGTGATATATTAATATTACAACAAAGTTTGTGAATCAACTTTTGCAATACACAGCTTATTAAATTTCAATGTCAGCTACATTAATTTCAACATAGAGGTATAAAAATTAAAACAGAATTATAAAAATTTCTATACGTTATATATGAATTTGAATTTGGTATACCTCGTTTGTAAATTTGATATAACTTCGTATATTAAACGTGTTGTAAATTTAATAATATTTTTAACAGTGTATAAGAGAATTAAATAATGCTATCTCACTAATTTAAGTGATTGTAAATCCTATGGAAGTTTTGGTTGTGAATCTACGTACAAGACGTCCTTAAAGGGACTCAGTCACCTAAAAAAAGTAATAAAGAGACAAATTGTGACAATGATACCCTTCTTTTGAAATATCTTACATTTAAACTTCGTCAAGTGCATAACAAGCACAAACAAAAATTGTGACAATGATACCCTTCTTTTGAAATATCTTACATTTAAACTTCGTTAAGTGCATAACAAGCATTATAAATCTGCAATTTTGAAACGACGTAGAGTGCACAAGAAACGTGTGAGCCACGTTCTTCAAAAACCAGTGGAGAAATCAACCTGGGCATCGAAAACTATAAAGAAATCATTCTGGACCCCAAAAGCTATAGAGAAATCAACGTGAACACCAAGAACCATGTAGAAATCAAACTATCCACCAAAAACTGTGGTGAAACTAAGCTCCGGATCAAGAACTATGGAAAGATCGTCCCGGACTCCGAAAACCACACTACAATTGACCTGAGTACTACAGTACATCGTTCTCTACGTAGCCGTCGACTTGATACGCGAAAAGCATTCATCCTGATACTTTGGTAGTTCGTTTAAGAATGTAGGAGCGCGATGGGGTATCCAACTTCCTGAAAAGTGAGAATTTAGAGAGAAATTCGAACACTTCTCGATGGAAGACAAATCTTTAAAAAATAAAGCGTACAAAAGGTGCGGAATAGATTAATGTTGCATATTAGTAATTGCACAACGTTATCAACAAATAGGGGGAAAAAAAATTGTTCAACAAATTATCCGTCAACCTAACTTTTTTTTTTCGAATAAAAACAATTGATCAATTTTTCTGAATACGTACGAATTTTTTTAGAATTTATTCTAATTATCCAAATTTTGTTTTGGAATTTCTTTTTCTTAGAAAAATGCATGTTAAGTCGCGAATTTTTTATGTGTTTCTCACAAAACCACCCATTACACCCAAAAAGTTTCTAAACGATTGATCGAATAGATTCGCGAATACAGCTCATACAAGTATAAAAAACCGCAATTTTCAAACGTTAGACAAAATTCTGAAAAAATTCACACGTGTTCCGAAAATTTAACGAATCATTTCTATTCGAAAAAAAACTTGATTTGGCGGATAATTTATTGAACAATTTTTTTTCACCTATTTGTTAAGAACATTTTGCAATTATTAATATTGAAAATTGATTTTTTCTGCATTTTTTGTATGCTTGACTTTTTTCAGATTTTTATTCCATCGAGAAGTGTTCGAATTTCTCTCTGAATTCTTACTTCTTAGGAAGTTGAGCACCCCAGCGCGCTCCTACATCCTTAAGTACGCCTATCAGTTAATCCATGAAACATCCTAATCGAAAGCTGTACATTTTCAAACTAAATATGGATTGATCAGGGATCTCTCCCGTCAATTTTTTTGCACGGAAAGAAAGATTTATTCACACATTTAAAATCAGATCTTGTCATAAAGGCTTCAAATGAAAATTACTATATCCAATACAAAATACGCTCTTCAACAGATAAAATAAAACATCGAATCTTAAAATTTGATCACTGGTTTGGTCTAAAAGTTAAAATAAATGAAAATTCTTACTTGTTACCTCACCATTCTCGTGCACTGGATGTGTTTACGAAATTGCAGGAGGTTAATGCTTTTGATGTACTTATAATCAGATTCGAATGTCAGATTTATTGAACGATGAGTATCATTCTTGGGATTTTCTTCCTTATGACTTTTTTTCGGTGACCGGGTCCCCTTAATAGCTCAGTCATTCAATCATGATAAAATCCACCTGGCGGGAAATAGTTTATTTTTCTGATGTCATCTACACGCGCATTATCGTGATAGATTCGTGACAGCTCAACTGTATGCCGAAAAATACGTAGCATAGAATGTATCTAGCTGACGCACATGATGATTGCGAGCGTCCCTGTCGAATCGATGATTCACACCGCGTAGATACCACACGATAGCGTATTCCATGGTGTACAATTTACATAGGGAGTATATGATGGGGAGAGGCTTAAGGGGCTACACCAGTGCGAAGCTTTCGAGAAATCAAATATTTTTTTCGCACATTTCGAAAATGTTATACCTTCTAGAAAATCATATTCAGAATTAAAGATGTAGACACAAATATTTTGAGAATGACATCCTTTCAAGAAGCAGCTGCTTCGATAGCGCGGTATTTTCCTAATCTGCTGCAGGTCTAACTTAAAACTAAATTATACGATTGACTTCTCATTTTCACGGCGTATTCTAAACATGTTTTTGACATACCATGAACTAGGATTTTTTTAAGATATAAAAAATATCAATTTCGCATGGAAAAAATAAAAAAAAATTTGGGGGAAATTTCGGATTCATAGTCAAAACTTTGCCATTTTGTTAGATTTTTATATATTTACAACCTATGGTCTATGGTCCAGTCTATGGTACGAAAAATACTGTCTAGTTCAACAGCGTTTTCGTTTTTATTTGTTTCAGCACAAATCCGTATTGTACGAATTTGTAAATAAAGAAAAGAATCTGCAAAAATTCGTATGCATCCAAATAAATTAATATATCGTTTTCATTAGAAAAAAAGTGAGGTTGACTGATTGTTTGTTGTGGAAAGTTTTTTTTCCACCAATTCGTTAAGAACATTTTGGGATTATTATTATGCGAAATCAATCTTTTCAGCACGTTTTATATGCATTATTTTTTTCCGATTTTTATCCCAACGGGAAGTGATCGAAATTGTCTCTAAAACTCACTTTTGGCGGGACTGTACGTATCATACATCCTTAAGTTTATCATTATTGGACGCCATAATTTCTTTTGAAAAAATTCCCGAAATTCGGCTGATTTCAGAGCGCTTGCACTGGTGTAGCCCCTTAACGTGGGATACAACAGGAAGGCGCCGCGCTGGGTCTTGAACCTGAACCCCTTCAAATCGCTTGGTAATTGATAATAACGCGACTCCCCGCAAGCCGGGTGGGGTTGGTCAGCGCATATGTTGATGACTATGACTCACTTGCATACATTTTATCGATTTTCACTGTTACGAATTCTAACCGGTGACGAAATGGCACTTTTACTGAATTACACAACGATTTATATATATATAATGATTCTCCGCTCATCTATGGCTTCAGATTTATATTTCAGATACGTATAGCAGGCAGGCTCTATTTTCGATGATTCGATGAGTAACTCGATTATCGCATATCGCACATGAGCTTCTTATCACTATTTTCTCACATACCGATCACAATCCTGTACAAGTACAATGACGAAGCGTGGACGATTCACATCCTCGTACACTTCAAAAATGTTATGATTAACATGAAAGCTTGTTCTTTCAATAGCATTATGAAATTAAAATAGTCATTAATTTTTTCATGTTGACTGAATATAAAGGCGTAATGTCTCTTAATAATAATTATAATTTATGAATGAAAGTAATTATTACGGTTATCAGCAACGGCGCGAAAATTTGTGTGAGTGAGATATAGGCGAAATATATATTGATTATGAGGCATTTTAGGGTTTTTCAGCCACAAAAAAAAAAAAAAATTCCCAAAAAATTTCTGAAAATCAGGTTCAATGTTTATAATAGATACACCAAATTGCAATGAAAGAAAAAATTCTAGCGAAATATGCCTTTTTTTTTCATTTTTCACTTAACCTGTAATATGTTGGGAACGCTTAATCGTATCAACATTTCTAAAAAACGAAAATGTGCGTATTTTCATTTTTCACAAGATAATAATTTTCCGAATTTTTTGTGTAATTTGAGCCTACATTTTACGGCAAAATCAACGAAAATATTTTTTTGTTTTGTAGCAAGGACACCATTTATTTACATAAGACATTTTTTATTCATTCTGTAAATGAATGCTGAATTTTCAGTATTTTTTTTATTCGCAAAAATTCAAAAGTAATAGCGGTTTGAAATATTAAAAAAAATATATATCGGTTTTTCCGGCATGTCAGGACACTTATTATCGGCAAATTATGTTCCATCGTATTCTGCGTACATACACTCAGAAAAAAATATGGTCATAGCAACCATATTTTTACTATAAAGTATGTTTCCCTGAGACAACAACTATGCTTTTATGGTTATTGTAACCACTAAGAATATAGTTATCATGTGCCATATTTTAGTAGTTATTTCAACTATTTCTGTATGTTAGTTGCAACCATTCGTTCTTCTACTATTTATAAAGTATTTCTAACCGTTGGAGAAGAATAAAAGAATATAAAAAATATAGTTATTTTTCAATCATGTTTATTCATTGCTATCATCTCTCATAGTGAATGATGAGAAAAGAAATGTACATTTTATTCTGAAGATTGTTGTATTAAACTGTGATCATAAGTCCGAGAACTGGCGCGATAGAGTTGTTCGTAATACGTAGAGTGTAGATTCATTTATTGCTTATAGTTAAAAATACTTACCATTGTTGTTAGATTTATGATACTTTTGTGTATTATACTAATGACATAGTGTAAAGCCAACGCTTAGATTTTGTTAATGTAAATTTATGTACGACCTAGAATGACTTTTCGTGGATAGTATGTTTTAAATTTATTATGATCTACACTCACATTCCATTTCATTGATTTAACAAAGTGTGTATGTCAGTAAGTATTAATGTTTATAGTTCTAAGTAATAGTAACATTCAGTCAAGCACGTGAGGCAGAGTGTGAACCACAACTCAAAATATAGTTTTATGAACTCTATATATTGTAAAGTTTAACTTTTTGATAGCAGTAATTACTCTCTATTATTTTTATTTCTACGTTTTTGTACGATCGCCAGTGCAATGTGTATTCAGATGAGTATTATATATTTATAGTTGTTCTCTTAGAAAAATGTATTGTCGACTTAACCATACAGTTTATTTAAACTGCAATGGTTACGTGGTTCCCGCAACAGTGAACAATGTATGCAGCATCTTAACTTTAGTACATGGTACTATGAATGTAGTTTATCTGCTACCATGTTTTCTGTATTACAGACACTTTTCTGTATGGTTGATTATGGTCTTTGGGTTGATTTAATAACTATAAATTCAGAGAAATGTCAGGTACAAGATTTTTTATTATATTAATCTCTTTAATCTTACATCAGTCATTTTTAAGTTTTGTCTTATAAATAAAAACTGCTCTGTTTAGGGGAGGGAGTCAGGTTTAAAACCCCTTAACCAAAAATAAGTTAAATTAAGTCATCAAATTCGCTTTAACATCAATTATCCATCACATTAAGGCTGTAAAAATTTGCTGGTAGTTTCATCGCAAACGATATACTTGTTGCCGTCAGGGGCAAGAACGACAGATAATTTCTCCATGTAATGTTTTACGTTAAACGGAGCTACTTCTTGTCGTTCGGTTTCAATTAGTTTGAAAGCTTGTAAGTGGTGATTATGACACAAAATTTCAAACACGTTAACAAAAAGTGCGATGTCAGACGATTTTGCTGGTGGTACAAATTCATTTTTCAAAAAAATGTTGTGTATTCTGCCGATAATAGGCATCTCGCCCACAAGAACTAAGACTACGTCGCCATATCTAAGTTTTGTACTATTTATACATAATTTTGAAAGTTGTTTGTATTGATTAAATTCAGAAGGCACGGACTCGTCAGTTAGAATTTCGAATGTAATCTCATCAGCGAAAAATTTACGTTGCAAAATAGCATTATTAAAATAAAGTTGATTTTTCACGCCTAAGGTTTTGCAGATATTTACGCGATTGAAAAAAACACCAGCGTTTTTCCTTACCTCCCGTGAATAGATCCTGGTGGATTTTTTTTATTTTTGCGTAACTGATAATCTTGGTTGCGACGTTGGTCCACGACGAAAGCAGTTTGTTGGTAGCTGTTGAGTGGGCTGCTTCAAAATCAATTTTCAGCTGAACATAGAATAATTAATTGATCGTTAGCCACATAAACAAAAAGTAATGAGTAGCGTTGCAAGCTTATTCTCATCAAGAGCTAGATTATATTCGTCATTACCAATGAGGCTCCAATTGCCGAAGAAAGAATTGGATATGTATTGTAATAATCCGTTATAGTGATATCCTTTTTGCGATGTGATGACGTGAGGCGCCATAGGCGTTCAAGATCTCCATCTTGTGGTGATATTCCTCTCAATCTAATGAGCGCGTCACGAATTTCATCAGATAATGGCACCGGCTGATCGTTGACTGCTGGACCCAATTTTCCGCGAATGTATCGTCTTACATTGCAATATTTGTCCCAAAGTTTACCACCCGCTAAACGTCTATATGGAGCCGGTCGGTATGGAGTGTAGTATATTTCGGCCTGTTCGTGGACAAAGACTGCCGATATCTCCCTCGTCCAAAATTGCCAATCTGTTACTTTGATTCTGAAGTATAAAATTTGATATTCACTAAAATTCCCATTTTTTTGCATTTTCCTAGAAACCAAGCTTATTATGGGAAATTACTTGTCTTTTGTGATCATTAGGTGATTCACGATAATGTCGCACAAGTTCTTCCTGTCATACGAAGTCAGTTTCGTGCACTTCAGCAATATCTCACCCTTAGGCGATTTGCGTAGCAAGCGTCTCAGTTGCTATAAAAAATCAAGTCGTCATAACACTAACTCTTCAGGCTTAAGAAATTCCGTTTGTAATCTACAAATAACTCTACTTTTTGAATGCCAATAATACTCTCTTCTTCATTACAAGGGAAGGAATAACTTATGAGATGGTTATACCTGTCAATTCAGTGATTCCCTACCTTTTCAGATATTTACCAGATATAGCTATATTCAATAATTATAAAAATTGATCATATTCAATATTGCGTTGAGAACCGAAAGTTAAGCACCTCAAAAAAGGAATTTTTAAAGAAAAGTGGCGCCATTTTATCAACAATAAAAATGCTTACAAATTCTTCGTCCAGGCCCAAGCCAATGCAATGTACGGATGGAATCTTTTTGAATTCTGATTTTCGGATAAACCGTTCTCAAGTTATCATGCCCAACGCAACTGACATTCAAAAAAAGTTGCTACTGAAATACAGCGGGAGTTGCGCTATTTTGAGAATTTTTTTGTTAAAAAAAAGAAAGAAAATACATGAACATGTGTATTAATGAATGCTTTTACAATTTTTTCTTTTCAAAAAAAATTCCAATTTCAAAGAAAAATCAAGAAAATTTAATAACTAACCTTGCCAAATGTTCCACTCAAGGGAGGGGAATGACGGTCCACTTCAGGTGTGATGCCGATGGTGTCATTGAAATCGCAAAAGGGCTCGTCCTATGGAAATAATATAAATGTAAATAATGTAAATTCAGGCGCTACAGTAAAGAAAAATTGCAATATTTGCAAATTTGAAATGTTGAGCTTACCGGATCTTTCAGATTCTGGGATCTCAAACATTCTCGTCGCTTTTCGAGAAAATCCAATCGATGTCCGATGATCAGAATCAATTCCTTTACGATTTGTGACGTAATCGAAAGAAACTTTTTTTCGTCTATCGCTTGAGCTACAAAAGATAAAAAGCAATTTTGGAAAAAACAAGTTGCCGCCTCCATTTACCATGTTACAAATCTTATATTGTAATTGTAATCATATAACATTGGAATTGCAACCATGTTGAATGGTCTACAATTTGTACGTTGTTATTGTCACCATATGACATAGTAATTGTATCGATGTAATTGTATTCTATGGTTGCAATTACTATATTGTATGGTAAATGGAACACTATTTTCAATATTTTTTCCACAAGGCAGCCCGCTTTAGCTCAATAGTCGGGCTAGAGGTCAGTGCCTGTTTACGCACCATGACCCTTCTACCATACATATTGTTAATTCTCGCATTCCTATAGTCTACTACACAATGTGCACGCACGAATCGAATTAAGTATAACAGTACGGCAATAATATATTGATATTTACGATAAAATGACGAATGACGATGATAAACATTAAATTCGTTTGCAACATAAAATCCTCATCGCTGGCGTAGTAAGCCGTAATAAATAAGAATTTATACATTTGGAACGGACAAAAGATTCAGACGCGTGTTAGAAGCACAGATGCTATCAAGCTCGTGATAGTTTTGCGATGTTTGGTTATCGAATTATAAAATTATTCTTACCTTGAAATATCTCGATGTACTCCGTAAGGCCCACTGTATTAACTTTTCACTGATAAGATTCTCCGACATATCGCGCAGGACCCCGGTATTCGGCACTTAGTAATCACCGCCACACATTGACTTTCTGCCACTTCACCAGATCACTTCGCACTCTGTCGAAGACTCTTGGAAGGAGGGGGGGGGGGGGATAGTTCCTGCCGCACTTGTAAAATTAGGTGGCGCCAAAGGAACGCAAAAATGCAGACGTTTACAGCGAAAATCGATTGTTAATATAACAATACGTATTGCAGAGATCACTATACTGACAATGGTTATGTCCATTGTAACAGGATGTTGTTGTGGTACTAGTAATGGATTTTTAATACAACAATACATATTGCAATAAATGCTATGCATTGTTACACGATATCATTGTGTCACTGGTAGATCTTACATCACGCTCAAGCATAGGGTTAAACTTAACGTCTTGTAAATCGCACTCACGCACACACAATAAACGTATAGTACGTAAAACTATAAGAATATGTTCCCCTCAGGTAACGACAATATTTTATGGTAAAACATCTAAAAATGTAGCCATAAACTGCAATTACTATGATTCTGTCTGTACTATAATGGATGTTTGTTCGTACCACATATTTTATCTATTGCTATTTTTTCACAGTGTTGTATTTTTAATAAAGACAGTCAGCGATACTGAAAATAGTGAAATGTTACTATGCAAATAGTGGACGCAATAAATAGCATTGTGAATGTTTACTTGTAATAAAAATAGCTGCGGACGCAGCACAGATTATATGTCTTTGATGATTTCATGAATGTGTTAAATGTATCATAATTTTATTGTTACAGTTTTAACCATAAGTTATAGTATTCTTTACTGTGGTAGACATTTAGATGCACTATTCCAACAACATGGTTTCCTTAACTTCATGACAATAGTTCGATAAACCATATAAAAGTTAATTTAACTATAAAACATAGTTCGACGTATTATAAATGTTTTACTATGGTATTATTGTTGGAAATACCATGGTCCTTTTTTTCAGTGTATCAATACTTTAGATAGAGCCCGATTTATAGGGAACATAATTGAGTTGAAATTGAAGGTAAGATGTTAAATTCGGTAGTAGAGCGGTATGACTCCATTTATCATGAAGTATGTTTCCAAAACGAAAAAAATGGTCTAAAAGTATCACAGTTGACTGAACTAATCAAACTACGTAAATTATTGTATGTCATTTCTACCTTATGTAGCGTGTCGAAGAATCTTTTTGAAAAATAAAAAATATAACGTAATTATATAAAATATGAGGAAGCAATGTGCAAAGTTCTACTTTGCATCTTTTTTGTTCTCTCTATTTATGCATATTGTGTGCAGCTATGAAACACCGTTAAAACATCCTCACATCGCATTTTTAATAAGTACAAATTTTTATCTTACTCTCTTAACTTTTGCAGAAGTTGGGAGCGGAAATGTACATTTATTAAAAAATTTAAAGTGCCATAAAATCCGAACGACTTTATCGATCAGCACCAAATTTCGTGCGTAGCAGAACGTAGTTGTACGGTATTCTTCGACTGTAGAACATTTCGATTCATTTGTTGAGATTCGAAGTGATTTAGAAAAAAAATTGTTTTTTCGAAAAATTCAAAATTCTATATAATCGGAACTGCTTTATCGATTTCGCTGAAGTTCAATACCAAACATCATTTAACGTGCCTTTATTTGTCAAGAACTATTTTGCTGAATTGTCGAACTTTTACGAAAGTTAGGGTGATGACGACATTTGTTTGGAAAATTGAAAATTCCATAAAATCTGTATACATTGATGCATTCAATTAAAAATCACGCCAATTACAGAGGAGTCAATACTCCAGTTGCGTGCCAAATTTGAGCTCGATCCATTGTACCGTTAGTGAGTTATGGACAATTTAATTTTCGGTGTCTGGAACATACATACATACATACATATAACATCGTCTTCCAATATTCGCTTTGTAAAGACTACCACAGAAGATGCTGTGTACGTCTTGTGCACGGCATAAATATCATGTATAAATTCAAGAAAAAAACCAAAAAAAATTAAATTTTGCAACAGAAACTACTTCTACAAAAATTCGGAAAAAATGAGCATCTAAATACTGTTTCGACCTTTATATGGGCTCTTCTTATGCTCAAAAACTGAGATTGAAGATTTTGTAAACGGCAACTGCCGAAGAAATTATTCTGCTACGTTATGTGCCGAAAACTTATCGGCTCGAAATATCCTATTCTAAAATAATGTAGAACTTCAAGGGCTTGAGGGCACGGGTAATTTGTATCCGATCCGACCGGACAAATTCGAACCTTCGCCAAATTAGGATCACCCTAGTGGACAAGGAATATCCAAGCGATGACAGAAATTCACATGCAATATTGTGCGATTCCGAATAAGAACCGATATCTTGCATGTATTTTTGGACTCAGATATTTTATGATTGCGTGTTCGATTTTTCTGTAAACATTACACATACTTCTGTAACTATCACACATAGAAACGTAACTTCTGAAAAAAATGGTTGTTCGAACTCCAAAAGAAAGACAGAAGATTGAAAAAATTTGTTTGGCATATCCTCTTGAAAAAAAATTTAAGTCTGGACCCAAAGTGGGCGTACGATCGCCTGCATAAAAAAACTTTAACCGAAAAAAGTAGCCGCGGGCGTTGATACCATTTAGTTCTTCGATATTTAATGCGTAATCATTGTATAGTTCCGAGTGGAAAAATTCTATTATCCAATCGTACGCGGATAATGCTATCTTGTATTATCGATGATTTCCATCTATTGTGAATTAACTCAAAAATTAAAGTATCTGTAAATTTAAGAACATTACTGGAAAAGTCGCGGCTAATTCTTCAAAATGCTGTTCAGTCTAGAGATAGTTGAGCTTCAGCTCACAATTAATTGGCTCTCCAATTTAAAAAAAAATGTCGATAAAAGTTTTCTTAGTGAAAGACTTACACTCTCTTTGGGTCTAGGCTTGAAAATTTTGAACTGTGGCAAAGGATCCTATAGAATTTGTCAAATTCTTATTTTGCAGCCAACACTATTTTATGATAAATAATCACGACAAGAAATATTTAAAAACTCTACTTTCCTTTAAAAATTAGGACAACAACCCAAAAAAGCATCGACCAAAATTAACGGTTAGAGTCTAATTTGTGTGGGTTGCCCCATGTGCAACATTTATTCTAGGCGAGAAAATCTTATATATTTGGCATTTTTTTTGCATATATCTCACCTAAAAAAATGGCCGCGGGGATTATGTACATCGAGATATGTTTTATGATTCCTTCGACGATTGACCCCAATACCCTGTACTACATACTTTTAAACGTATATTTAGGCCCGCGCTTTCGACACCTATTGTTCCGTTAGAATAAAGCATCTTTTTATCTGAAGAAATGGCCGTGTTTCTCCGAGACGTGCACGACGCAATAAAGATATCGGAATGGCGCGAGAGTGCAAGCACTGCGATTGTTACAAGGCACGCGCCGTTGATAAACTTGAAGAACGCATATGTCTGGCGTGTGAAACAATTTTTTTTATATTTTAATCTCCGTGCGACGTCTCTTTCGCCTTTTTTCCCCTCTATTCGGCGACGGGAAATCCAACTATACATACTAAGTATATACATCTAATTTGCTGTTACTGTGGCATATTTTCTAGACGAGATCGTGCGAGCAACTCATGATACAGTTGTGTTCCGCTGTTTGCCGAAACGGGACGACGTTCTACTGCGCTGATGTGCACCTTAACCACAGAAGAAACAGTGGAGAGTGAATCCCCATTACTATTTATGAATGGACGCGGCCATGGGCATTGCACGTCTCTGGGAAATCGGGATTCGCATGCGAATGCCAGAAAGAAAGCAGCGAGTCGACGTACCGGCATTTAATCCCTATAAATGCACGCTCTATTCTAAGTCTCAATTTTTCTTTGTTTTTGAAAAACCATCAATACGCCACTAGTGCATTACAAAGCTTAACGATATTGGAAAATTAATTTTTAACTTATCGATCAATTGGAAAAAATTTAAAACAAAACAAGATAAAATAAACTGAAATTAAACACAATACTCGGAATAGTAGGAATATCATCAAATACAACGAGATTATATTACCTCACTAAAAAATGTGCAGTGCAGCAATCTATATTATGAACTATTATGCTTTCAACGTATACTTATCAGCCAGCAATGCCCAAGTGCACCGTATTCCGAACTATCAAAATAATTTATAACCAAAGCCATTGATAATCCTTTTGCACGTGTAGTGATGCTTAATTTTGCTTCCTCATAGAGGAAGCTTTGTTTTCGTGAAAATTTTTGTTTTCGAAATTTTCATGTTGACATACTCAGAACGACCTAGAACGTCGAGACAAGTGGTCTAGAAAATATGTCTGTATGTATGTATGTGTGTGTGTATGTATGTTCCGGACACCGAAAATTCAATTGTCCATAACTCACGAACGGTCGAGCTCAAATTTGGCACGCAACTGGAGTATTGACTCCTCTGTAATTGGCGTGATTTTTAATCGAATGTATCAATGCATACGGATTTTATAGAATCTTTAACTTTTCAAAAAAATGTCGCGATCGCCCAAACTTTCGTAGAAGTTTGCCAATTTAGCTAAATAGTTCTTTGTAAATAAAGGAACGTTAAATTATGCTTGTTATTGAATTTCAGCAAAATCGGTAAAGCGGTTCCAATTTTATAGAATTTTTCATTTTTCGGAAAACAATTTTTTTCTCTAAATCACATCGAATTTCAACAAATAAACCGAAATTTTCTACAGTCAAAAAATACCGTACAGTCCTGTTATGACGAAATTTAGTGCCGATCGGTAAGGTCGTTCGGATTTTATGGCATTTCAAATTCTTTAATAAATGTACATTTTCGCTCACAACTTCCGCAAAAGTTAAGAGAGTAAGATAAACATTTGTACTAATTCGAAATGCGATGTGATGGTATTTTAACGGTGTTTTATGGCTGTACACAATATGGATAATTAAAGAGAAACAAAAGATGCAAAGTAGAACTTTGCACATTGCTTCCTCATATAAAATTTGAATACAGCGGTAAAGAGGATATTTTGAAATTTTAATTTTTCACAAATCTATCACTATGAAGAAGCCAAAATCAATAATAAATGTCTTGAAATTGCCATCACTGAAATTTTCTAAATTTGTTACGCAATTCGTACTAGTGATGTACAATTCTTCTGAATTCGTTACGAAAGTCGTATTAGTGATGTACAGTCTGCTAAATTTGTTACAAAAGACGTATTAATGAATGCACAGAATACTAAATAGGCCATACGAGTCGTGCTTATAATATGAGATAACTTTAATTTTGCAACAACCTCGTCCACTATTAAAAATACTTAGGGTAAAATTACTACCAATGTGCAGGAACCCATGAAGGGTGACCGGACTTGGCCGATGATCGGCCCAATCTCGGTACCGAGACTGCCAACATTGGCATATGCTCTGGCCCGATTATCGGCCCGAGTCTTGGATGATAAGTCCAGCTCGATATTGGCGAACCATACTTGGCCGAGCATTGGCCTAATGCTGGCGAAGTCGATAATCGTCACCCCAACATTGGCCCGCGTATTGGCCGTTTCAGCTTTATCGGCAAACCCTACATCGAAAGCTTTCGCGGAAACAAGTATAGCAAATTCCACATCGAGTGTAACGTGAAATTGATGTTTAATTCCACTAAATTTGCTAATAAAGTCGTGTTTTTATAATGAGTGTAGGGTAGAAGTACCGGTTGTGGCCAGTTCAAGAATTTTCCCATTTCCAAGGACTTGTGATTCGGACCAAATGTCATAAAACTGTTTTCAACCTATACTTTTCATATCCAAGACGAATACTGGAGAAATTACTGCAAAATAGAAAAAGGTAGGGGCAAAGCCATTTCACCAGTTCTGGCTACCTATGCACCGGTTTTGGCCGCAGTAATTTACCGGTTTTAGCCATGCTTAAAATTGAAATAACTCAATATTCAATGCGTTTAAAACATTCTTTAACTCGTGTTTAATCAATCAAAATCATATTCTTCTGAAAGCATCGAATTCCTCTACACGAAAATGTCACAGCGTTATTTTCATTAATAATTAATCATTATAATTTTCATTTTAAAAAAAGTTAGGTTGACTGATTGTTTGTTTGTTGAACAATTCATTTTTTCACCAATTTGTTAATAACATTTTGGGATTACTATTATGCGAAATCAATGTTTTCAGCATGTTTTATATACATTATTTTTATCCGATTTTTATTCTATCGGGAAGTGATCGACATTGTCTCTGAAACTCACTTTTGGCGTGACTGTACGTATCATACATCCTTAAATACAGTTACAGAATCAGAATAGCCACAAAAAACGTATTTAAGTGAGGGGGTAGCTACAACCGGTTCTTTTCTTTAATTTTCCGACACGGAAATTCAGTTTTCATTTTCTTTCGTACATCAAATAGAACTTCCGGGCCGGGTTTACTAAAAATACATTACACAAGTTTAGTGTTAATTACTAGGCAGTGTATGAATTTTCCAAACATTTTTTACAGTGCAGAATATTCCCTTGTGCGAGACGAGTGTGCAGGTGAAGGTGCGCAAGCGCAGGCAACGCGCGGGGCGAGGATCCCGGCTGTGTCGCGGGGAGGTCAGCCGTCAAGCGCCAGCAGCTGAGTTTGCGGCTACGCTATTCGTTTCTCTTCAGTCAGTCCACGCGCGTTTGCCGCGAAGCTAAGACGCCCGTATTCTCTGCGGAAGTAACACGTCTCTGTCACCGCACAACAATAACAACAAAATTCAGCGAAAGTGTCACACATATAATAACAATAATAATCATTGAATTCTCGAAAATTCGACAAAGCGTCGACAAAATTTTAATCGCCCCCATTGTTTACATATTAACTCCCACGCGTCAGAAATCACAATTCCGTTTAGACTCATAACCGAATGTAAACATACTGCACAATAAACGAAAATATTTTTCGCCTCTAATTATTTGACATATACTCGGAGAAAATTGATAACGTCGCACACGTGAATGTCAATCGATATTGTTGGCCATACTCAGCGTTTACCACGTGGCTGAAGGTCGAGGGAAAATAAAAGCGTATCAGCAGAGTGGGAATTGTTGTATACCTTAGGCCCGTCTCGCCGTCTCACCTCCAGGCAGAGCGTCGATACGCCTTGGCCTTGAGAAAGAAAGAAGTATAGAAGCGAAGAGGGGGAGGAGTTGCCGCAAAGGATCCCAGAACTGAGAGAAGGGAGAGAAGAAACTCGCGAAAGCGTTTTGCGTGCTTGACGCCGAGGCTCCTACGCACAGGACCACCGAAGATTTATTAGGAAAAAGATTATAGATCGTGAGGGAGATTACAATGCCTGCAGACTCTGAACTAAGCACCCTGCTCAGCAGGAGACAGCGAATCAACGAACAACTCGAAGAGGGCAAAGATGTGAAGAAAGAGTACAAATTCGTCAATGTTTTTACGGAATTTCACGAACTCACGAGACGGGAAATCAAACAGTACGAGCAGACCTTCAACAGGTGAGAGATATTGGCTTTGTATTGGCTATAGGTAAACAAAAATATGGCGAGACTTGATCATTGTAGTCATAATTTTGGGGACTTTAATTTTTCAATCATGAATTCTTACCAACAACAAAAATTCAGTGATATTGTTTTCGGCAGTATTTTGAGGAAAATGTATTGAAATTGCATTTCAGTGAAAATTACTGCGGCGAATTTTTTAAAAAGAGCCATCAGATATTTAGAGATTAATGATCTCGAAAAACTTGTTTTCAGTCGAGAAAAAAAAATCAGACTGGGAATTTACCCGCAAAGATAATTACAGTGATAAATTATCATTTGTAATACCATAAGAGCTTTGAAATATCAGATTAATTTCGAAGCTCGAGTGATATTATGGGGATTATTCTTCGCATCCAAATTGCTGTCAATGGAAGTGCACCATGAGACGAAACTTACGGTTTATGTTTGATTAAATCCTTCGACTGTCACAATTGAATTCAATCTGTCCGTTTGACAGATGGTTTACGCAGCTGAATGAAATTTTGTTTTGTATATATCAACAGACAAAATTATCAAAAAATTATCAGTATAATTCCGTGTAGATTGTACCACGTGACGTCGAATGGTGCAATTCTATTGGTCGAAATTTGGATGGGAAAAATAATCATTTTAATTTTTTTGAAATATGCGCATAAAAAAGTATTGAGAACGCATTTCAGTTCAACTAACTGTGACTGTTTCTTATAAAAAGAGCTATTGAAGGATTGTTAAAGATTAATAATCCAAAAACATTTTCCTTTGATCTAGAAAAAAATTCTAACTAGAACAATACCCGCAAGGGTGATTACTATTTTAAATGAGAATTTTAATTTTCCAATTGTGACTTTCTAGCAATAGCTAAACGAATTGGATACATTTTATTTTTGGCAATTATACAGTGACAAATTATCAAAAAAGATTAATAATAGGCTTTTCTAAGATGAGCAAACTCAAATGACTCGGTAAAAACATTACATAGAGAAAATTGAATGCGACTGATTGTATGTATCAGTTTGCCTACATTAGGAACAATCCAGCTTTGAATATAAAAAATGGTTCGAAGAAGAGCAGAGAAAATGAAGAAGATAGTACTGAATCGTAAAAGCTTAATTTTCATTAGGCTTCTACGATTCGTTATTTAGTAGAAATTTAAACAATATTTTGCACCTATTATACAATTTTGGTATCGTGGAATCCAGTTGGATTTTCAATATTCAAAATTTATAATTCCTCTATCAGATACGACCTTGGGACGTTCTTAATCGTATTGATAATATTTTTTTATCTATTAACTATTAACTGATGAAATTCATCAGCGTATTTCCTTTACTTTAATAATTCTTTACTTGTCGATATAATCTCCAATTTATTGCAATTCTTTTTCTCAAGACAACAGTTGATAGTATAACATGTAATTTATATTTCCTGTATCGAGGGATATCGATACAGCTCGCGTGTTATGCTCGAGGGGCTCGTCAAATAAGGTAGGGAATAAAGGTGACTCAAAAGGAGTGAACGATCGCGGTATACTACTGCTGCATATACAAAGGTGCGATCCGGTGTGTGTTTCCTATATACCGATCTTTGTCCTGGCGGTCGATCCACGCATCTATATGTATATATATATAGTATATACGCACGCACGTATTGCTACCTGATCCTGGAGTCGGTTTTTCTTTGTTCAAGAGCAAGTGCTGCTGGCTGCGTGTCTCGTTCGGAGTCTCTCGATCTCTCGAGATCATTCCAACAGGGAGAAGCAGAGTAAAATTACAGACGCGAAGTCAAAGGGTGCACCGAGAAAATCGTGAGGAATTTCTCGATTTTCCAGCAGTTTCATGTTACAGACTTGTCGAGATTTTTATTCTCACCGACTTATACCTTGAGTAATCTGATTTATTAAAACAAGTAAATTCTTGACTTGATTAAAGTTTATCAATCGATGCTGCTAGCGGGACCCAAAACTTAAGAAGTCTGCAAAGTAGAACCTTGCAAATGGCTTCCGCATTAATTTTTGGCATTCACAAAGTTGTCTCTATGAGTACGTTGGATAAGTATGTTGATTGATTTTGGTTTCCTGATAGAGGAATTTTGGTAAAAACGAAAAAATAATGAGAAAGCAAGGTTCTACTTTGCAGGCTCATTTATTCTTGAAAGTTATTTTTCTAAAAATTCAACATCTCATAATTTCACTCTTTTCATTTTTACTCAAACATTTTCTAATGATAGTCGATATGTAAATTAAATTTGAACTCGTTATCTCGTAATTTGCATAAGCAAACCCGTGAAAGAGAGATGAAAAAAAAATTTTAATGACATAAAATTTAAACAGTTCCAAAGATCTGCGTGAAATTTGCACTTCAATATTTTTCGATGATAGTCCATATGCAAAATTTAGGATGAATCTGCAAAATATTGTCGAAAAAAAAAACAAATTTTTCGGAACGGCATGTTTTCTTGTTTCAATCACCAAGGTCTAAATTTAACGACACATCGACAGTTCATTTAATAAATTGATTATTGACAATCTGCCTATACTCTAAATCACTTTTTTCGACGTCTTCGGACCATTCTAAGTGTGCTGACATGAAAGTCTCGAAATACAAACATTTTCGCGGACACAAAGTTTCCTCTATAAAGATGCAGAAATTGATGTGTACTTAATGAGACTTCTAGAGAGCAGCGGATTTTGTAGCGCAACAGAATTTTTCAAGCTTTAGGATGTATGATAGGTACACGCCCGCCAAAAGTGAGTTTTAGAGACAATTCCGATTACTTCCCGATTCGATAAAAATCGAAAAAAAATAATGCATATAAAACGTGCCGAAAAGATTGATTTTGCATAATAATAATCCCGAAATGTTATTACCAAATCGGTGAAAAAAACTATTCTTCAACAAATAAACAGTCAACCTAACTTATTTTTTATGAAAATAATGATATTTTTTAAAAATGTGTATGCATTTTTTATAGATTTTTTCTTTATTTTGATTTCGATTTTTTTTATTTTGAAAAATACGCAAAATCTAACAAATTTTGGATATGCGTTTTGCAAAAATATCTTGAGTGTAGTAGATCGTTTTGTGCCGAACACATATCTAAAATTCGTTATTTCGCGCACGTTTTTGGAAAAATAAAAAATCAAAATCAAAGAAAGAAAAAAATCTGAAAAAATTCATACCCATTCAAATAAATTAACATATAAATTTTATCAGAAAAAAAGTTAGGTCGACTGATTGTTCGTTGAACAATTGATTTTTTTCAGAAATTCCTTAATAACGTTGTGGAATTATAACTATGCAGAATTTATCTTTTCAGCACGTTTGATATCGATTATTTTTTTCCGATTTTTATCTCATCGGGAAGTGATCGACATTTTTTCTGAAACTCACGATTGGCGGGACTGTACGTATCATAGATCCTTAAGAGCTGCGCGGATCGTAATAATGAATTTTTAAGGACGGTAGAGCCGTTCACATGATGTAAATCAGTTTTAGATTTTTAAAACTTTTTTACAATTCCTTGTAGTATAATCAACAGTTTCTAGGCATTACTCACGTAGCAGAAGTAGTTGTTGATATCTCACTACATTTAGAGAATTAAATTACATAGAAATATCTTGTTGCAATTTTCAAATTTTCAATTTTCAAAGGATAAACTACAATAATAATACAATTCTGACAACTAATAACTTATTTTGATTATTTGACGATGTATCTCTTATCGACCAACTGTCCAGATTTTTTGTAGTATAAGTTTTGAATTAATATAGGATAATCTAAATATCAGTATTCTTAACACCACAAATTCTGTGAAATATCTAGACAGTTGATTGATGGGGCATCTTTTTTTAATAAACGATATAAGCAATATTACGCGTCATAATCGAATTGATATTGCGTTTTGCCTTTTGATAAAAAATATGAAAAAAAACGACATAGAAAATTTGCAGCTATGAATCGATTAACTTCCGTTAAGTTTATTAAACTATCAAAAACTGCAGAAACAGTCTGAAAAACTTAGCCATGATTTTATAATAAGCCGAATTTTCTCGAGAGATGAAAAGCTGCAATTTTCGCTAATTAAAATTAATCAAGTAAAATAGATGATAAATCTAAACAGTAATTAAGGTCTACAAACCTTAAAAGAAGGTAGATATTTCAGAATGGAATTATATATTTTCTGTAAGAGGTTTTTGATGAAAAAGAAATTTTTCCTAGTTTGAATCCATTCCTACCTAATATTAGTAAAAATATATTTTTTCAAATCTGTTAAGAAAACTTGTTCCCAATTCATGACATTATTTTTATTAGCATTATGATTATTTTCAATTGGAGAAATTTAAATTTCTATAAGTTGGTTACCAATAAAGAGATGACAAAATTTTTGTCTGCAGCCACTGAGTCCCTTTCCTGGAAAGCCAATAGTTTTTGAGCAGATATATCAACCGTCAGAACAGTTCGTAATTAGAAATGATTAACGTTCCAACTATATGAATATTTGCACCGGATTTGACGCAATTTCTTCGTCAATTATCCAATTTATAAATTGACCTATAGCACTATACCTATAAATATAGACCTATAAATTGAGTATAGCATGGATCTCAAATTATCTATGATAACAAAATTATTCTTCCGCTACATTACCCCGAATAAGTGACAATCTCTTCTACAACTATAAATCTTCGGGCTTGTCACGATACATGTTTATCTGCGTTTCAACAGCAAGAAATTTACGGTATTAATATATTCAGTAAAAAGTGAATATCATTGGCGATATTGTTAAGAATTCGTCGCATTAAACATAAAACTCACACGAAAAGACGAGAATGGTGACGACTGGATTAGCTTGGCCTTAATGAACTTAATGACCTGTCGATTGGCGATGCTGAACTCTTTAGGCAGCACCGGTTCCGTACTTTTTACGAAACTTTCTCTGAGACAGAATGAAAATAATGTCACGTCTACTGCAATATATTATGTAGTATAGAAGATAAATTATATGATATTTATAATCCTATTCGCGAATTAATTCTGTTGATGCCTCTTCGATTCGTATCAAGAATTCTCCTCTGCATAAATTTCCGCTACGCAAAGCTGAAACGTTGGGATTAAAAGCTACGATCCAGCGATATTTGTGTGTGAAACCATGTCCAAAATATATTTTAATTTACGTAACTGTGACTCGTGAAAAACGAAGAATATTAAGATAGAACATTATGATTCATCTCAGATTCCTTGTCGGTATTTTGAACAGATTATCAGTTTTAGCTCTCTCTTTCTCGTAATTAACCATAGTGTTTTCGAATTTAAAAAAAATTGATACATATATTTATTTGTATCCAATATTTATATGAGGATATTGGTTCCCATCACTGTTCTGAAACTTCTAGTAACTAAAACAATATCAAGGACTCGTAATGATTTATCTTCGGGCAAAGTGCAGAGGTCGAAAGGTGAAAGGCATGCATTCGCATAAATAATGGTTAAACGAACTAAGAAAAAAAATCTTTGACCGGGTACATGGCTTTTTAATGTCTTCTGATACTCGGCATGTACACTTGGTGTTCGAGATAACGTATCTTTGGGATTAATCAAGATTCATGAATGGCTTAGTCGTGAGAAGATCTCTAGAGGTGTACACAAAGGTGAGATAAAACTTATGTGTATGTAGCTTCTAGAAATAGATAGATAAAAGCATGTCTCATCATCTACTGGAATCGCGAAACAAAGATAATATATTTTGCAAGTAAGTGGGCTTGGAATGATCAATAAATTGATATTCATTATCGGTGAGTATTTTCGACGCTTATATTCATATCATCTTTTAAAATATTTCTGCCCACCGATACCCAAATTTGGAATCGCGAAAGAAATATGCGGACGAAAAAACGAATCAGGAAAAAGTGATTTATAACAACTATTAATAGCTCCCGAAATGATAATTTGATTTTTTAATAAACCTCGTTTTTATAAGAAACTTCATTTCGGATACTTTTCTTCTAAACACTTTTCTACTCGATTACTTTTTTCTGGATTCCTAAAATTCCGAATGTAAATCAGCGAATTAGTAGTAGTAAAAGAGTTGTATTAACAATACGCTTTACAGTTTTTTTTCCTTCCTCGCGATACATTTCTTTTTTTTGTTTTTTTTTAACCAATTAATGCCAATTAACCGCAAATGATCGGAGTCCTTCAGGCTTCAGCGAATTATATTATTAGATCTTTAATATTGGGTTTCTAGTGAAAGAACAAAATAGAAACAAATTTTTTCTCCTATTGAAAGTGATCATCGTATTCCTTATTATTTCGTAGTACAAAGCAGTTACACATGATTTCAAGGATATTGTAATGCGTAAATTGTATGCGCTACGTTGTTAAAATCCCATATTATCGATCAACCACGCTAATTTAAAATTTATGTAACGTCGGAGTCGGGAGTAATTGCAATAAAAATAATTCATTGATCTGGTCAGGAAAATTATTGTTTTTCGCTCGAATTAAAAAAAGTTTCTCTTGGTGTTTTTTTTATTTTTTGCCGGTATAAGAATGAGTGACAGTAATTACTGTGAGGTACAGTGGTCTGATTGGAAGACGCAGTCGGCGTGACACACAAGGAAACACGAGGTCGTTGTTCTAGCGAAAATAATTTTCACTAGTCCTTGCTACGTGACTAATGACTAAAAATTAGTAAAAACAAACGTGCTCAAGATTTTCTTAGAGACGAAGTCAGGTGACTGCTGATTATTCTTTGTCAGCAGTCTTTGTAGCAATGTTGCAGCAGATAAGAATGTTCTGTATACGTTTTCCTGGTGAAGTTTAGATCGTCGCTTCGTGTTATACTTTGCAGTGACGACAGATAGCTAACTGGAGGTATCAGCTGGCAATCACGACACTCCACAGCGTATACACTAATCTTTCCGCTCCATTTCTCCTTCTACTCCTTTTGTTTACTCTCTCAAGAACCCGAAGTTTAGTCTCGTTGAAAATTTGTATAGACCCAAAACTTGTAAACGTCTTCAGGGATTTTTTTTTCTCCTGTTTTCAAGTACTTTTACTCAAACTACACTGTGAAAAAATTCCACTTAGAATTTAACGTGTATGTACTGTAATTTTTTATGCATAAACTGATAAACTAAACTTACTATACAAGAGCGATGCCAAATTCATTTTCGGAACAGTAATTTTGTATTCGCTTTAATTTTAGTATCAGCGTATTTTTCTTTTCCGAATTTGCTTTAATTTTATCGCGAAATTACCTTAATTTTGTATCACAATTATCCATTAAATTTAATTTACGAGTTTATGCATGAAAACTTACAATTTTTTCTGAAAGTGTATCACGTGGTTTCCGTGAAAATACATTTTTAATCATGTAACCCGCAAGCAAATGGTTCAATTACTAGCTAATACCAGGGACCCACAAAATCTTAAATTTGTCTTCCAAAAAAATGCTGAGAGAAAAATGTTTCTATGTGAATTCCGTTCGATAGACTATTTTTCGGTAAATGGTCGTAAAAAAAACTAAGTAAAGCTACGGCAATGCAATTTTCCAACAATATTATTTAGCTTTTACAAAATAAATTTTTTTTTGTACGTGGAATGAAATAAGCTAAGTACTTACTCAATGAAAATTAAAAAAAAAAAATTTCTTTTAAAATAGATGCTAGGTTGTATAACATCATCAAAAATCGTTATGAAGATTAGATAGTCATGCAAAACAGTTGTCGTTGCTTATACTCTTGGAAAACTCAAGTTAAATCCGCTCGAGTAAGCGTACACAACGTTCCGTTTCACGGATCAGATCACATAATCTCGCACGACGGTGAACCCGGTGAGATGGAACGAACCGAGCAAAGTGAATCAGTTACATGTATTTGCATGGAGCAAACCGCGCCAGGGAGAGAATAACATAACTTGATTTTGATGCGGAAGGTTCGTTAGCCATCTGGGAGTCGTCACAATCAGTTAATGAAGCACTCAACCGTGAAAATCATTAAAGCAGACTAGCAAAAAAAGCCCGATGAAATGCGTGTCACTTCCGATATCCGACAGTACTTAAAAATTAAATATGATTTCTCCAGTCTACTTTAAATATAAAATTATTATTATTACATTTCAAATATCTTCTACGAGTATGTGTGGTTTTGTTTTCTTAGATGCTTTTTCATAGATTCGGATATATTTTAAAACCTTAATTTCTGCTGAGTAAATTTGACTGAAACTTTCCCATAGTTTTGTGTTTACTTTCTGAAATACTCACAATGATAGAATTTTTAAGACTTCTCCGAACATCTTCACTTGATACTACTTTTTATTCAAAATTTGATTTTTGTTGTAATCTGTCTTAGCTTATTTAAAATTTATAAACAGAATATGGAAACAAATTTATTTGAATCAATTAAAACAATTTCATGCTGCATGTAGCGCCTATATCTGAGAGACTTTCCAGTATCAAACCATTGAAGACAGAAAGACAGCACAAAATGGGAGCAACATTGAAAAAAAAATTAAGGTGCACCACAAAGCGATCGTCAGTCAATGCACTCAACAAGCGTTCCATCGAATTTAAAGTTTTCGAGAAACTGAGAATATACTGTATAACACTAAAATTTAATTAAGAGCTGCTACGTTGTATTAAGAAATGGCTTGGAGACGTTTAATGTTCGAAGCGCTTGGCGAGTTCTAATTTCACGTCGTAATATTAGACTGCAGAGGCCCAGAAACGAGAAGCAAAAGCGCGCCAACCCTCGCATCGTCAAGGGTCGTCAACCCGACGCTCTAGAATAAATATCTATGTATATCACCAGTAAACACAGTAATGTTACAGCAATGTAACCCGATGTAACAAGTAACATCCCCTGTGACTTACATATAACTTATATGTAAGTTATTATTTGCTACTCAGCAATATTACCATGTTATGTTATATCCGTTATATAACCGTTACATTTCAGTGATGTTGCCCGTACGTTTCGTAATATAACTGCAATGTCACAAGTAACATAAATATGTTACATCACTTGCATAACAAATCTCTTAAATTTTAGTAATGTTGCTAGTATGTTGCGCAATGTAACTGAAAGTCACAAGTAACATCACTTGTAACGTACATACATGTAAGTTATTATTTCCCACTCAACAACGTTACTGTGTTATGTAACATCCGTTACATGACAGTTACAATTCAGTTATGTTGCCCATATGTTACGTAATATTACAGATATCTAACAAGCAACGTAGAAGTGACGTAATCGCAACTTGTAATATAATGCAATGTATTATCCGTTACATGACAGTAACGATTCAGTTATGTTGCTCATATGTTACGTAATATTACAGATATTGAACAAGTAACGTAGAAGTTACGTACAGTCTGTAGACTAAAAGTCCACAAAAGAGCTTCGAGGGTTGCGAAATTGCTACCCCTAGAAAGTAGAAAATTTTGCTGTTACAATTAAAAGTCGAACAATATGTAGACGAATGATGGCAGCCAATTAGATCGTCTCCGAAGGGTAGTTCGTTAGCCATCTAGCGGACATAACATATAGTATGAATACCTTACAATGCAAGCAATGAATATCTTATATTGCGTTCTTGCAATGTTCCCACGTCGCATAACTGTAACATGACCGGAGTATAATCACAGTTACATTACAATTGTAACATACATGTTGCATTACCGTTAAATACTTTCGTTACAAAACTGAAACGGAATTACGGCGTTACAGTTACATAACGTGCATCTTCACGATGTTACATAACCACTGTAATTTCCATATTACGTAAATCTTACATCCCCTCGCAATGTTTTTGCAATGTGTCACCTTACATATCTCTGACATAACTGGACTAACGACGCAATTACATTATAATCTTTAGATACATGTTGCATTACAGCTGCAAACTTTCGTTACATAATGGTAACGGAACTACGGCATACAACAGTTACATAATCTGCATATTCACGATTTTACATAGCCACTGTAATATTTATGTGACATAAGTGTTATATTCTTTTGCAACATATTGCAATGTTACCACGTTACATCACGGCAAAATTGTCTTTTTGTCACAAATATGAGGTCCCAATTGTTAGATGCACGTTACGTTGCAGTTTCATAGCTTTTTTTATGCAACTGCAACGGTAATAAATCATATAACACTAACATTACATTCATGTAAAAATAAAACATCACATGTTTCTTCTACGTTACATAGCCGCAACATAACGCAAACGTTATATTTTTACAATCACATGTAACTTCAACTGCCGTTCAATAACGTTTTTACTGGGTTCTTATTCCTAGCTACTCATCATTGCACGTTACACACGGACTAAGATGCACTGAATTCAAATATTTCCTCACCGAATTTCACAATTTAGAAATTAAAAAATAATTCTCATTGAAAAGGATGTTGAATTTGGAACAACTTAGAAAAGTCTCTCAATTATGAATAATATTTCGTAGATTTTTGCAAATAAATTTTTTTTATTTTCGATTTTATTCGATTTATTTTTCCTTTAGTGTGTATAAACCTAATATTGTACCAGGGATGTAATTACACGTTACGACAGATTTTTCAAGTATATTTAAATGCATACAAGGTTCATAAAATTTCATGACTGTGTGCTACGTGATCGTGCATATTTACGATAAATTACTATTCTTGTCTCTTGTATTATCTTTGTGGCTCCTTTTATGACGAAACTGTGAATACTTGTAGGATGAAGAAATCCGTTCGTTGGTGAGTTTAGTGCCTAAATTCTACGGTAACCGTAGCTAAAGAGGAAAGTGCGGCCCTGAGAATACCTGACCAGAAGCAGCAGCAACAGGAACAGCGTGTGTAGATGTAGGCCTCTCTGTTTCACATTGTCAGAGACTTGGAGCAGCGCATAGCGAGGCCCGGCTTCAAAATATGGCTGGGTGTGCTCACAAAAAGCAGAGGCACAAGAAAAAAAAGTGGATTAAAGGGAGGAGGCAATGGGGAGTGAAGCAAAGGAGAGAAGAGAAGAAAGTAAAGAAAAAAGAAAGAAAGAGGACACGCGGAAGGTAGAGCAAGTAGCTGAGCTCAACGAAGCTCGAGGGACTTCGTTTTCTTCGCCTTGTGCTTCCTCTTCTTTTCATAACCTTCTTCTACTTCTTCTTTAGCTGAATTCGCGTCTCTCGACCGCATTGCTTGTTCTCCACTTTCACGGAACATGACCAAGTGCCCTCTGGCCGCGCCAAAAGACTTTCATGACACGGTCAAATACCGCTCAATTCTTCCTCCTGAGCTTGTCATTCTCACCTTTCTATGTGTCACCACGTAAGGTTCATGACCCGACGTTGAAGCGTTTCAATGAAGCCCCAATCTCCTCGAAAACCACAGCTCGTCAGGTCATTCATGACGCCATAGGACATACACTGAGAAAAAAATCTGGTAATTTTGAAAATAATTTAGTCGGACTGGCGATAATCTAACTATAAACTATAATTCCCAGGAGAAACGTCTATATTTTATGGTTATAGCAAATATAAGAAAATAGTTGGATCAACCACTAATATAATTCTCAGGAGGAACGTCTATATTTTATGGTTATAGCAAATATAATTATAGTAGCAATTATTAGATGATAATAGTTTCGAATACGCACTTTTGTTGCATATACGATTTCAACGTTTGTTTCCTATAACCTTGCAAGTATAGTTTATTGAACCATATTATCATCGCTTCAACGATGAAACATTGCAAGCTTTTCTATATTCGTTTTACCATGTGAAATCGTTAAATAAATAATATGCTTTTCTCTCAGTGTAGGAACATATTATTGATGAAAAGGATTATTGCTACTTGATGACATGCCACAAGGTTCTTTTCAAGAAGTTCTGATGTTTTCTTTCGCCGCGTTTTGGATACTGTATAGATTAGGCCGGTTCAAAAAATATTATTTTCATATAATCAGTTGTTCGTGAAATGTTAAATATGTTATCACAAAAAAATAGCTTTCGCGGAAGTTGAAATCTGTCGGATAATATTCAATACTGCCGCAGTAATATCAAAATTGTTGAAAAATTTCGATTCTCAGCAATTGTCATTTAGAGATATCAAAGCGAAGAGATGAGTGAAACCGGGAATTCGTATACGATAATATTGATAATATTGATAATATTTAGTACTGCTGCATCGACCTTGAAGTTATAGAATACCAAAATGAACTTTTTAAATCAGAGGAATTTCCGACTGTTCAACGACACCTTTTCTACGTTCTCCATAAAAATGGTGTCTGTTAAAATAGTGGGGATCTACGATAAAATTCAAAACTGCCGTATTGATATTATAAGTTCTTGGAGTTTCCAAACTTCGATGCGTCAGTATTCAATTTTATCCTATAGGCCTCCGATTTCGCGAGACACATTTTTTAAGAAGAACGTTTGAAGGTGTCGAAAAACAGTTGGATGTTCCTCTGTTTCAATGAACTTAATTTTTTATTTTAGAACTTTAATATTAATGCGACAGTACTAAATACTATCGTACACCTCCTCGATTTCACTCAACGTCATGGAATTTCGAAAGCAACATGAAAATGAATGAGGTACTTCAATGTTGCTAAATAAAAATTGCCGAAAATCCGAATGTTGAACAATTTCGACACTGTTTTAAGGCGGTCATGGTTATTTCAGTACACTATGAAATTCCCCATTTGTAGGTTCATGAAAAAAATGCTCGATTATATATGCGGTAGCCGATGAATTGTTTAGACGAACCAGGTTCTTGGTTAACACAAACCAAACTCATTGGAAGGTTCGCGTAATAAACAACTTGATTGTGCTAACCAATCAATAGGCTGGCGCATATTTAACCAAGCGCTTGGTTGTTCTCTCTTAGAATTGAGACGTCGTTCAATGGACCTTGAATAGACGAATGCACTTCTTGCAAGTGTTAGACTCATATTAATCCTGTGTGCGAATCTCCGAATAGAGGTTGTTTAAAATCACTTTTGTGCAACTAGAGCAACGCCCGTTTAATGGTTGCACAGAGAAATAACTCGTGCTATAGGTTATGAAAATTGCAACTTCAATAGGACGGGAACTCGAAGCGTTGGGTTATCAATGTCATTTTGTAGTCACCCGGAGGTCATTACTCAGTGTGAAAATGAGGGTCTCCCGAGAATCGAAAGACTGCAACAACAGATCGGTCGCTTTTTTTGTTTACCCTCAGTCTCAATGTTGTTGCGCAACTATCATTCGATTCCTTTTATTTTCATGAATAGGAAACTATATCCTCTTGATGTCATGTACAGTAGATAAAACAATTAAGACAAACTTACGCGGGTGAGGAAGTGTTAGGTACAAATCAGTAATATTTATTGATGCACTTTGCAGTACATTGTCTGCCGGTATGGTATAAAATGATATGTTATCTCATTAAACAAAGGATTATCACGTGGTGGCATCTGACAATTCTAGGTCACCGACAATAATTATTGTTCACTAATAATTGTGTGAAATATAAATTCTTTTCATGTGATTTAAAACAGTGTTAAAATTAAAGGTATCTCATGAACATGAATAGTAATCTACGGAGGAAACAGTTGCTCAATATGTAAAGAACAAAAATGATAAAGATATTGTCGGTGAACACTAATAAACAATTCTTTGTTTAAGTAGTCATAAATTTGAAAATATCACGAGCAGCCGAATAAAAGAGATATGCATACATGAATATCACTAATTGATACCTCACTCTTATAAAATAGTACGGAATATGAATACTTTCGATCGCTTTGTACGACACATAGTACACGTCCGAATAGTATAAGCCAGAGGTCAATTGAAGTCCCGGTGACCCTTTTACCAATCGCGGACGCGCGCCCGTGTCTCGCCTCGTTTGACGAGTGGCACACGGATTCATTGACTTCCGACACTCGAGAGCACTCCGGCTCGGTACATAAAATGCGTGACGCAACGCACGCAAGCCTCAGTCATGTCAATACATTGGTATGCTCGGTGACCCCTAACCCAGCGAGTCCTACGTTGAGCGTCCGCAAAACGTTTCCTGAATCTCCAAGCGAACTCAAGACTGCGGATTGCGCCAAGCTATTGAAGCACTCCTGCAGTTTCGTCTTTGCCCTGCCCGTGACGACAGAAATATGTCATTTACAGCCCATCACAGACGCAGTAGACTATACACTGTCGGGTCAACTTTCCATGTATCGCATAGCCAGCAGTTTCAATTTACTCACAGGTTATCACTGCGGTAAGCTTAACTACCGTTTGCTGAGCGTGCTCATTGAGTTGCTAATCACGGAATTGGATTGACTGAGTGAGCGAGCCTACACTGTCTCTCTAGATTAGAAGTTGTGCACCTATCACTGTACGTTCTCTCTTGCCAGTCGCATTATAGACATTCAACGGCCATTTTCTCATATACAATAATACACACTTAACTGTAATGAGGTAGTGGAATGAAATCTAATCCAACGACCTTTTCAATGCTGGTGACTCATGGATCACGCTAATTTCAAGCCTTTTTTCACCTCTGGAAGAGTTTCCTTGTGATTTGGAAAATCTTATTGAATTCAAAACAATTCATATCCAAAAAAGTAATTAAATATTAACATCTATATAATGCTCGATAAAAATACAAATCACAAATGGATTATTCAACAATGCATATGAGTGTGAACTATGAAAGCATTGCCAACTACTCAAATGTCGACTGCCAGAAAAAGAAACACTATTTACCATAAGATAATTTTATCTTATTGTTCAGTTTTTCAGCTCGATTTAACAGCGCAAACCCTTATATTATACATATGAGTTCCAGATGCGATCATTAAAACAATCGTGACACGGATGTCCTCGGAGTTTTGCCGAAAATTTTTGTTTTACCATTAATCTATCACAAAAATTTCAATTTGGTCAAACTCCGCAAAAAAATACTATCATCTCGCTCAGGGTCTCAAGAATCTTCAAATTTGAAACCGAATTTTTATATTACAGTACAAAAACTATTAAACATAGCGTTTTTTGCGAAATAATATAATGCGTTTAACGTTAAACAACAAAGCTTGGAGAAAAAAAATGTTTTCATTATGAAGCTCATGGAGTTCAAGTCACCGGAAAGTCTAAACTGTTAAAAAAATTTTCGTGTCATAATAATGTATGCAGAAAAGCTATGAGTGACCCTACTGTCATAATGAATCGTGTGAATACACTTTTCGTAATCGAAGTAAGCTTAAAAATATAAAAATGCAATGAAACATTACTTGGCATGTAAACATACACGGAGAGACTATTTTGGGAATAATCTCTAAAAACATATAAGGATTAAAACTCAAAGAGCATTGAAATCTGAAAATATTCTGGCATTTAAAGAAATTTTACCATATTGTCGAGTGAGAACCTACCATAGGCATCACTCCCACATCCCACAGCGTGGCAAGTCTTGCCATGCCGGTTCGGAAACATAGTTGAAGCCGTTGGAAGTGACAATACATTTGAGAAAACATTGTCACAATTATAGGTACTGTTACGCTTGTCTCGCGGTATTTATTTCCTAGAATACGTAGTGTAATTCATAATTAAAAGGTAATGTAACCCAATTACATTATGGTCTTCACGATGATGGCCGGTGCTGTTCCCAGTTTGTATTAAAAAAATTCAAAAAAAGTCGAGGGACTAAAATATGTGCAACATTGCTATTTCAAGGTAATGTCATATTTTACATACAGTGTAACGCTTCAAATACCTATTAGATAGAACGCCAGAATGCCGAAATATTTCTCTATTGCCATACTAAATATAGGGAGAATTCCTATATTATTCTCTTCGTGTAAAGCAAAATGTTAAAATATTTAATTGTAAAAAAAAAAGTAGAACCTTGCAAATTGCTTCCTCATCATTTTTTGCTTTTTACAAAGCTACCTCTATGGGGAAGTATGTTGATCAATTTTAGCTTCTTCATAGAGGAAGCTTTGTAAAAAGCAACACACACACAGATGCACACACTTAGTAAAAACCATTTTTCTCGATGTTTTAGACCATTTTAAGTACCCTGGCATGAAAATCTTGTAAAAAAATTTTTTCACGAAAACAAAGCTTCCTCTAGCAAAAACAGAAAAACGCTACAACTGGTTGAACTATATCCAGCTAGAGGAAGTGGTTTTTTCATAGTTCATATAAGGAAGTTTGGAATCCAGGAGATTCCAGAGATTAATCACTATTTTTTCGTTATTCCATGTTGATACTTGAACTTCACTACAGCCAAATGATTCACAATGTTTAATGTTACGATTCTCATGTGATTCATCCGGTTATTTGTTTCCAAGCATGGTATCGTGATATACGTCGCGACATTTGATAATGTACCATGAGTGTACGAAGCATAGTACAGTGAAGTGTCGTCTGGCAAGCTCGGTGCGGTTTTGCGTTGAGTGTGACGACTCTGTATACTGCGACATAGGATGCGGTTATCTCTTGGACACTTCCTGTCGCGCTGGTGGCAGCGTCTGTGACCGCATCTTGAACCGAACCCACCTTTACAAGAACATTTCAAAATGATTCTCAAACCCTTCACACTACTAACATCACTCGTACATTTTTGCAATGTTTTCTACAAAATCTTACGCAATAAGGAGGTTCGTCCATTAGTCGATTTCTAACTTAGTTTTCATTTTGTTTTTATTAATCAAATGCTTCATACTCAATACACCTAAACTGAAAGTTTGACTGACATTAGCGATTTAGTTACGTTGGAATATGAATCAGAACCTGACCACACTGACCGGGATGAAGCATCGAGTACACATGGGAGAATTAGTTTTAGAGACGGCATAGTCCGATTTTTCATATATATAGAGTCAATCTTGGACTGTAAAAAAACTAGTATTAGGTTAATAAAAATTTACCGTCTATATCCAATGGTTCGTCATTACAAAGTTCAGGTTCAAACCCCGGACCGCAAATAAATTGAATTCGTATTGCCACAGTTGACGCATTCGTGAAATATAACCTGTTCTTTCCGTTAGGTAAATTATGTTAAAGGTTTTACTACCAATTATGAGTTGACGAATGAAAATTATCAACTTATTAATTAGTTCAACATTTTAGCATTGTTTGGAAAGTTCTTCAGGCTTTCAAAATTAAAAATTATTCTCAATTTTTTGTTTACGTCGTGAATTTGGTTTGCAATCACACTGCAGCGACTCTTGAGTTGATGACTTTCCTGAGACTTGCGAACAATTTTTTTAAAAATATTCTATAATCCCATCACTAACGAAGAATGTGGTGTATTATACGAAGTATTTACAATTCATGATACTAATATTACATATAATTCCTGATAGCTGCATTGATTTGTTTTCATACGCATTTTCGACTCATAAGTTATGACGACCCTCCTTAAAAACAGTAATGAATGATAATATTTGTTACAACATGACTGCATAGTCAAGATGATTAACAGTAGTAATAACATAACAATGATTGTAACTGTGTTATTTCCATCGCTAATGTTAATTATCAGGCTAGGAGATTTTCTTTGCCTTCTTTCGGAGAATAATCCTTGGAGCTCTAGTGATTTTAATTTAGGATATCTCATTCTGATCCTCGGAAGAATATTAAAAAATTACTGATCGGGATATTGGATAGTATTAATCGTTTTTAAAATAACGATCCGATAACCTAAGAAAAAATTATATACATCGAAACGGACAATAACTACTAAACAGTTGATGTTATCGAAATGCTATTCTACATTAACGCGTGAATCTTTTTTTCAATCAACAGAATAAGACATGAAACATTATAGGCAGTAGAAAATTGCGTAGGATGATTTCTTTTTTAACACCAAATATTTTTGACGGACATTAGCTTTTATGGAATTGCTATAGATTAGATCTTATTTTTGAAAATCGGTCGGTATTAATCTTTCTTTAAATTATTGCGCCATATCCTATGAATCCTATTGACTGCTGTTAATTACTGCGTAAAATTAACAAAAACGATGAAGAATATTTTTAGCTGATTCAGCTAGTAAAGAGCGCTCTAACTTCGTTAGTAAGTAGTACGACGAGAACTCTCTCCGCTGCCGCAAAATCGAATGCTCTTTCACATTAATGTGAATGTCTTTCGGCTTGCAGAGGGCCAAATGCCTGTTTTGGAATCCGTTCTGTATGCAAATCTTCTGTTGCTCACAAAAATTCCTTGGCAGTGAGTTCTGTCTGGTAAAATATAGATTTTCTCCTTTACTACGTAATACATTGATAGAATACTATACTATGCTATGCAGTGGAGTGTAGCGTTCTCCGTTAGTCACTACGTGAGCTGAAAAATGAAACTGAGGGACGGAATACCGATGACGAATATCTCGGATAGTCCCCCATGCCTTGTCACCCAAAACGTGAGCTCTTTACAACTCGGATGTTATGTTCGAGCTAAAGGAGAGCAATTGAAGGATACGGGAACCGTTATACGCCGATCCATATCGGTTATGGACGTTATCTGGGTTACTGGTTGCAAAAACTAGAAGCAGAGCGGCCAATTGCATCAAACAGTCGTCCCCAGCGAAATCGTACAGCAAACTTCAATTAAACAAGTTTTGATAACCGGAACTCAAGGTATAATAAACATTAAGGAGATCGGAAGCGTTTATAAGGGCTAGAGACTTGATTGCGAACTTCAGACGACTTTACCTGGATATTATTGATATTTTGAAGGAAAAAAGCCTGCAAAGTAGAACCTTGCAAATTGCTTCATCATTATTTTGTGCTTTCTACAAAGCTACCTCTATGAGGAAGTATGTCGACTAATTTCGGCATCCTCATAGAGAAAGCTTTGTAGGAAGCAAAAAATAATGAGGAAGCAATTTGCAAGGTTCTACTGTGCAGGCTTGTTTATACTCGGAAGACATTTTTATAAAAATTCAAAGTGGCGTAAAATTTTTACCGCTCGACCTATTTGTGTAAAATTGTTACTCAAAAATTGTGTAATGATAGTCCATATGTAAACTAAATTGAAACCCGATACCTAGTAATTTGCATGAGCAAGCGCTCCAACGATATTTTTCAAATAATTCAAAATGCCATAAAATTTGAACCACTCAACCGATTGGTGTCAAATTTGTACAAAATTTCTTTTTGAATGGTCGTCTAAGTGTAAAGAAAATTTAAGATAAATCGGTGGAAAATTTCGAAATTTTTTTTTTTTTTGTAAACGCTTTTTTTTAACTCCCGACTGTCCCTCTGGGACAAAAAAAGACGGTAGTTATGCGTTTCACGGCGATCAGCTGATTTGAGCGATTTTTTTGTAGCCAATGTTCTCGAAAACGGTAAATAATTACTTAACGAAATTTGGTACGTCACTTATATCACTAGTGCCCAACGTCTTATTCCATAAATTAAAGTGATAAGTTGTTGATTCAATTAGATAATTGTGGTTTGCAAATAGTGCAAAAAGCGTATTTGAATATATCGAAATGTCACAAGATGGCCGCCTTGGCGGGATATGTTGATAACGTTCACTTGGACATAAGTACGCTATATTAGGAAACCATTCAAACTCTTGTCCGGACATGGCTACATTTTTTAGGTTCGTTTAGGTTTTTTCAAATCAACTTGGTTGGTCAGCCAATACCTTAGTTGGTCTCACCAATAACTTGGATCGTCTAACCGATAACTAGGATCGGCGAACTAATAACTTCGTCCGTCAACCAACTTAGTTAGCCAACCGATAACTTAGTCGGCCAATCGACAAATTATTCAGCCAATCGATAACTTAGTTGGTTAATTAACTTGGTTGTCCAATCACTCTGCAAAAATTATTCTTGGAGGAAATAGAAACCATTTCACTTAAGAAGAAATACTTCTTATCTCAGGCCTAAGAAGAATTCCCTTTATCGTTAGAATAATAGACTCTTGAAGTATATCTACTTGATCCAATACGATCATTTCAATCGCATCAAACGCGAAAGCTATTTCGAACTTACTATAGCATACGAAATTGAATGCTTTTGATACAAGAAGATCCGCTTGAGTCAAGTGGATTGTCATTTGCAGCAAATAATATGAAGGGAGAAAATATCAAGAAAAATAACTGTATGTTGAATCACCGGCTAGTTCCTGAAAAACTATCGAAGAGAATCGTTGCCCTTTCAAGAAATAGTCCATCGCTTGGTCGGAGGCGAAGGTTGCGCTTGCCATTTTTTTTGCGAAGTCTCTAGTACGGCTGTTGTCGTTTTCTTCGCTTATTTATCTTCGTTACTATGGAAATGCGTGAGTTAGATATTGGCGAGCACAAACTTTCCTCTCGCTAAAAGAGGATTGTCCGATCGATTCGAAATTATATTCAGGAATGTCAAATCTTATTAAATTGATCAGAAATTCCTCTCAGATATAAATTAATATCATCTACTTTCATTCAAGTTTGAACACAGTCACCGTGCGGTAACTGTAAAGAGAAATCGGTTTGGAAATAGAGAATTTCCTTTTACTTAAAATAGTCATTATAATTGTCAACAAACGTTCTTTTCGCCTTGGAGGAAACGCTGCAGAATCTTAGCGCTAAATTATGTAGTTTGCAGTAAAGAGTAATTAATTTTCCGATAAATGGATTAACCATAAAATGAATCCGTTCTTGCTGTAATGCGATGTTTTCGGAGAGTAAACCAATAACTTGGTTGGTCAAACAATAACTTGGTTGGCGCATATATAATCAAGCGCCTGGGTTCAACAAAGCTTTTTTTCCGTGTACGCTTCAGTTTTTTCCAGATCGTGGATTCCCACCCACGGAGAAGCAACAGAGGCGTAAAAATACAGAAGATACTATCCACTTTCCCATATGATGTATAGGTGAACGAAAATAGGAGGAACCGTGGCCACCACGAAGTGGAGACCCCCGGCCGGGTGTTTTGAGGGAGGCGATCAGGGCTTCCAGCTTCCAGAGCAGCCCAGCCTCCCCCAGGCAATGCGTAGGTAGCGAGAGGTACCACGCAATGCGCCGCCGTCGGAGCTCCGCTGAGCTAAATTTGGCCAACGGTTCTACCGTATCCAACGTTTGTATACGCTAGCTCGCTCATGCACCCAAGCATACTGCGTACGCCGTTCCTGACACCATTCATTCTCTCTCCAAACAGAAAGACCAGTGCACAGATTGATCGGTTTATTATTGCGATGACTCGCTAAGTAGACCACAGACCTTCGACGCAAACCTTTTTCGTACCAAATTAGATCTCTCCATGTGGTTGGCCTCTGGTCATGTCGTAGAAACAGTATTTCACAGCCCGCGCAAAAAAACAAAAATATTCAAAGAGTATTCAAAAAGTTTGGAAACAGGTATTGGCTATTGGCGACCAAATAATTTTTGAAGACAATATTCTTCTAGGTGTAAACGTTTCGGCCCTAGTACAGGTCCTCTTCAGTACGGTTGTTTATTGATACTTTCATAGAGATTCATTCTCATAAGGAAATATAAGATACAAGAGGCCGGATTGTTTGGCCATGTGGTCAATTTTGACGTTAATTGGGATATTATTGGTAATTACGTTTTACCTCGCGGTCAAGTAATAAAATAACTAAAAGAGTCACATTTAAAAAAAACATGCGGCCCAGCAACCCGACCAGCTTGTAAGTATTAAAAAAGTATTAAGAGCTTCGCGTAGTGGACTTTTTAATACTCAGTTTAATACTTTTTTTCGAGACTTGAGTATTAAAAAAAGTATTCAATGGTATTAAGTATCGAAAAAAGTATTAAATCGTATTTTTGGAAAAGAATTTAATACTCAGTTGATACTTTCGGTCAGAGATTCAAGTATTTAAAAAAGTATCAAATGAGTATTAAAACTAGTATTAAATCGTATCTTTTAATGACGATTTTCATACTCAATTTAATATGTTTTTCTGTGATTTGAGTATTAATAACAGCATCAACATGTACTAAAAACAGTATTAAAGCGTATTTTTTCCGACGACTTTATTACTGATTTAATACTTTTTTTGATACTTAATACCATTTAATACTTTTTTTAATACTCAAGTCTCGAAAAAAAGTATTAAACTGAGTATTAAAAAGTCCACTACGCGAGGCTCTTAATACTTTTTATAAAATACTTTTTAATACTCTTTTAATTCTTTTTTTTTGCGCGGGAGAAGATAATATTTGATTACAGTCTTTTTGGAATTGAGTGTATTTTTCCTACACATAGATTTTTGGAGCTATGAAATTGGCTTGGTATAGTATCGGATCATAAGAGCATTTATTTTGATGCATAGCTTTTTATGTCATAATTAACTCAACAGTTATTATTTTGCGACAATCGTGTGCAGTGACTATAAACAGACGAATTTTTGAAGTAATTGGCAAAAAAAAAAAACAACATCCATTGAATTTATCCGGAGTATTATTTGTCAGGGGTATTGTTCCAATGTGTTTCTATTAGAATGATATACTGAATGCATTGAAAAAATGTGCGAACCATTGCATGCTTTACCACATTTCTTCGTGACATTTTTATGTAAAGGTTTTTTTTTGCAGTTACTCAAACGGTCATACACCGATAACTCAGATCCCAAGTTACAATTTTCCAAATTCCCATAAAAAATATCACAGGTTGTAACAGACGAAGCTCAATAACAATCATTTATGATTCTCTGGCCAGAACTTTATAAAATTCGTTATTGAATCTATATTTCAGATTTTAAGAGATAAATGAACTCACTTTAAAGTACGACAGGCCTTTTTACGTTTCAGGTAACTTCATGCAGAAAATGACATTGTTTGATTGTTTAACGATTCAACGCTTTATAAAAAAAAAGCACATAATTTTGTTTTAAATTAACAAAACCCGAATATAATCAGAAAATGTACGTCATTGGTCTTTACTAAGCGGATACCAACACAGAAAATATTGGAAATAGGGTATCTAAACATTGTCGCAAACTTCGATATTGAATTCGGATTGACGACTTTAAGGAAATTTGCTGGAACGCTTTATTAGTATTGCCATCATAATCGGATCGGCTTTTGCCAGTCGAGTTAGCTTTCTCCAATCTTAAGTCCCAAGAGTTGAAAAAGTCATTGAAGTATCCGATAATTTTACTGTGTTATAATACTTCTTACATTATATTGTCGAGCAAACACCTTTTCCTTCGACAAAACACCGTTCGATCGAAATTCCAACAGCAGCAGTAGCACCAACTGCTGCTGCCGGGTACCACGGTCTCCCGACCGGAATGCTAAAGCGATGAATGAAAGTGTTTCTGGTGGTCTGTGTCGCGTGATTAGAATCGAATATATAATTAATTTCTCCCAACCTTTTAAGCACTTTACACACGTATTAACATGTATTTTCCGGCCATTGACCACGGTAACATCGACAAAACTTCCAACATCATCTGACAACACAAAATATTCGATTTACTGATGTTACATTCCGAACTTTGATTCGATTACAATTTCAGAGTTTTTACGACACGATAAAATTTAGAAAAAAATACCATCATCACAGATTTGACGTCATTGATTTTTAATAGTGGTAGGGGAAAACGGGGGAATTACGGTCACCGCGCAATGCTGGTCACCTTAATTTTGTATAAACTAGGGATTACATTGAACTATTTTTGTTCTATCTATCAACTTTTTCGAATATACCCTCTTTTGCTCATAATAATAGCCATGTTTCAAATAGAGGTTTTGCAAAAGTAATAGTCATTAAAGTCAAATCTAACATAACCCGTTGTCTTTTCCAGTTGTTTTGCTTTAATGTCTCTATGTTCAAATGTTGACTCGGTAAATAAATATATTGTAATTCAATATAACGAACCTTTGTGATTGTCAGGGTATCGATGATCGCGAGATTCACTCACGGACACGGTTTAAGAAGGGATGCACTGATGTATTCAAATGTTTGATATGAAATTTTTATCACGCAGTTTTACATTCGAAACAACTATGATATTCATCGGATCATGACGAGGAATTTTTCATTTTGTCCATTGAATGATCCTCTATTGATTCATCAGAGACGATCTTTATTCGCATTAGTTGTTCGAAAGGAACAAGTACGTGTAATGTTAGGTTACATTAGATGAACAACCTGTTGTCATTTTCATACAAATAATACTATAAAAAATCAACTCCGATAAAATGGAGTCTTATATATAAGACTCCATTATAAAACTGGATGCCAGTAACATCTTTTCGAATATTTGTACATATCAGTATTTTTTTTTCGAAAGTTCATCCATGGTCATATTTAACTAATTAAGGACACATGCAGATGCCTAAATTACTCTCTAAAACCGTCAATGAAGCCACCAAAATGGTTAGAAACATTTTAAAAATATTCTGACTGATTTGACCCCCATAGAAAAAAAGTATGCTAACAAAGTATATGTTTCGACATACCGAAAAATATATAAATAATGTACGTGGTATTTTTCTTATATATTTTTTATATACTTGGCAATATCCAATATTTCGTCCAAACGTACATTTGGCGAATATACGTAAAGTACATTTTTTATACAATCGTTAGTACATCTGGCAAATATACGAAAAATATATTTATTTGGATATCCATACATGTATCTGGCTAATATACGTAAAGTATATTTTTTTGTATACTAGTAGTATATAAACAATGCATCAAATAATAAAATATAAAAACACAAAATCTCGACCACCTAGATTTCTTATATCGACAAAGAATCTAAACAATTTGCTCAAATGTTCTTTCAACTGATTCAAGTGTTAAACATCTTCTTACATGAATATGTATATAATTTCTATGGAAAAAATATACATTCACATATATTTACGAATACATAAAATATGGATTGAGAATTATATGAAGAATATAAAAACGATATATTTTATTTCTCAAAAATATGTATGAACTAGTATATCATCGTATATACTTTGTAAGGATACTAAAAGTTATATCCGATATATCAAATTTTTCGTCCAAAGTATAGTTGGTATATAAAATATATGCTTTTCGATATTTTTTCGAGTATACTTTTTTGCCATGGCGGTGACTCACACGTAGCAGAGCGACGACCTTAATAACTACTACAATGGCTAGAACAACCATTTGTTGAAATATACTTGCGTTACTTAGAAGATTTATCTTCTAGTTACCTAGAAACTCCATGAAAGTAGTCCTCCGTTGTATGTACCTGATTAGATTACCCTAAGCGGCCTGTTTGTCTGACGGTTATATTTCTATGCCACCTGCACTTACTGATTAGATTATCCTGCACCCAGGATACGTTATCCCGCATTTTATAAACATATCGTTGAAGTTGCGGAATATTGCCGGTCTCTAACACAACAGGCCTTTTATGCTTGCGGTTGCAGTTTCCGGTATTTTATGCACGATTCAGCGTAAAGCGAGAGCCAAGTCGACACTCGTGAGTCTTTCATAATGACGCTCCACTGTCGTGACCTGTCGAATGAGCGGAAACTTTTAATTACCAGAAATACGAAAAGCCACCGTATGTGTTATTATCAGTGATATACACGCAACAACTTGAAACTCCTTTTCTTTTTCTAACATCGTATCTATGATAAATAGGTTTTTTCAAAGTGTAATTTAAGAAAAAACAGGATCCATAATTTAGCAGTCGAAATGATAAAGAAGATTATAACTTACCTCTTGAATTTTAAACGCAATATTACCATGTGAACGTAGAATTGAAACGTATTCTCAAATAAGAAATTCAACAAATTATTTTTTCAGAATATTTCATACGATTAATTGCACAAAACTCAAACATGAGGACAGTCTCACTCTGTTTTCAATAGAATTCTCTGAAGAGCAGCTATTGTTTAGAAAAAAATACCCTAGATTATCGTTATAAATACAAACTAGTCTAATCTGCTTATCCAGTAAAAAAAAAACTCGTGACTTATAGTTTAGTGAACAAAAGACTCGTAATTGATTTCCGCAAATGTAAACTCTACTGTATTATATATTGAATAGATTTTATGAAACTCTACTGTATTATGCCTGCACAAAGTTTAAAGGCACTTTAAATGCTTAGCATTCTTTGAAAGTGTTTTTCTTGAACTCTTATCTAGCTATTATATCACTCTATCCATTATCACTCTACTTCAGCATTCAACTGTACAACAATCTCAGCAGACATGGAGAGTAGTAGATTCACGCTCTAAAAACATGCTGTCGCTTGGGGCTAAACTAGCGTGACTAATTAAAATTGTGCATTGCCCGCACGAAAGTCACGTGTAAAACATTATGGTTTTTTAATGGCTGGTAAATACTTTGTCGCTGATTAAATTTTCTGAACGGCTTAGCCACAGGTAGCGGACGGACCCAGAAATTGTGCGGTTTGCCCTACTCATGAAATTTCATTTAACTTTATGGAAATTCATTATTTTGTTCTCGTTCTATAGTTCCACCACCTCGGTTTGCCCCAAATTGGAAGTCAATATATTGGAAAACGGAAAAAACCTCTCATGCAGAACCTGGGAGATTTCCCGCATTGTTTCCTGAATCAAGAGGTGTTTGCACAACGTCGAGTACCGAAGATTTTGTATTGGCTGACGAAAAGTGGTCAGCAATGTGGAATAGCTGTCGTGAATATTTCCGTACTCGTTATAGAACCCGGAGAGAGTTCATTATATCGTTGCCCGGGAGATTATAATGACTCAATTATGCTGCTCAGCTTTTATGGGAAGACCCAAGAACCATTATTTTAATCAGACCACTCTATTAAGTCAATCCAAAGTCACTCTCTTTGTTTATTTATTCGATAAATTATATAACATTCGTTTCAATATCCTGCCATACAGCTGAGGGAGAGTATAAAACTAAACAAAAAGGAAACTTCTATACATTAAAAATAATAAATTCCAGGGACGTCAAACTACCCCGATGGAAAAAAGGTATTCTCAAAAAGTATATTTTTCGACATATCGAAAATATATAAATAATACGTGGAATTTTTCTTATATACTTTTTATATACTTGTCAATCTCGAATGTTTCGTTCGAACATACATTTGGAGAATATACGTGAAGTACATTTTTTCATACAATCGTCTGGAAAATATACGTAAAGTATATTTTCTTGTATATTAGTAGTACATAAAAAATACATCAACTCATGAAATATAAAAACACGAAAACTCGACCACCTAGATTTCTTATATCAAAAAATAATCTAAACAATTCGGTCAAATGTTCTTTTAACTAATTCGAGTGTTCAAAATTTTCTTACATATATATAAGTTCCATAGAAAAAATATATATTCACATACATTCCCGAATACATAAAATATTGATTGAGATTTATATGAAGAATATCAAATGTATATATTCGATTTATCACAAATATATATGAACTAGTATACCATCGTATATACTTTAAGAGTATACTCAAAGTTATATCCGATATATTTTTCAGAGTATAATTTTTTTCCATGGGGGTAATAACTCATCATTTTTCCTATTGTAATAGTATAGTTTTTGTTTTATTATTTGCATTTTTTCACAATAAGTTTAATCAGATGTACCTTTCTGTATAATAAATTTTTTTTTTACAAATATAGTAGAATGTTGTAATAAAATTATTTATTGTATAAATATGCGAATAGAGTGAATTTCGAAAGTAATTGATTCGGAATCTGTTTTGAATGTTGAAGCTGTTCTGTTTATTTTATTAGCTGGAAATGACATGTATCGACACTCAGTTTCGTCCTCATAACTGTAACGACAAGTTTGACGACAAAACTTGTCTCTATTACGACGCCAAAGAATTAATAGCGATTTCACTTTTATCGAAAGTGAAAACACTGTTTCTTTGGATTGAAATCATAGATTTATTATAGAAATCATGGAGCTGTGATGAAAGTCTCGTCGATATGTGTTTTGCACGCTGTACTGACTCGGTAGTACGTACAGTTCAGCAGCTTCGTGGCAGATTTTAGAAGTAATCACAATTGACTCCTGTCGTACCCTGTTGAAACTCTGCTCACCGTGAAATCCTTAATCGTCATGGTATGCTCGGACCGCATACCATGGGTAGTTAGCGACGTCGCTAACTACCCAAGTAATAACATACTTTATACAAAAGCTTGTTAGTCTTTGCTAATTTAAATTAAGGTAAATTAAACTCAAAAGATTATCATCAAAAGATAGATACATAGATAAAGTAAAAGACGATTGTTATTCGTTTAAGAAAATGATTTACAAATTGGGCCTACTATGCATCAACGACAATAAAAAAAAAAAATTTATTGAACCCGGATTGATTTTTTTCTTCAAAAAGAATTGCAAAATTACCACAGAAAATCACGTTTGCTGAGTTTCACCGACTACAGACAAAAAAAGAGCTTTCTTTTCGTATACCATTCAAAAAGAAATGTCTTTTACAGCAACGAATTGTGTTTGATCATATCGAATACCAGATGCGGTAATTGCATTTTTTTAGAATGTGAGATATTTTATCTTTTAAGGATGGAAAATAAATTAAAATCTTTGATATTCAGAACCAGAAATATTGTGCAACTCTAATACACATATATATCATCGCATCATATCTAATACAATATTCGGATAGAGATATTTTATTAATATTTTTTTTTTCGTTCAAACCTCTCTTGCGTCTAAGATTTATGCTCTTTATCGAGTTAGAGCTACTCATTTCTTACATTCTTAAATTGTCTGATTTAACAAATAACCTGTTAAGAGAATTCTGCGGACTTAATTGCATATCTTTACAAGGAAACTGCATGTTTCTGTTCTCGTGTAGAGCCTCTGGAGGACAACTGTTGCGGCCATATAGCAGTCCAGAAAGCTATTATTATAAATTGCAGTTCCCTCTGCACAAAATTGCACTGCAAAAAATATTTAGAAAATTCATATGATACCGTATAGTGATTAAATGTACTGTATTTCTGGTGAGCCCGTCTAGGGGATTCAAATTAATTTACTGACGAAAATGAAAATTCAATTCAATTCAATTTGAAGTTAACTTATATTGAAAACACGATTCTGGTAACGAATTTAGGAGACTGGACATCAATTTTACTATACTGTGCATCAACTAATACGACCTTTGTAACGAATTTAGCAGAATTCCGCCTCAACTCATCCTCAGGTAGTGAATTTTCTATACCCGTTTCTGTAAAAGTGTTTCCCTCACTGTGTAGTAATTTTACCTTTAATATTTCTAACACTTGCACTGAAAGTACAGTAATTTTACCTTTAATATTTCTAACACTTGCACTGAAAGTACAGTAATTTTACCTTTAATATTTTCAACACTTGCACTGTAAGTACAGTAATTTTACCTTTAATATTTCTAAAACTTGCACTGAAAGTACAGTATAGGGTAGACGTACCATTTGCGACCACTGTAACATTAGTGGCCACACAAAAAATGTATAGATCAATTCATCATTACTTAATCTACAGAAATTATTACATGAGTTTATTCTACAATAATCAAAGCAAACTTAACGCTGAATATTCGATGCTTAAAATGCCTAATTGCTTCATGAATTAGGTTTAAAGCCGTTTACACCATTTGTCGCCAGCACTGTCATTTACATGCAATAGGTATGGCCACAAATGGATCAAGTTGATGGCCACAAACGCTACACTGAGAAAAAAAATTGTTAGAACCAACAAAACGTGCGCTTGCGGGCAGCGAAATAAATATTTGTTTGATCGAAAGAAATATTCAATTGATCGAAGCGGCTGGTGATACTATTAATAGATGTTTCGATCAACATTGCTAAATATTTTGTCCAATCGACGAAATATGCTTTTCGCTGCCGGCAAACGCACGCACGTTTTGGTGATTTTAACGATTTTTTTTCTCAATGTACTTCTACCCTAGTGACAGCAAAATGCGCAGTCAAATTCAATTCAGTTTTGCACTGAGCGGTTGATATAGCAGTCGGACTCGACAGAAGTAACCGATTCCCTAAAGTGCATTACATATATAGGTAGCCAACGGTGATCCTGTAATTCTGTAAGCGTATACCGACAAAAGACTGCGGCTCTCCTTGACCGAGTTCCGTGCACCATACGTCGTCGTCTTGAAAGCACGTAGACGTATACATACTCACGACCACAATTCTCAGCAGGGCAGACCTATTACCGACAAATCTACTATCTCCGATAAAGCCGAGGGGAGGAGAAAAAACCGGGTAAAGCGAATTGCATTACAATTGGCAATCCAGTGCGTCAAATTGGATAAAGCTTTATTCAAAATGCTCGGATTGTCCGATCCATTGAAACCAAGCTTCCAAGATGCTTGAAAGTCCATCTGATGTCTGTTGCGTCGTCTGAAAAAGTGGTTACTTTTAAATAAATCTCATGTAGGTAATAATTCCAATCTCTCATTGTTCTACCGAACTCAAATTCTGATATTTATTTTGGTGTAGATAATCGTAATTGCGTCAGAAAATTAACATTGTGTAATTGTATAAATTGTATAAAAGTTTTTTTTTTTAAATTTTAAATTGTATCGAAGTTTTCGAAGAAAAGGACAACCAGTATGAAGAGATTGCATTAAACTCATGTTTTTCTATTTAATGCAACGTTGACAATAATTTCCATTTTTCATTTTTCTACGGAACATTAATTCTTAAATTTACATTGGAAAACCTAATCAGAATCGCTGAGGGAAAATAAGAGTCCTTTAATTGAACGAATTCTTTGTAAACTTCATTTGTATTCGACTCTGAATTATTTAGAAGTCTTAGAGGAGGGACAAAAGGATTCACAATATTGCATCAAGATTCCTCCACGTTAGGTTAGATAAAGCTTTGTCCCGCCATTCAAGACTTTGATGTTCGTTTTTATTAAAACCGAGCTTTTCAAGTTACTGAAAATAACCTCGAAATTTGCAGATACGTCACAAAACATTCGATGATTGCCAAAATTGTTCTGTTTAATGTAAACATTGGCCACATTTTTCAATTCTCAATTGGTCGTTCAAACATAGAGTCTATGATTTCTCTTGTGACGCATAAAAATTCTCGTAAAAAAAAACGGGTTTACAAAATTGCATTACAATTAATGATCTAGCACGTTAAATTGGATGACACATCAAACCTCTATCAGACCGATTCGATTTTTCCTATCATTGCAATTGAGCTTTTACGATTTCTAAAGACGTGTTTAAAATTTTTTTTTAAGTCAGAAAAAAATTGCTGAACGCTCATTAACAATATAAATTCGTGGTAGCATTTATTCAAATCTTTTATTAGTTCTTCGGATGAGAAATTCGACGTTATTGTACTTTTTTTTTCATGTACGTAATCAGAACTTTTGTCTAATAATTACAATAGATTAAATTACAAAAAGCAATTGGCATTCACTTTTCCTTTCTTCGAATTTAAACAGTTTGATGCGGAAAGTGAAGAAGTAACTGAAATCGATGCAGACGCGCTGACGTCGTACATTTCAAGGCTCTCAAGGTTTATCGATTAAACAGTTTTCACTATGTGTGCCGGGATAGCTCGGGCTTTCTCCTTCCCGACCTTTATCGCATCTCCCGCCAATACTACTGCTGCTACTGCGGCTGCAGTGGGTATAGCTTTCCCGGTGACACACGTTGCTGCTGCGCTTCACGTCTCTAGGTCGAAGCTTTATCTCTAAATCAATGAGTAAACTACGCAACTACCTACGTATTACTATAATTCATAAATTCTTACCAACTAACCCTTATCGCATCATATCATATTGAATTGCTTCCTTCGCTGTTATCGACATCGGTCAATTGCAGATTGACAGCCACAAACCGGTAAAACTAAAAAAATTTCGAGGGCTAAAAAAAATGTTTCACTATATTTAAAACATTTTATATGTTCAGTCAAATAAATTACCGTCGCGTAAATAATAGAAAATCACAGTAAATTTAGTAGTTCTCTAGTCAACTAAAGCAAGTACTTTATATTTCAATAATGCATTACTAATTACTAATTTGCTCTGTCATATCTTGGATTGGGTCTTTACCATTGTCAATATTGAACAATTTAAAATCAACGGAAGATTTATAGACAAAAGTCGATAAAGCTAAAAAATTTGTATCTTAACTAATATTGCTACATTATTTTTTCGAGTTTCTATATAACGATGGCGCTTAATGTAACTCATGTAACTCACGAAAATGCTCGAAGCTAAAATATCTCAGCGTTCAATTCCAAACTTACTCATCACACGCTTCAGAATCATACTAACTTATCATGAATATGATAACGATATTCCAATCATGATATTTCAGATACGTCAGTTTATTTCCGGGTCGTGAGATGAGTCAGTTTGGAATTGAGTTCTAAGATACCTCAGTTTTAATCATTTCCATGAGTTACTTCCGTTTCATTAGAAGCCATCGATTATTCAGATAAATTAGCCTCGCGTTAATAATAGAAAACTACGGTAAATTTAGTAGTTCTCCAGAAAACTGAGCAACTATTTACGTATCACAGTGATGCATAAGTTATTGTTAATTAACTCTGTTGTATCTTATCGTATTGATTGCTCACTTACCATTATCAATATTGATCAATTAAGAAACAAGGGGGATTGATGTCCAAAAGTCAATAAAACTAAAACAAAATAATTCATATCCGAAGTAATATTGCTTTATCATTTTTTAAAGCTCCTATATAACGAGTCAACTGCATTAGCTCTGCGTGAATTATAGAAAGTTATAAAATTCGTTTGCTTAATTCTGATTCGAATTTAATTCGAGAAATTGAAGAACGGACAAATGTAAATTCAGGAATTCTCCAAAATAATAAGATAACAAAATTGCCCGCGAAAAATGTGCAATAAACCGTTTGAACAATCTATATAATGAATTTCTCAGGCGAAAATCGTGGTAATCGAGTTAAGTACGGTTTTTTTCTCTTCGGATTTTGTAGATTGGTATGATGAATATTTTAACGGTCTGATGTCAATGTACCCGGTTAGTGCGAGAACAGGAAGTTCACCGGAAATGCGCGGCGCTTTTCAATCAAACGAGCATAAACAAGAGCATTTAAAGGCCCAAGTATTGAAATCGCTCCAGAAGTTTTTTAACCTTCTATACACTTCATATGACAAATTTGCCACGTGAAAATCTTGGAAAACAAAGTAAATGAATTTTTCCTGAATTATGTGGAATCGTGTGATAAATACATTAATCGTTCGATGTCAACGCACTCGTCAGTGCGGGAACAGGAAGTTCACAGGAAATGCGCGGCGCCTGCTTCACAAGAAACTATTCTCGCGTGGGATATTAGCTTTCCCCTGCCGTTTACAAATCGATCACGTATATAGCGCAGAGGGAGTCGAGACGTCGAACATCTATGCGGAAAAGACTGCGTTATGATGCTCAGGGAGGATATTGCAACTCCGTTCAATCCGCAGAAATCTAGAACGGACTTATGCAGTCGAATATGGAAGGAAATCGATTTTAGAAGTGTAGCAATCCTTAAGAGCCAGTGATACACCGCTTGAAATTTCATCGTTCAATGTTAATCGTCCATATGGCCTCTCGCACCTAACCTTACTTTTTTGTTTTCTGGATCTTTTGAACTAATGACTTAGAGTTACAACGAGCCGAAAGCTTAACCCAATTCTGACATACTTTCGCTCATTCTGGCAAAAATTGAGCTTCATCTGCCGAGCAGTTTACGAAAAAATGGGTTTATAAATTTTGAGATGTGGTGGGAACGTGCCACGTGCCCAATTCAGCTAAATAGTTCTTTATAAATAAAGACACGTTGAATAATTTTGATATTGAATTTCAGCGAAATCGGTAAAGCGGTTCCGATTTTAGAGAAGTTTGAATTAAAAAAAAAAAATGTTTATTTCTCTAAATTACGTCGAATCTCAACAAATTAACCGAAATGTTTTACAGTCGAAAAGTACTATACAGCCCTGCTACGTAAAAAATTTGGTGATGATCGGTAGAGTCGTTCGGATTTCATGGCATTTTAAATTTTTTAATAAATGTACATTTTCGCTAATAACTTCCGCAAAAGTTAAGAGAGTAAGATAAAAATTAGTACTTAATTAAAATGCGATGTGAGGGTATTTCGACGGTGTTCCATAGCTCCACACAATGTGGATAATTAAAGAGAAAAAAAAAGATGCAATGTAGACCTTTGCACATTAGTTCCTCATATAAAATTTGAGGACAGCTATAGAGAGGATATTTTAAAATTTCAATTGTTAAAAAAGCTTCCTCTATGAGGAAGACATTCATTATTAATTTTACCTTCCTCATAGAGGTAGATTTGTTAAAAATTTTAATTAAAAAAAATCCTCTTTACAGCTGTCTTTAAATTTCTTATGAGGAAGCAATGTGCAAAGTTATACTTTGCATCTTTATTTTCTCTTTAATTATCCATATTGTGTGCAGCTATGAAACACCGTTAAAACACCCTCACATCGCATTTTGATTAGGTGTTTCATATGCGAGAAAAAAATTATTTTGAACAACTACGTATTCGTACACTTGCTAAATCAAATTAAAAAAGATATTTAAAAAAGCTGTTTCATCGATAATTGCACTCGAAGATAATGCGGAAACTGTGCGAAATGAAAACAATGTACAGTTTTCCCTACATCGCTTCACTTGGAAGATTGAATGCAAGTTGGTTCGCCAAACCAATGGTACAATAGTGGTAAACAGAAATGCACTGAAGTAGAACATGAAAATCGACAAATTCGAAGAACTTACTGCTGCAAGAGCTATCGTGACTTCAGACACATGAAGTCTTGCGCGTCCTGAGCATTCAGGTCATTCGCAAGCAAACAATATTCATATCGCATTGATTACGTCAGTGTATTCAAATTTATGAATTGTTTATGAAAAATGTATAATCAATTCCTTGAGAAATTTTTAATAAGTAGCTTGTGCGTTAATTGGGTGGTGCAGTAATTGAATAAGAGGCTAATATAACGTGCGAGTTTACTTTCCATTTTCTTGACACGTCAATGACTGGTACAGTGGTCGCTCAGAATCAACGCGAGAACACAAGCGTTTGTACGGGATTGTGCAACACTAGAGACAAAGCGAACCGCTATTTTCACGAATGAAAGTTCCTGGCGGTGAACCGATCGCGCGCGTAGAATGGCAAATCGGTGAAACTGCTTTTAAGTGCAGAGACCTCGTATTGGGTTTACCAATCAGTGACTATTTCGTCATGTACAGTAACTGAGAATGAGTTTTGTTGCATTTGGCTAGGCAAGGTTGAAACTGCGTACTGCAAATACAGAAAAAAATGAGCATCTGAAATATTTTTTTACAAAAAAAAAACATTAACATTTCAAAGAATTAATATATATATATTTTTTTTTTCGACGAGGAAAAAAAAACTATCAGGATTAACGCAGAGCGTAATTTCAACTCATTCAGCAGTTATTTCAATTTAAGAAGCCCCACGACACACACGTTTCATAGGAAATTTAATCGATTGCACTTGTGAGGTTTCACTGTTGCAGATTGCCTATTTTATTGGAAAAAAATAATATGCAAGACTCATTCATATTCGCAGGAGTGGATGAAGTCTCAGCAGCGTCATGCTCGAAAATAAAAGTGATGCATAATAGTGTTGCTCTTTTGCATGATGTTCAAAAGTAAGTTTCAAAGGGGAAAATTGATGCGATAAGAATTAACGGACGAATTGACCAGCGAAAATATTTGATATCGCAATTGCCATGCAAAAAAACATTCATAAAGTCGCTGAACTGATAGTTACCGCATCGCCTAATACAGTACATTTCGATACCAGGGAGAACAAATGATTCTTGTTGTTACAGTTTTCAGAATACATGTCAAGCACATTTTGTATTCGTGCAAAAATAAAACTGTAAAAATACACCTAAACTTCTTTCTAGCAAGTAATAACGATTTTTTTCCTGGGAGGTTCGAAAAAATGTTTGTGAATATCGATGAAAGGATTCTATGTAGAATCTGGTAAATACCTGAATATGATTTTGCTATTTGTTAGTGATATACACCTACACTAATCTATTACTTCTAAGATTTTACCGCCCTAGGATCTAGCTTCAGTTTACTGGTAAATCTGCTCCTGCATAATTGCGGTTGTGCAAAGCCATGCATTAAGGAGGCTCGGTGACGACTATCGAAGTCAAATCAAATTTCAAGTTTAATGCATTAAAAAACAATAGTGAAGGGTGATTTGTGTTGAAGCATGTATACTTACTTCAGTGAAAGATCAATAGTGACAAATTTGCATAAGATTAACCGATTAACTTTTTTTTTCAATGGGACACATTTTTGTTTGATTTTTTCCAAATATTATCTGTAATTCTCCACCGATTACACTGAGTGATAGCTCATTTTGTTACTCAGAAGATACTCCACGAATTGACGCGTGGATATTTCGTAATATTGATCGTTTAATAATTGTATCCTGTTGTTTAACAAAAACAAAAATACTTTCATAAACAACTGGCTATAATTATTAAACGATCAACACTATGAAATATCGTGGCGGTCAATTCATAGAGTATCTTTTGAGAAAGGGAATAAGCTGTCATTCATCTAAATCAATAAAGAATTACTGATTATACTTGGAAAAAACGGAACGAAAATGTATCCCACTACAAATAAATGTTAATCAGTTAATCTTGATTGCAAATTCGTCTCTATTGATCTTTCACTGGATTAAGTATACATGCTTCAATACAAATCACCCTTCATTATTGTTTTTCAATGCATTAAACTTTAAAGAATCAATTACGAAAATTTAGCACTGATTTGACTTCGATAGTCGTCACCGAACCTCCTTAAACCTTTTATGAATCGTTGAAAAGAATATGCGAATTACATTCCGTTCTGTTTTCTGTGTAGTATTGAATCAACCCTGAGTTTTCAATGCAGTAAAATATCCTGTAGACTCAAAGTCGTTGCTCAGTTGTGTCACTCTACAACGGTTCCACACCGGAGATTGTCTAGGATCGATAATCTATTAATGCTCGTACAGTATCGCGAATCTATTACTCGATTCGTAGTGCAAATCATCAAGAGAATATCCACCTTCGGCTGCAATATCCTGATTGTCCAACTTCCTATCATCTCCTCGACAATTCCATTCCAGTTCATTTTCCAATTTTCGCGAGCGATAAAGCGTCTCTTCTTTATTTTCACTTTTTATCTTATGTTTTGCATAGAATATTTCGCTTTTATCGGTATTTTTGTTTTAAGGTAGCTACGTCAGTACGCCTAAGTCATAGACACTAGCAACTATCGTCATCGAAGCATAAAATTATTCATTCTTTCTGCATATTCCACAATTAAATTCATAAATGAAAAAGTTTCATTAAATCATCATACGTGATTGTTTTCACGTGCGTAATTGATTTAATTATGTTATTAAAACTAATTTCACTTATGTCTTAACTCGTCTGCCATTGGCTCTGTAAGCAATATCGAGCGACTGTTCGACAGGCATCGACGTTACCGACATGAAACGAGGTTAGGTTTGCGAAGTTTGTTTGGCGAATCTGATCTGTCATGTCGAATTTTCGAAAAGAAAGACACGACGATAGAGCCGATTGCGGAAAACGAAACGGCCAATTTATTACGCGTAAAAGAAAAGCGTTTAAACAATAAAAGAAGCCAGATACACTGAAGAATCAACGCAAGTGAAACTTTCATGAAAATGAAAAATTCATGAGAATCGGTAGGTGAATAATTCGATTTCGGTTGCGTCAATAATCCTGGTTACGTTTAATTCGAATCAGCTTATTAAAGTACAATTAATTATGTCGAATTTAGGATGCGAGCGATCATTTTCATTGCAGAACACTACCAGTATATACCGACCGATAGTAACTGTCGCGAATCTAGCTGATGTGCAACGTTGCCAAACTTCGGCGCCATCTTGAAAAGCTGGTAGTGATTGTTTTTGCAAGACGCGATTTCGTCCAATTAACTTGCAATATTCCGCTGAAATGTCCGGTGACTACCACTTTTTATGGTCGTATCGGTTACTGTAAGATCTAACGAAAACGTAGAGCTGTTTAGATGTTTTGTATTTCATTTCTGAGATGCTTTTTTCTCTGTTGAAAAGTCATTTTTTAATATTTCTCGATATAACGCCATAGATAATAATCTATTAAAAAAAATTATTTACTCAATTAGATGTCCGGTAACGTATCTCGTAATTCCTCACAAATAAAAGATGAATACTCAGACCACAAGGTATCAAAAATTCGGACACATCTAACGTGTTTGCCTTTGCGTAAGAACTACCTTAATAACAATATTTTATGGAAATCGAAAATTAATGATTTTATGTTTTATTTTCCAGATTTGACGATGGCAAAGATGGATTTCTGGATCTCGCCGAGCTGAAGCGCATGATGGAGGTCCTTGGTGCACCACAGACGCATTTGGGCCTCAAGGCGATGATTCAGGAAGTCGACGAGGACGGAGACGGGCGCATTTCTTTCCGCGAGGTCAGAATTTGCAATAAATACTTGTTTCTATTCAAAGTTCCACGAAGCACACCCACACGTTCATTGATTCCATCTACCCATTATAGCGCTACAATGGATATTACTAACAGCGTGTAACGATTGTGAAGCCTTGAACTCACTGGAAAAGGAATAAATGTCGAGTTCTCGTACGGTATTGAAAGATGAAAAGGTCAATTTGCTGCTAGCTTATTCTTAAGTTATATTCCCATAATAACAAGGGTCAAAACATTACCGCCCATCCATTTTTATTCACGATCAATTACCTCCAATTTTCTCAAAAGGGTACGAAAATGCCGTAAAAAAGAATGTGTTTACGACGTATAAGTTTTTCAATGGAAAGATAATAATAATTCCTATAAAACAAGAGAAATTTAATAATCATTATACAGATGAAATTGAAATGCAGCTTAATTATCCTAGTACATCGCTCAAGGGACTATTTTCCAATTTCGTGGAACTGTTTGTTTGTGCGAAATTATTCGGGCGGACCATTGAGAGCATGTAATTACTTTCATGACGCATGCCTCTGCTCTACTTCACATAGAAAAAAATATAAACGAAAATTAAAGAGAATATAAAGACGAGATTCTGTATTTTTTATGGCGAGAAAAAAGATGGAACATAAAAACACTGAAATTGATCCATTTGATGAGTGAATATTATAAAGTTAACGATATCGGCCAAGTCACTTCTCCTCTACGATTTACAGCTCTGACAATTTGAATAAAGAAAAATTATTTTCACGTGCAAAGTTATAGCTTCACTACATCGAGTAGACATTATTGAGTATCCAAACATTTAACGGATGTCGGAAACAGTAATGTGAGAAATGGTCAGTGGCTTGTGTGATTCATGCCGCGAGAGCCTCAATTAGCGTTCACCTGACTTACTCATAGAGCGATAAATCACGTGGTTGAATCATTGTCCAACGACTTGATTATACCGGCACTATCGGCTAAATGACTGCGACAAACTACAACTGCAGGTGCTTCATAGCGATTTTAAATTTACGTTGGATTTCATTGTCGCGTTGCAGTTTCTCCTCATCTATCGGAAAGCACGCGCTGGCGAATTGGAACAAGACTCTGGACTCGGACAATTGGCACGTCTCACTGAAGTCGACGTCGATGAGGTTGGCGTTACGGGAGCCAAGCACTTTTTTGAAGCTAAGGTACGCTTAGTTTGATAAAATAATTAAGAAGCGATTATATATTCAATTTTTGACAATGTTATAAAAATCAATTTGTTTCTATATCTTTTATTTATATATTCGTCATATATTACGTGTATTATTCTATTCAGTATACAGTTTTCGGAATGATAAGCAATATTTTTCAATCAACTAGAAATTTCCTCATACATCTGTCCGAAAAGAAAATCATTGTCATTGAGAACTTAAATTTTCAATGTTTTCGAAATCTCGCCTTTCCTTTCTGTGGATTAGATTCAAATTTAGGTCGTGTCTTTAAAATCAGATAATCTACTATTTTTATTATTATTATTATTGTTAAATTGAATAAAATTTGTAGAGGTTCGAAAGAAAAGCAAGGCATAGAAAATTTCCAACTCTCATGGAAAAACTTAGTCAAGATAGACAAACAGGAAATAACAATAATCTCCCCTCGAAAAATGCAATTCCGATAAATGTACAAGAAGAATTCTGAAGGATAATGAATTTTTATTTTTTCAGATCGAACAACTTCGTAAGGCAAATAAATTCGAGGACGAAATTCGAATGGAACAAGAGGAGCGTAAGCGAGAGGAAGAAGAAAAGGCGGCGAGGCGCGCTCAGTTTAGAGAGAAAGCCGCAATATTCGGAAACAACTAAATAACTTAGCGCTCGTTGCGCAAATGTTAATAAAATGTTCTTAGATGTCGTTTTTTAGAAGCTTTTTGTCGTCGAAACAAAAATGGGTGTGATCTTAGTGCGTAAACGAGTTTTCGTTATTTATTTGGTAACCAAAATCACAGACTTTTGTCGTGTAAAATTATAGAAAATTCGTTGTAAACTGTATCGAAAATTTTACGTAAAGTTGTTGGACTATTTGTCTTGATGTCGAGAACTCTAAAAATTTTAACGAAGGCGTTGCATCCCACGAAAATTTGAGTAAAGGTGCAATGAAAATTTCTTGCGCGGTTAATGGAAGGTCATGGGCAGTGCAAAGGCATTTTATAAGCTCGCACGACTGAAGTTAAATGTTTTCAAAGAATGATCTACTACGAATCATAAATCTCTTTGTGCTCTCGATCATTGTAGTTATTTAAGGTATTTTAGAAACATATTTTAATCCCGCTGACTTATGTAAATACATTTCTGTTCCAACATACACCAACTGTTTCCCTCAGCGCAGACTTATCGAGTATTATAATTTAATGTACCCCGTATACAACGTATTGCTAGATACACATAATATGTTATATTGATGTGATCATTTTACGTGAGCACATACCACACGTGAATAAAGTTGATCGAAAATATAAACCTATGAAATTATAAAATTCTGTCCTCTGTCATCCTAACTTTCTAATTTATCACAAATCTTGTGATAAATTAGAAGTCAATTCTGGTTAAAGAACAATAAGAATTTTTAAAAATATACTTAATCTCATATAGACGATAATTCGTTTAACAAAATAACGGAATCCTTTTTTGAAATTGTTTTTGAAAACAATATTTAACCAAGGGAAATCGCAAAGAACATATTGGCAAATGTAAGGCATATGAAAATTCTGAAGGGAGTCTAAACTTCGTTAAGCGAAGGGACTCATTATAAGTCTCAAGCGGTTTCTAGAACTATTTTTCATATAGTCAAAATTGATTTCTGATCTGCTCCCAACTATACGCGATATATTAGGTTGCGTTCTGATACAAACATTACGTTAGTTCGTCATTTCCGGTTATCCTCTTTCAGAAAGAGCAGATTTTGGATTCGGTCAATCAGAGTAGAATTCGAGTTTTCGACTGTCAATCGTAGTCAATTCCTGCCCAGTGAGACTGACTGCACGAAACGGACGCAGAAGGCCTCGTGCAGTCTGTCTTACAGGGTAGTTATCGATAGTCAGTAAGACAAATTTTCTAGATACCGACAGATTCAAGTAGAGTTCTACTTATTCTCAATCGGTAAGAACGATCCCTATTTATGAACGGCCAGTGAATTTAAGTCATCGTTATACAGATTTTTATTTGCAAGTTATCAGTTGATGTTAAATATGTGTGTTAGCGTAAGAGAATTAGAATGCATTTTCCAATCCTGAATATCGCCAGTTCAAAGTATCTGTCGGACGATAGAAGGGAACGTTGCCCTTCGGAATGCATAAACGAAGAGAGACTTTCTCAGTTTTTGTTCAAACAATTTACCGTGGCAATGAAATTCAGAGTACAAGTTTTTTTTACCGACTGAGTAGTTTCACATCACTTTAATGTAATGTGTTGTTACACGCTTTTGCTGTTCTCTCTCGCTCTACTGCGACGGCCGATGGCATTTTCTTTGTCACACTCATAATGGTGACTCAGATGGCATCACCTCAAGATATCTCATAATTTTCAGCTTTAATCTTGTGTAGTTAGCAGCGCGGATGTGTTACATCTCGTCTCGCCCTCGCAAATTGCGACAACTGCAAGTGAGATACTTGAATCTTCCCGAAGTATAATCCTTCGCCACGGTTGATTTTTTTAATATAAGTGGAACAGTACTTCGCCCAGTGATTATATTTTGAAATAAAGGACGTGGTGAAAAAAGTTTGCCGAAATTTCACAAACCGTGGACATCCGATTAAAAAAGCATTCAATATTTTTATTTCGCGTAACAAAGTAAAACGTATATTTTGTCTACTCATAGCGCATTTCACACTCTGGTTCATTTTGTGATCGTTTTTCAGAAGGTCCATTGCTTTTATTACGATACCGGTACATATTAAACTCTTCAAAAGCGCTGTTTATCATCATCTGCCAAATTTCCCATAATGAAGTCATCACCGTTCTAAAGATGCAGCTCAATTTTAGAAATTATTAAGACTAGTTGTTACGCTCCTTGCGAAACCTTTTGCTGCAATTTAGCATTTTTCCAGAATGAGAGCCGTTACACCTATGGCGGACACTTTTTAATTAGCTAGAAAAGTTATCTCGAAAACCGTTTTCACACCACATCAAAAACGCATTTACAATGACAACAAAAATTTTCAGAAGCGCCACTTCACGTTATTTTGTTTTCTTTGTATGAATGAAATATATGGTTTCTTAGTGATAAAAGGTCGTTGATGAATATAATGACCCACTGCTTAATTTTTCTGGGATTCTGAATAACATCATCTCATTTCCAATAGGTTTGATCTGGTATTTATAAACCCGTATTATTAATAGTTCAAGGAGTAATTAAAAACAAAAAACAGTTGATTAATTACGTTTAAAATTTTTCTATTCTTAAATTCTATTATATTTATTATTACAATAATGTTCAACTGGCAATTTAATATTTATACATATTGTCGAGCAACAATACGCTCGAGTATGACTAATATCCTCTCGTTTGTCTCGCCGTACGCTCCTTCGTTACAAATGAAAATATTTGAAGAGATCTCTGTTTTGTTTGTTTGTTCATATCGCAATCATTAACGTCGCTTACCTCAGATACTTAGAAATACATTATAGAATAAATATATCCTATGTTACATTAAGCACTACAAACGTACAACGGATCACACATTCGGAAGTTCGTAAATACGGACATCTTTTTATCTCTCTTCTCCTTCTGACTCTCCCATCGTCAGCCACGGGAACACGTTCGGAGCGTTGGCAGCAGCAAATCGGCAGAGATTCAATAAATGCGTTCGTTATGATTGTGATTTAGTATGATACAGCTTTGGTTATTTAGAACGTCTTGGCCCAGACAGCGAGAACAAAATTCTCGATTTCGCATTCGTTCGTTCCTTTTGCTATCTTGAATAAACCTTTTTCGCCCCAGTCTTCACCCCAAGTATTTGCGACCAACTGGAAAAAGAATTTACAAAATGTCATTAACGTTAAATTTTTTTTGCTGCCTAAATAAGGAACTTCTGGTATTGATTACGAATAAGAGTAAAGCCAAACAATTTTCGATAATGGGTGGAAAAATTATTATCAACCTTTTACTTTAAACAAAGACGCAAGGATGAATTTTCAAAAAATCATGTGGTTTTGAAATACATGATCGAACGTGGCACAATAGACAGAATCAAGCTCAAAGCATATCAAACTATTTCTTTGTACATTTATAATTTTCTGCCATTCAATTTATAAAAAATATATCTTTTCAGTGATTGTAATGACGACCATTTTTATCGTATCGTAATTTATCACGCCCAGTTTTATCAAATTCATGTTTCAATATATATGCGGCAGAAGTTCTTCGAAATATACAATCATTATAACACAACCAACATTTTTTTGAAACCGAAATATGATGCGGCAAATAAGTCTATTTTTCAAGTGGTTCCTAGTTAGTTGTTATCCAAAGGCAAATATGTTTTTCATTGTAACTATGCTTTTATTTCAAGTATTCGTCTCAATTAAAAAAAAAAAAATTTGACGATTGAAGAACAATCTCAATCTCATATTAATAAAGTCAGGAACTGCACAAATATTCTTGACATAGCTTAGAATTTTTCAAAAAATTTCTTGGAATAACGTCAGTAAAACAAGATCTCTACATTGGCTTAAAAAATAATAATACAATAAAAAACAATTGATGTTTCTTACCCAGTATTTTTCAGGTATCCTATTCGACGTATGTTCTTCTCCCCATCCAATGATCCTTACGGAGTGATAGCCCGTTTTTTGATTTTCATTAATTTTCGAATGCTTGTAGATTCCGGATTGATAGAGGAAAAAGTCGTGGTGAACTCTCATGGTAGCTGCAAACGATATATTATCTCGGTCATAAGGTGATCTTTTCACCGCCCTACAGCGATTAGCATTCCTCCAGCTGTAACTAGACATTACCTTGCACCGGTCCAGAGGTTATAATTTCGTGCATTATATCTGTTTCGTTGCCAAGACGATAGGCCGGTCCTACTTTGTACAGCTCGGTTCTTAATGGGTTCGGTGGATTTCTGCAGTGCGCAGTTTTTAGAGTATTTCTCTTGCGCAACTTGCATTTGTCGGCGCTTCCGGTCCAAGGGTAGCAATCCTCATCCACTAAACTGTTTAAAAGGGCAATAAAAATATTGAAAATCATGTTGGTCACTCAAGTTTTACTTTCGTGTAAGGTATTTTTTTCTCTCGAGGAATTTTATTTATTTATGATTCTCAAAAACGTTTTAAAAAGTGAATTAAAGCAAAAATCTTAAAACTGATTTCTCAGATTTGTGCGAAAAGAAATTCGAAAGTAACACGCAAGAATAAATTATATGAATTTTCATTCGAGGATGCGTATTAGTTAGACATTCTCAGTTAATGGTTTGATTAGGGTAGAGGAGCTCGAGACAAGAGGAAGAAATAAACGTAATTGAAGATACGAAGGATCTTGTTTTCAAAGCATAATTAATAAAAATTATTGAATCAATCATTAACCAAATTTTCAGCAGACCAATTTTTTTTTATCGTCTATGGTTTCTTCGATTTTCTGCAATGGACATGTGTTTTTAAAGGCCTTCCTTATCCGATTTCAATTCGGCTTCTGATGTAAGAAATTATTGTAAGTCCGCGAACTCTAAATATATTTTTACTGAAAAATCCCCATACGGACTATGAGAAATTTTAGAATGATTAATAACAGTTTCATGATAATAGCCTTAATGAATTCGCGAAACCGGACATTTCAAAGATGGGGATACATTTCAAAATCATCATGCATATGCAAAAATCATCCAATTTGTTTCATATGTGGCAATAATAATTCTTCTAAAAGTGTGTTATTGAATTCTTCTTTACTTCTTATTAAATTCCTTGCAGCTACATTAGTATGCGAAATAAACTTAATGGCATCGATTTCTTTGAAATTATTCTTTTATCACTTATAATGTAGAAGTCAATTGAAATGAAATTTGGGGCGTCAATCATGTAAAACGTGTCAAAGTTCGTTTCCAACGTTAAGGATGTATGTTTCATATTTGTTATATTCTGCGCATTTGTCAAAATAAAAAAAATCAAAATCAAAATGAAGAAAAAAATCTGAAAAAATTCGTATGCATTCAAATAAATTAACATATCATTTTCATTAGAAAAAAAGTTAGGTTGACTGATTGTTTGTTGAACAATTGTTTTTTTCACCAATTTGTTAATAACATTTTGGGATTATTATCATGCGAAACCAATGTTTTTAGCACGCTTAATATGCATTATTTTTTTCCGATTTTTATCCCATCGGGAAGTGATCGAAGTTGTCTCTGAAACTCACTTTTGGCGGGATTGTACGTATCATACATCCTTAAGGATCATTGTATTTTCTTACCCGAATTTTCGCAGGTAAAGCCACGCTCTATCGATGTAGCCACCTTTGCATCCTAGTTGACCTCTGTTATTACAGGAAAGCAAGTGTTGAGCACTCAGTTCAATGGCCTCAGCTCCCTTACTCATTATCGCATATCTATCGGTAGCGACGTCTACCGTAGAAAGCGCCCAGGACGCTCCGCACCATTCCTGATCGCGAACGCCGGATATCTGACGCGGCCATCGTTCTCTCGAGTCAAATTGCCTTGGTAGGGCATCGGGATTGTAGATTCTTCGCACAGGATTCATTCTGTACACCTAAAAAATATTGTCTTCGTCAGCAGGTTTGATTTTGGAGATTAGATTCTACTTTATCTCTTCAGTATTTCAGCCAGATGTTGACAGTGAGGTAAAGGGATACAATCTCACATGGAATTATATCTATGATTATTATTATGATTTGAAATAAATCTATTGCATCGGCTACAATAATTCGAAAATAGTAATGAATTGGTTTATTGTAACATATTGCTGCTTCTTTGACAATATTTACTGACAACAACATCTATACCAAAATCCTTGATACGGGTACGTTCATAATTTCCGATATTTTCAATAATTTATCGGATTGTACAGCAATTCAACAATACGTGCGGTGGATTTGTTGTAATTTATTTATTTATTCATTTAAGCATTACTTATTTCAACTATTTATTACCTATTATATTTTGGAATGGAAAGTCGCACATGAAAAGAAAGGTGGAAAATTTATATTATAATATCAAATGCAAGAATAATTCCACGACTGAAAAAAAATTAGATTTTCTGAGAAAATAAAATAGACACTCCACAGTTTCAACTATTTATGTAGTGATTATTAATATTAATATTACTTTTACTATGATTTTTCCACTCTCGTCTTTTTAATCTTCAGTTTACTTTTCTTTTAATTCCCTTATTACACAAATAATGTATAACAAAATTTATATACCAGACTGAAGTACTTCGGACAATGGCAATTGGCCTCCACCAAACATACTTGTTGATTTGAAAAAAAAGTGTTTTGTTATTCATGTGATGTAAAAATCCACGGAGACCAATAAACAACAACTGCTACTAAAAAACGATTGACATTTTTTCTACAAATGAAGCGCCTTTAATTTTATGATAATTTTCATACATATTACAGATATGTTCTGGAATTAAAAATTATGTAACTGTTCAATTGTTGTTTTTTCTTTTAAATTCCAAAAAAATGCGGTAGTGAAATCAAATAGGACCGCAATACGGATGATAATGATTATGATCATTCATCAGATTCAGAAAACGAACACTTTCGACACTTTTTTTAATGGAGTATGATATTAAACTTGAACTTTAACTTACGGATTTTGCGGGGCTCAGAGTACCCAGTCTCAATTGGATTCCCTCGTCGAGAGTTCTACCCCAGAACTTCGAATACTTGGATGGATGCCATCCCAAGTACCATTGTTGCATTTCAAGCTCTTCCAGTAAGTTCTCATCAACAATACATGGGTTTTTATCGCAGAGCACTACAGCATTTCCGTTCATCGACTCGCATTTGCTGATTATAAAAAAGCATAATTCTATTATTATACAAAACGTAAATTAACTTGAGAAAAAATATAAGTAATTAGTAAATGAACGAGCCCTTTTGCGGTAATTTACAACGATAGAGATTTTGACGATAGCCACATTTTGTGGCTAACTTCTATTACAACGGTGTCTAACTAGACGAGAATTAATCGTGTATGTATCGAGATATTTTCTTCCGTACGTTCTATTCAGGCTTTTACGTAACCCCTTTCCCGTTTCCCGGTTTCTACATAGTGACTCCCTTAGAATGTTGTCCACAGCCACTCATCCTCTAATGTATTCGCATTTGCACGAGGGCCCAAGGGAACTGTAGAAAATGTGGCCGATACAGGCGGCTTTATTTTCTACTCTATGAGAAAACATTAGAAACTCAGAAAAATTGCCTCCCGCTCAGCAGTTGACGCGCAAACCAGTGAAACCAAGTTATGGTCGCAAGCGAAGCTGCTTAACTCTGGAGACCGGCGAAGGCATGGCACACGCCGATCGCGCGCGTCCACTGCTGTCGGTCATTAAGGATGTAGGAGCGCGATGGGGTGCGCAACTTCCTGAAAAGTGAGAATTCAGAGAGAAATTCGAACACTTCCCGATGGAATAAAAATCTTTAAAAAATTAAGCATACCAAAGGTGCGGAAGAGATTAACTTAGCATATTAATAATTGCAAAATGTTATCAACAAATAGGTGGAAAAAAAATTGTTCAACAAATTATCCGTCAACCTAACTTTTTTTTCGAATAAAAATGATTCATCAATTTTTCTGAATACGTACGAATTTTTTCAGAATTTATTCTAATCATCGAAATTTTGTTTTTTTTTGGAATTTCTTTTTCTTAAAAAGTGCATGTTAAGTCGCGAATTTTCTATATGTCTTTCTCACAAAACCACTCATTACACCCAAGAAGTTTCTAAACGATTGATCAAATACATTCGCGATTTTAATACAGCTCATACAAGAAAAAAGAACGGGAATTTTCAAACATTAGACAAAATTCTGAAAAAATTCATACGTATTCCGAAAATTTAACATATCATTTTTATTCGAAAAAAAAGTTAAGTTAACGGATAATTTGTTGAACAAATTTCTTTTCACCTATTTGTTAATAACATTTTGCAATTATTAATATTCAGAATTGATCTTTTCCGCACCTTTTGTATGCTTGATTTTATTCAGATTTTTATTCCATCGAGAAGTGTCCGAAAATCTCTCTAAATTCTCACTTTTTAGGAAGTTGAGCACTCCAGCGCGTTTGGTTGATTGGAACGAATATTTCTTCCAATCAACCAAATATTTGTTTCGCCACCCGCAACCACAGATTCGGTTGGTATTACAAATTCTTTTTATCGGTGCACGTGACTGTCGCCGTAATTTAACCGCGGTCCGATTTGCTGGGGCTATATTTACCGACTAATGTTGATCAACAAATTCCCTCAAGCACCCACTTATTTCTTTTTAATTAGCGTGCAATACTTTTATTACAAAAGTAAACCGGTTGTTAACAGTTATTGGTATTGAAAAAAATTATTTATACATGTTGACCGCATTTTTATCTGGAAATCACCGTAAAGGTAATGAACGGTACATTTTTTGAAGGCGTAATGAAAAACTTGAACCTGATGATATTTATATTAATGACTTCAACTACTCACCACATGTTGCAGTTGATCTTGAACGTTGCTCCATTGTAGTAGTCCTTTCCTTGAAATCTGCATTCTGAAAGACAAAAAATCTTGTGTTACTGAATTTGTTATAAACATATAAACAATCATAATGTCTAATGACAATAACAATAGTCTAATTACGTTTGATTGGTTGAGGAGGAGGGATGTTGTACATTAGACGACAATGAGACCAGTAATCCGGACAGCAATCTTCCTCACGCGTACGGTTACAGAATTCGTCGCAGTAGCAGGTGGTCTGTAGAATCGGTGCACTGCAGTCGTCCTTTCGTCCGTCACAACATCTACCCTCTGGATACCTTGAAGCGCAATACGGTCCCGGTGGCAATCCATCATAATTTGTGGCGTGCGTCAACGTTGCAATATAAAAAAATCCGAGTAGGACTATCGCTATGTAATGATTGGTCCACATCCTGTAAAAACATAGCAATGAAAATAAAAACGAAAAATAAATGAACAAATGAAAATTGGATTAAATTACTCGAAGAAACTTGCCATATAAAAACCAGTCGCTCACACAAATTTTTATATAATTCTTAGGAATTTGTATCGAACATAACTTCCAAGAAGACGGAAATGTAATTTTATGCAAATTTTACTGTTTTGTCTTCCTCATAGAGAAAGCTTTGTTGTGGTGCAAAAATTTTTATTCGATTTTTTAATGTCAGGACACACCAAATGGTCAAATGATCGACAAAAGTGGTTTAGAAACTATGTCCGGATGTATATGCGTGTGTGTGTGTGTGTGTGTGTGTGTGTGTGTGTGTGTGTAGCATACTTGCAAACTTGAAACAGCTATAACTGATGATAAGCCTCAACAATCAAGCTAAAATTTGGTTCACTGGTGAAGGATCATTGCCCCCTTTTCCAAGGAAAGAAATGTTTGGTTATGACAACTACGTTTCCAATTAGCTGTACACAATCTTTCAAGAATTAGGTGTTTCAACCATATCGAATAGTGACCTCAACTATTCACGATTAGTCCTCGCGAGATTAGTGAGATTAACAATCCAAATCGTTGCGACTACCACTCGAATTGTTGAGACTACCATTCGAATCGTCTTTATTACCATTCGAACCGTTGGCGCTATCATTTCAGTTGTAAGGGAAATAGAATAATCGATTGGTTGTGTCAACTCATTTTTTGGTTATGATAACTAATCTTTTCTTTCAGTGTATGTATGCATTTTCGAAAAATTGAAACACTTCTTGAGATTTTATAAGACGTTCAATTTTTTTGAAAAATGTCTGTATGTTCTCTAGCTTCCGCAATTTTTCAAGTGATGAGCTATATAGTTTTTGATAAAAAGAGCTTTAAAAAATGACGATCGCTATTGGATTCGGGCAAAATGGATAAAGCAGTTTAGATTTTATAGTATTTATAAATTTTGACAAATTTTGACTTTTGTTCTAACTTAAGCAAACCAACTTAACTTCAACCGAGCCTGCTCATATTTTCTACAAGGTCGGATTAGTGTCCTGTTAGAATAGATATTGAACTTGGCGAAGATATCCAATTTAGAATGTTGATTCAAAATATATCCGACTTAAAAAAATAAGGTTGCGAAGTAGAACCTTGCAACAAATTACAAATCTTCTTCTATGAGGAAGCAAACATCGATCGATATCCTTCCTCATAGAGGTAGCTTTGTAGAAAGCGAAATATAATGAAAAAGCAATGTGCAACATTCTACTTAATTACCTTTTTACTATAACAATTCGAATATAAAAATTTGTCATTGATTTGAATATCTAAAATTTACAATATAAAATATTGAATGTCATTGGAACAACAATGAAATATAATTTCATGCAACATTCAAACCGGTTTCTTAATAATTAGGGTCTTCAATATCGCTTCTTCGATATCAATCATATTTAATATCGATGAAGAAAAGGAGTTATACATTTGGAAGAAAACACGACAACTTGAAATGTTTTTGTTCTTTTTAATACTTGGCATCGCGACGCTACCGCGTCTCTTGATATTTAATAATTGTTAAGTAAATCGACCGAACAAAATTTTCATAAATATATACTTCCCAAAATTGGACGAGACAATGTAATTTTCAGCGTCAGAAATATAACAAGATTTTTAATAAGCAGGATCAATTAGCTGATTGAATTGAGCATTGAATCTAATAAAACTAAACAGATTCTATTGGATAATTGAATTCAGTTCACTCGAAATATAACCAGTTGACTGCATTTAAATAAATTAGTTCTAAGGTTACACGGAGCCAATAATTTTACCATTCGTTGGCGCTGGTCAATTTTCAATAACTAAAAACAGCAAGTAATCATGAGGATATGTCACATGCTAATCTATTGAAAACGTATGGATTATTGCTGTATATGCGCCAAGGCAAGCAACGATTCCAGATGTAATAGGTATTCAATTCGTTCTATCGCATGGCTCGTCGATTATTTCGTACAAGGCTTATGGTATACTAATATACATTCCAGAGGAGAGTTAAGTTTAGGCTCGCAGAGAAGCTAACCAGCGGACACATGCCCTTAGCTGCACATTACAATATTGATGGTATGTACCAGACTGGAACATTGATTACACCAATCCTCGAGGCTTCGAACGAGTTTTCACGGAACATTAGCTTCCTATGCAAACCTCACTGTTTTCTCTACATTCCCTGCTAATGAAGTATTCATCAATGGAAAAATGTTGACAAAATTCCTCCACATAATTCATATATATTGCAACTTTATGAGCATGACAGTTTGATAACTATGGCAAAAAGGAACGTTACAAATAATTATATTGCTATATTTATATCTGTAACATTTTTTCAACATTTTTTTTATAGTAACGGCATTAACTCATTATCAATTATTTCATCACACAGATTTGTTGAGTGCTTTAGTTTCCAAATATAGACGCTTTCCCATAATCAAATAATGCATCTACAATATTAACAGAAGAACAAAAAAAGTTGTATACATCAAATGTGGGGAGGCAATGATCTTTTGAAAAAAAATTTAATGATTCTATAATTTAATCTTTAATTATTGATAACAAAAAAAAATAAAAACATGAACTTTCATCACTTATATACACGGTCGCTGCCTATAATATACTAAAAACGTCAACGTATAATTTGCTCAAATTTTAACTACATGTTAACATGTTAACATGTAACACGGACAAGTTATAGTCCGTGAGTACACGGACTATAAAAATATTTAATAGCATATTTTAAAAAGTAGGTAATTTCGCTAAGTAGCCTCTACTTAAATATATTTGTGTTGTTGACTCACTTGTTGTCCAAGATGAATGCCTGTTTTATTGTTAAATCGATTCCCTGTGAGATGTTGATTGCACTCGTTCAACTGAAACACAAAAAGGGTACTTTTAATGAGATTTTGAATACTGTCAACCTGAAATGTGCATGCCAAGTATTTAATTTCTAAGAACTCGGAAATTATCAGAGCAACTTCGTATACGGTCCACTATCCAATAGCTTGTTACGGTTCAAACTTTTTACAATATTACATAAACAATGAATAAAAAATGTATTCATGTGCAATAGAACCATGCCGATATATTGGACATAACTTATAAGTTTCACAGTTAAAAAAATTTAAATCTAAATTCAGGAGAATAGTTTTGTCATTTTCCCCCAATATTCGAAAACCTTCAGAAAGGGATTACGCACAAGAAATCTTGATCTTCTTCGTAATGCTTAGAATTTATTTTGTCCATATTCACTATCCAAAGCTATGTGTATTTTTGTTTATGTATACTTTTTTTGTCTCATTGTCCCCACACGGATTTTTTCCGTTGTGCAATTTCACGACAATCATGGCAAGCAAAACGATGTCAATTCAAAAAATGTATAAATCATCTCTGTCGATACAAATACACTAACTCATTCTGTAAATGTATTAGGTATGAAAAAGTATAATCATAACTTGAGCATTCTTCCGTAGTGTGAAAAGTGCATTTTTCAAAAACGTTTTTGTGTTGGCTCCAAAACGATCTTTTATTTTAACTGCAAACAGTAGAAAAAAAAATTAATCAACTGCAAAAAATTAATGAAACCTCCAAAGGAGTTGATTAGATATTAGTCCCTTTAAGGAATTAATCAAAATCGTCGAAAATAGTCTCTAGAAGGTAGCAAGGTTTTCCCACACTCAACCACCATGGAAGAAAAGTATGCTAACAAAGTATATTTTTCGACATATCGAAAAATATATAAATAATGTACGTGGTTTTTTTCTTATATACTTTTTATATACTTGGCAATATTCAATATTTCGTCCAAACGTACGATTGGCGAATATACGTAAAGTACATTTTTTATACAATCGTTAGTACATCTGGCAAATATACGAAAAATATACTTAATTGGATATCCATACATGTATCTGGCTAATATACGTAAAGTATATTTTTCTTGTATATTAGTAGTATATAAAAAATGCGTCAACTCATAAAATATAAAAACACGAAATCTCGACCACCTAGATTTCTTATATCGACAAAGAATCTAAACAATTTGGTCAAATGTTCTTCCAACTGATTGAAGTGTTAAATATCTTCTTACATAAATATATATATATAATTTCTATAGAAAAAAAATACATTCACATATATTTACGAATACATAAAATATGGATTGAGAATTATATGAAGAATATAAAAACGATATATTTTATTTCCCAAAAATATGTATGAACTAGTATACCATCGCATATACTTTGTAAGTATAATAAAAGTTATATCCGATATATAAAATTTTTCGTCCAAAGTATAGTTGGTATACAAAATATATACTTTTCGATATTTTTTCGAGTATACTTTTCTTCATGACTAACTCAATTTTTTGCCCCTGTTTCAAATACGTATGTCAACATTTTCTCTGCATTCAAATAATGTCTGCGCAAAGTCTGCAGCACAATGCGTTGATGAATCTGTAATATTTCTGGCATATCGTTTAAAATTCCTTACGACAATATCCAAAGGAGCGAGCATAAACGACTGCGATATCTCGAGGGACAAGCCAGGCGTGAAATAATTTTGGCTCTTTACCAAATTTCGAGAATGTACACCCGGCGATTCCCAGCGTCATTCAGCAGGCGGGAAGGCTCCGAGGCTTATGCTGTTACGAGATACAGGCGTGCGATTCACGCGTAGAAGTTATGCGTGCAAAAGCACGAGGTAAATCAACGGAGTGTCTATCAAAACGCGGAGCGGGACGATTAGACCGCATAATAAACCGTTCTTGACCCATTTAGTTTCATGAACGACAAGTGGGCAGTAACAGCGGCGTCGTTTTAACGAGAAACGCCACACGGTGATTTTCCCGCCACCCACGGAATCCACTGTCTCGTGTATGGCTTTACGCAGCTTAACACCGGCGGCACGCGCTCTCGTTGCTGCAAATAAGCAATTTACAACGATCGTTTCACGCTGACGTGACGCGCAGCTGTATATCTACGGCCTATGCATACATATAAGGCATTCTCCGTCAGATCTGCGGTTTTTTCGCGTCCCCTCCGATATTGCTCATAATTGGTTGTGTTTCAGAACCTCTTGAAGACGTTCCCCGTGAATTTTCTTAGGTTTTGGAGGGGAGGGGGAGTCACCCAAGAAAAGTAAAAAAGAAATCTGTGGATGATACCCTCCTTTTAGGGAATCTTATACCTAGGTCTTACTATAAGTACGTTAGGGTGTGCCAAAAAAAGCGATATTCGTTTTTCTTCGCTCTACGCCCAAAATATCGTAGAATACGACTTTGTAAAGATCCTGTCAAAAGCGGAGCTCATAATTTTAATTCGTAGAGGTCCATCATCGCGTTTCAAGTTTTTCCATCTTAATAACACAGGAAAGTTATTTTTTCCATTCTTTTTCCCTGCAACCGAAGAAGAATTTTTTTCATAAAATCAATGACTGCACATTATGAATCATTGAATTGTGAACAAAAAATCGTATTGAGGCGAATTTCTATCTTCAATATTTGATTTATTACAGAGCCTTGAAATCTTTTATCGGATATTCGGAAAAAACCATTGAAATAAGATTCAATAACTCTGTAACTTAAGACTGTCAGCAATATATGAAATTCCACCCGGATTTTTTAGAAAGTTCAATGTTCTAATAAATTCACATTGAATTTCTTGTACTAACATCAGTAGTTCACTTAATAACAGTTAAAAATACAAAAACCACAACTTTGTTGGCCTGTAACTCTGGAAATATCAACGATACGGAAAACTCGCCGGCGACTTTTTAAGTGCGTCAGACGGACGACAAAGTTTTGCTTTAACTTTTTGTCTTAACTTCAATAGTTTAGTTAAAAAATGTATTAAAAAAAACGGAAAATTTACAACATTAAAAATTTCAAGGCTCTGTAATAAATCAAATATTGAAGATAGAAATTCGACTCGATAGATTTTTTGGTCGAAATTTAATGATTCATAAGATGTAGTCGTTGATTTTATGAAACAAAAAATTTCTTTTTAGGTTGCAGGCAGAAAAAATGGGAAAAAAATCTCTTTCCTGTGTAATTAAAAATCGAAAATTTCAAACGTGATAATGGACCTCTGAGAATTAAAATTATAAGCTTTGTAAGAATTTATAAAAACACTCAGAATATATAATACCTTTGAGCGATATTTGAATTTACTCAATTATAAGTATCATCGGGGAGACTTTGAAAAACATAACTGATCTGACGGAGAATGCCCCATATATGTTTGCCTTCTTCGCTCAGTCTCCCTATCTACTCACTTCGCGTTCCGCGGCTTCCGTGTATGCGAACCGCATATGCATATTCCGTTGGGCGATCCATCTCTAGCATCGCATTTACATGGTTAATGCAATATTCTCGCTTATCAAAATTCACGCCAAGTATTTGAACAGAAATTTGTATACACTTTATAACGATATTGATACTGACGAGAAAATTGCACTTCAATTTTGTTGATTATTTATATGACGTTGCAGCAAGATTCGATGAGAGTCTTACTATTCCGCAAAATTAATGAAATAAGAAAACAATAACATCGATTTTGGATACTAATAAAGTCAAGTAGTGATATTTTAAGAAGAAAAAAGTTATCGACAATCTTTTCAAAGATTTTATACTTTTTTTTATGAAACAAATTCGCTTTTTTCTGAAAAGATAACATTTTTTTAAATCGCTATTTCGGGGAGGATTCCATATTTATATCTATTCGATTAATCATTTTGAATCTTTATATATTCAATATCGCAGCTTTATGCCAAAACATTCAAAATTCCCAAGATTTTAAACTCTCCTTAAAATCAAAATGAAAATTCCAACGATTCACATTTTTCAAAGAGAATTATGTTGTTAAAAGAATTCTGAAAACTGGGTTATTAATGTTAAAAAAAAAAGAATTTCTGCAAAGTAACTTTAAAAAAAAATTTTGCCGACTTATTCATAATTTTTTGGCATCATTATTATTCATCATCAATGTTTCCAGTATTAAAAATAGAGCGTATTCATTGCAAGTTCTTTTTTGTCGCAAACTTAGATTTAGAATGTACATGAATGTACCTTTGGCAGCAAAACATCCTGCCAGTAGAAACTCAGAAAAAATGTTTTAACGTAAACAAAGCTTCGTCTATGAGGAAGCGAAGAAACTGTTGTGTCATGCGTCTGAAATGTACAAGTTTGTAGTGGCACGCAATGTCAGGCAATCCCAATGAAATATTTTATAGCTCCGTTCGAGCCGAATCGCTTACGACTCGATCACGATTTTTTTTTCTCTTCCTCATCAAACATTCAATCCCACATAAACCAAGTTCACGATGCCGCTTTCATGTTGGAGCCATAAGTACGTATTCGATATATATCTCTAAGTCGGCGAGCCAAGCATTCATCCAAAGCCGAGAGCCCGCCCAAGAAACGGACAAGCACAACTCGCCACTCGAATAGAGAAGCTCACAGTCGTCGGAGGCAGTAATCGCGCGCGCATCAGATAGTCTTGCATTGCAGAGTGTAGCAGACTCTGTGCCAACTGTAATTCATGTCTTGACACCCGGCGAGAAACTAAAGCAATTAATGTCGCACGCGTGCCACTTTAGTTGGTCGTTGAATCATCAATCGGACATATGTTTTATATCAAAACGGTAAAAGGGATATTAAATTCCACTTGAAATATAATTGCTCAATAAAGAGAATGATTATAGCTTACTATAGAAGTCTTTCACTGTTTTGATTTTTTTTTTTCACTCGCAAAAGTGTTGGCTTTAAGGTTAATTGTGGACAATCATAAATCAATAACTTTCACTTCTTAGGACCAAAAAAGCGTATTTAAAAAATGATGTCCATCTAAATCCCTGAATGTGATCGAAACACTTAGATTTCTCCCGATGTATAAACTAAACATTGCAATTTACGGTTAACATCAAGGATGATATCAAAATGCATTGAAGCATTCTTGAAATAGTCCTTGCCCATCGACGTTTATGACCTTTGAGTGGTAAGTTTTTGTTAAATGATGGTTAAAGATCGTCTTGTTGCGATTACGACGTTTGAAGATCGGTACCAGACTGATTGGTCAAGAAAATAAATACGAATGGGACAACAAAAAAGTAGGATTATACATCGACGTTTATAGGAAAATAACCGAACGCGCACTTTAAAACAGTAACTAACTTTGGTAATGTGAACTTTTGTTCTATATTAAGGATGTATGATACGTACAGTCCCGCCAAAAGTAAGTTTCAGAGACAATTTCGATCACTTCCCGATGGGATAAAAATCGTAAAAAAATAATGCATATAAAACGTGCTGACAAGATTGATTCCGCATAATAATAATCCCAAAATGTTATTAACAAATTGGTGAAAAAATCAATTGTTCAACAAACAATCAGTCAGCCTAACTTTTTGCTAATGAAAATAATATGTTAATTTATTTAAATGCATACGAACTTTTTCAGATTTTTTTCTTCATTTTGATTTTTATTTTTTTTATTTTTAAAAATGTGCGCGAAATAACGAATTTTGGATATGTGTTCGGCATAAAACCATCTACTACACTCAAGATTTGTTTGCAAAACGCATATCCAAAATTTATTATATTCTGCGCATTTTTCAAAATAAGAAAAATCAGAATTAAAATAAAGAAAAAAATCTGTAGAAATTAGTTTTGTTAGTTCAAAAATTCGTTGAAAATTCGCATTCAAATAAATTGACATATCATTTTCATAAGAAAAATAGTTAGGTTGAATGATTGCTTCTTGAACAATTGATATTTTCACCAATTTGTTAATAACATTTTGGGATTATCATTATGCGAAATCAATCTTTTCGGCACGTTTTATATGCATTATTCTTTTCCGATTTTTATCCCATCGGGAAGTGATCGAAATTGTCTCTGAAACTCACTTTTGGTGGGACTGTACGTATCATACATCCTTAACTACAATTTAGAACATGACTAGTTTAAGCTTGAAAAATATTTCAAATTTTTTAATTACACTTAAGAATTAAGATCGGTTTGCGAAAAATTAGCTTTGTGAAATATATTATTTCGACGGTGTGATATCAGCCCGCATATAAAAAAGTAGGATTCGTTGGTTGAAAATTTAAGTGACAGAATATAATTCCAATTTAATCACGTAACCGAAAACGGAATATATTGAAAGATTTAACATTTAATTTGATCCTAGTTTATCTCTGCTTTGGCCTGCTTATGCCTCCAATAATATAAAACAAAGATATGGAAGAAGAATTAAAACAGAGGCCGTGTATTCTCACTCGCGTTCCGCCGTTTTCCACTCTGACATATCCGGTGGGTGAGTAATGCACGTTATAATGCATGTATGTTATAACAACATCCTCATTGCGCGTAAATTATTCCATGCGGTAACGCTTCATTGACAAAACTTTCGTAGTCACTTTTATTGTCGCGAGCAAAAATAGCTTGCCATAGTAGATGTCGCGAGCAGAGATCTCGCGTCCGTCTTGAAGGGCACGCACTCAGATCCGAGTGTCCCAAATACCGGACACAAATTCTCCAACCACAAAATCATCACAACGTTCCACATTCCTCAATTGTCTACTCAACGTCTGAACAGTCTTGAATGGCTATAATTAGTCCATAATTGCATTTTCGTTTTTCACAATTACCCGATGTTATTCCAACTTAACTTCTTGAAATTAAAATGACTCTAAACAATTATAATTACTTTAATTCGATTAAAATTAGAAAATAAACGAGGTATTACAAGTTAATAAAATAACATCAACTGAGTATTTTTTTAAGAGCCAAATTGAACGTGTTACCAATTATTTAAATTAATTGGACATCGATTTAATTGCCACACAATCTCAGCATCCTGGCGTTATATGACTTAATCAGTAATTAATATTCCACAATATTATTATTTCATATAAAAACCGGGAAGTAAGAGTAAAACAAAATATATAAATTCTAAAACGATTGTCACTCGATTAGAATACCACAAATAATGTGTGAAACTGTCTTACACGATTGTCACTTGATTGGAGAACCGTTTGACAATGCCTTGAGACCACCACGATGACGGAGATTATAATGCCGCGGTGAAGTACCGCACACAGGTAAATATAGCGATGACAGGTTTTGCTCGATACACCGGCGCACTTTTGGCTCGGCAGTGCTCGACATTCGAAGTGCTTTATGTATAAGTTCCTTCCTGTGTTACCGCGGCAATAGAGAGAGAGAGAGAGAGAGAGAGAGAGAGAGAGATAAAGAGAGCAGACGGCAATAACAGCGATGAGCAGTTTTCCGGTCTAATGCTCATCGTTTGTGTCATGCTTACGGATTTCGTCGATGCGATCATCTGGTACAATGTGTACGCGAATAGATGCACAGGTGTTCGACTCACGACTTTTGGCTTGTGTAGACGCAGATGCTCTCCTGAGCTGTATCCGAGTTCTATATATTTTGAAACACTCCACGAGGCTATTGGCAAAGATAAATAATCGGTATTGAGTTTTGCCAGAGTAGAACATCAAGTTTTACGGGCTCTTCACGATTTTGTATTTTTCTTAACTGAGAGGTTTAGTCTGGAGATGTTTTCATTTCCTCACTGAAAAAGATTTCTTTTTAAAATAATTTTTTTTCGACATTTTCTTGTCAGAACGATCCAAGAAATTTTTTAACATCACGTTAAAAGCGATCGCCGTAGTTTATTTCGGTGTCTGCGCGTAAGACATGAAGTATATTCATAAATTTGGAAAATTTATTCCATAACTTCAAAACTTCTTCAACTAACAAGAAATTAATTGCCACTGAAATTTGTTAAGCACGTGGAACGGTCAACGTCCATACAGGCCCTGTTTTTTGTGAAATATTTGTAGTCTTTGGAATTGTACGCGATTTATTTTGTGAACATTGATAGACTATGAATTTCTTTCATCTGTTTTCGGTTATTAATATCGACCGATTATTGGTATTCATTTTTGCGAAACGATCGGATCAAATCAATCTTATGAAAACAAAATTTAGAATTCATGATTAAAAATTCTTAATTGAGAATTAACAAAAAGAGCCAATTCGATTGATCAACAAATTTCTCAACACAACAAACACGAAAATCACATTTTATAACAAATTAATAAGATGTTGCAAAATTTCTGATTTTCATTCTCTCACAATCTTTTTTCACTTAGTGCTGTAAAAATATACCCTCTTAACTTGTTGAGGTAATACTAATTGATTCCGATGGCGTTTAGTATGGCTTGTAGAATCCAATTAACATTTTGATGACGCCGCTCTATGTGTTGATTAGCAATTTTATTGCATGTAAACAGAGTGAAAACTACGAGTAGAGACACGACCATCCTATCGTTGACACTGATCTTCCCTACGTTCTTCTATCTCTCTATATCGGGCTCTACTATTAATTGAGAAAGACTGTAAGTTCCCTGTATTCGTACACTCAACTGAATCAGCTTCTGTGCATGTCCGGTAAATTTCTTACGTTTAGACGATCGAAATATGAAAACCAAAGTAACCAACTCAGTAAGCTAGAATATTTGACATAAAAAATTCGATATCTATTGGTTTTTCAACGACAAATACTCTAAAAATATATTGGGGAAAAATCAATTTACTAGTTATATGTTGATCCCAATTCTGTAATTTATATACATGACATTGAGAAGTGAACTACATGAATCTCGTTAAAGCAAAATATATATTTTTGGTAATTTTTTTGTGATGTTTTTCAATTTGTATACAATTCAGAATAAAAGTTTTAAAAAAATGAATCGAAAAATTTGGAAAAATCTGCATTGAAATATCGAAATAGTACTTTTGAAAAAATCAATAAAATTTTGTTCTTAGGTATGAATGGATTTTTTTTTGTTTGAAAGAAGATTATAGGATTTACTTTTGGAGGGATTATACTGTTCTTTACATTTATTTAGAATTTCATGATTAAAATTATATAAGATTGTGAACGTTAACCGGTTGTATTAAAGATATTTATTTTTTATATTTTTCTAACGCCTCTTACGTTATAGAAGTATTCTGTTAAAAGAATATGTAGAGAATGGTTTATATTATTTATCAAAGCTATGAGACAAAAGGCAACAAAAAGGATGCAAAGTACAATATTGAGTCGTCATTATTTTTCATTTCTTAGAAATCTCCCTTTTTGAGGAAGTATGTTAATCGATTTAGGTTTTCTCATATAGGAAGTTTTGTAAGCAGCGAAATATAATATGGAAGCAATGTGCAAGGTTCTACTCTACATCCTTGCTTTGAATACATCTAAAATCCGCAATTTAGAAAAAAATACGTCGTCAAGAAATAATCAACAAAAAATAAAATTCTTATAAGATCGGAATCCTTTTACCGACCTTCGCCAAATTATATATTTATCATCAAAAAACATTCTTTCGTTTACGTGGAAAATTTGTGCTTACTAGATCAAATTCCGCGAAAGTTGATGCAAGGACGTAAATTGTCTTAAAGTTTCAAAACTCCATAAGCCGCAAACCGTTTTACCACTTTCGCGTAAATTCAATACTTTATTCAATAGCATCACTTTATTTAATTTGCATACGAAGTTTCAGTCAGATAACTAGAAAATTTGTTGGAATTAAAGTGTTGACCAACAGTTTACAAGAATCTTGGAAATCTCATAAACATGGAGCACGATCTATCAATATTTATACCAGCTGAAGATCGGCCAGTCCTCAACATGGCATTAAAATTCGGATTCTGTCCTGATTTAGTCGGATATTTGACCAGTTACAGTAGCATAAGTTTTGGTCCTTCGTTACACACACACACACACACACGTACACACTACGGTGGTCGTTAATTTCAATGTTGAAGAAAGATTTTGTCCGAGACGCCCCTTCATTTGGTTCGAACTAAATTTTGAAAAAGCTGGTTTAAATTTAGGAGCAAACATTTTCCCTTTTAAATAACATGGTAGTTTTGGCATGATTAATTTGAATTTCTGTTCCGAGTCTCACAAAAACGGGAAAACCCAAATACTGCACGAATTGAATTGTACCTCAAGTAGATGTACTTTGTACACAAATTTTGATGACCATCTCATCATTATATTCATCACCCTGAAACTTCGAAGAAAATGAAGGGCCGTCTCAGACAAAATCGCTCAACATCAAAATTAACGATCACCTAGTACACACACACACATACAAACATCCGAACAATTTTTCTAATCCGCGTTTCTCGCAGTTTCAACTCCCTTTGGGTCTATTGACATGAAAATCTCGACAAATTTTTCTGTATGATAAAGCAAAATTATATCCAAATTATGAAAGAAAAATCGTAGAAGTACTTAATGAACGTTGACATATCGTAGACTTGAAATCCGGAAACCAAAAGAGCTCCACGATTTTCGGAGGGATTACAAATGTAATTCCCCTACGCAAATTTCTGCAGGAATCGTGAGTAGCATGATATAGAATTCGACGGAATTCTACTTTCTTACAACTTTTAATCTTATTTACATGAAATTAAACAGTGAATTACATGAATCTCGTTCGTTGGGTACATGCTTACTGGGCGCGAGCGAGTGCAGTCGAATTACGTCAAGTCAGTACAACACAATCGCTTAACTGCGCAAGTGTCCCTTCGTATCATCAGCACATTATGAATGCCCAGCTTCCCATAGCGCGAGGTACACCAAGCTCACAGTACACAAAGAAATCTAATACCTTTGGTATGGCGTTAATTCGAAGCGTGACTTTAATTCTTTCGGCGATGCATTCAAAGATGTTCATAGAGTGAACAAGCTCAATGAAACCATTCTCAAACGACAGCCATAAGTTCCTTTTGTTCTTAGAAAGGTGCATAACGTTGTCGGGTTGTGCTGACGGCTACTAAGCGGCTAGTAGTTGTTTTGGTCTTCCAAGACGCTTAGGAGTAGCACGTACCGAATCGCTTCCTCAATCCAGGTCGGTAATGCTGTGGTAATCGAGGAGAATTTCACGGGAACAGATGATCGTGCAGAGACCGATCATTTTTGCTGAAATTTACCGTTCGACTCAACGTTTTGCTTCCCATTTTTTTCCCGTGCAATTTTTTGTACTATAGGTTTATCTGCTGTGGTGGTCTGGCCAACATAACTGCGACTTACGTCACCGCGTGAAATTCGAAGATGACTTTTGCTGGTCAAATGGCACATTTGTGCCATTTATATAGAGATATCAATCCATCATATCCATCCACCATATGTTATATAGAGATATCAATAGTATACCGCGGAGTTTGTGTGCAATGAACTTACAATAAATAAAAAGAATGTAAGGTAGAAGTTTGTACACTTCTTTCTTATCGTTTTCGCTCTTTCCAAATGTTGTTTAACTTTAAGTTAACGGGATCCAGTCACCTACAAATGTTATAGGAAGATAAATTCGGTAGATGATACTCTTCTTTAAAATAATCTTCCATGTGAATCTCATTACGCAAATTATCATTATTAATTAGCATTATCATTCTGCAATTTTGTGAACAAATATACTGCACCAGAATAGTGTGAAGGTAAAAGTAAAAATTTTCGATTGTTGTAACTCTCATGCCAAGCCGGTGAACAAATTTTAGTATTCACGGTCTTATTATATCTGTCAAAGAGTGAGTAAAATTAATTAAATTCGGAAAAAATTGACACCAGTGAAGGTATTAATAAAACGTATGGTAAGTAATTGAAGATATTTATGAGAACTTACGGTAAGCTGGGGTCAGTATGACCCCTGATGACCGCGAAGGGTTAAGGGTTAATAAGACTGGGCAAAAAAGTGAGAAAATATAAGGATGATAATTTGCAAGATGACAGTTCCAATTTTTAAATAAATGGAAACTAGACAAACGCTAATTGGCAAAAATTGTAATGAAGATAGAATGCATAATGATTGACACCATTGAAGATACTAATAAGAACATCAATTCTGATCGATAATTATCCAAACACATTTTTAATAAAATGTTGACATAAATGTAACGAATTTTTGGAGAATTCTTTTATTTCGTATGATCTCTTATTTGTTTTTTTTTATTTAATGATTTTGCCTAAAATTCCTATGAGTAATCGTAGAGAGGATGCAAGTTTTATATACATTTTCGTCTGAGAGATTTTCCATTACACATAAGATTGACTATCTTCCATCGAGCATTTAAATGAAAGCACAAAAAAAACTGAAAAATACGCGATTTGAAAAATGAGTGGATTTTTTTCACAGGTAATGAAAACTATCTCCAAAAGAATTCTAAAAAAATGTACTCAAAACTATTATATGATTCTTTTAGGGTATTGATGGCATTTAGAAGACAAAAAGGTTTACCGGCAATAATGCTGATTGAGACAGAAATTCTTCCTTATCGCGAACTACACGAATTCTGTTCAAATAAAACTTTTTTAAATGTTGACTTCCTCTTCCTGTCAAGGCTCGTGCGTGCGCAGCCGATATCGCTCAGTTTAATCGAGCATTTTTCACATATTATCGATAGGCGAAGCGAGTACTTGTTTATTCTCCAATTGGAAACGCGCCCTTGGCTTAAACAGTAGCCACATATATCAAACAAGTTTGTTTGTTAACCTCGAAGCTGAGGTTGGCGCTGTAGAATGACCGCAAGTAAAAAATATTTGTCGTTGATATAATCGAAATTAGAGAGTGTCAAGTAATTGGACACGTGCAATCACCAACGGAATTCAGCTACGATACAATTTTTATTATCGGGTACGTTCAACTTTAACGTCAGCTACATTCTTTGTATAATATATCTCAAATTTCATAGGATATACAAACGGCTTTTCTTATTTACAATATTTCTTATGATTATTAATTTAATTTTCAATTAACTGAGGGAATGAATTAAATCAATTATCACGAAAAAGCAAATTTTTGTTTTCATATCTGAAGCATTCCATTCTTCTTAAGGTAGTACAACCAACGCCAAGAACTTGATCAAAATTGGCGAACATATTTTTAAATATCTTATTATTGATTGACCGTCTTTAAGATGTTCAGACATGTATATTCGGCAAGAACACACCTAGAGAAATCAGTTTCGTGGGTTCATTTGAATTGAATATGGGATCTATTTTAACTTAATGAAATTTCATTCCGATTAAATGAAGCTATTTTATGAATCAATACGATTTATTTCAATTCAATAAATTCTATTTAATCAAACTATAATCCTATTATGCCAGCATTTAGAGATAAAGTTTCATTGATGCCCGACCAGCTAGGATTTGAAAAAAATCAAATACGATTTCATTGGATGCGAATATATTCTGAATAAATAAAAAATAAATAAATAAATAAAATAAATTGAATCTTAATGACGTTTTATTCATTTCGAATAAATCCGATAATTGATTCAAATAAATCTGTCAAATCGATTTCTCTGGGTGCATATGAAAAACATATATGTAGCCTGAAAAACGTTACTTTTCAATGCATTTCAGAATAATAAATACGAATTTGGTTTCAAAAACTAGTGTGATACGTCACAGATAATCACATTGTCGGTATTTATTGAATATTTGATTAGACATCCCTAATCGAATAGGTTATGCAGTAGTAAGAAACTATTCCTTGTATTATTGATGAATATCATGTAAATATTATACGTTCTATTGATTTTTCGACGATGACCGGAATAAGTAATTTTACTCATTCAATATCATTTTTAGTTGATATTGTCGCCTTGGGACCTTCAACCTTGTTAATTCAACATTTTATTTTTACTTTATTTTTTACACACGATAATTTCGGTAATTATTTCATTGTACTTGGCACGTATTTCGAGCGCCTACCTAACGATTCTGTCATCACCTACTTGAATTCTGATACAGGACCCTTATTGATATCGTATCGCTTATTGATTAACCAGAGTTTATCGCACCGGAATTCCAAATGGTGAATAACCGTTTTGGCTTCTCGTCCGGCGATAAGCGAGTCTCTTTCTTCCTCTCTCGCTCTCTCTCTATTATCCTCGGTTTACGAAAGCCTCATTCATTGATGCAATTGTGCCAGCTCGACGCTCCAGCAACTGCGAATCCGTAGCAAGTTTTTAGCTTTTCTTAGAAATTTTGCATTGGTAGAAAAATCTATTCTAGATAACTCTATAAATACTGGGTAATCCGATCAAACTGTTCGAGCTAAATCGATTTATAAGAAATGCATGCGTCATACTTTAAACCGTAATGTATATGCTCGGAAATTCTGACTCAATGACCCATGAGATATATATTATTATTCTCTAAAATATAGTATCGAATGTTCTATTAGTGTGCCATTCATTTTCTATACATTTTTACCGATCTCATGTGGATTTTTTTTACCGAATGCAAGTTGACGAAAAATTTCCATGCCTTCTGACATTTATACCCACAAACGCTGCTGTCGTTCGGCGTGCGGCGCTTCTGCGCTTATTATACATATATACAACAAGCTATAGCTATATCATGCTGGAGTATCGAGTAGCGAACGACGAGAAAGACGATCTTCGTACAATCTATATAACCGTCCGCACGGCAAACTCGTGCGTCGAGTTCATGAACACGAAATTTACACATGAGTCGAAGAAAAATGCAAAATAAAATAAAACGTCGATTTTTTACAATTCTGAACGACCTTCGAACACCTTTCTAATATTCTTTCTTCGTGCATAATCGACAGCGAACTGATATTATTCCTAGGCTTCATTTATTGCCTTCTCTGGGAATCAGTTAAAATGCTGTAAAAATCTGAATATGCGAAGGATTGAATACATTCGACGATTGACGTCGCATTTATTATGCGGAGACTGGACAAACTCGTAAAGGCTATTGTAAAGGAGCTTAACGGAACAGCAAGTGACCATTTAACCCTTCCGCGGTCATCAGACTTACAAACGCGTGCAGGTGAAAATAGAACAAGCATAACATTTTGGCATCTTTGTATATGGGGCATATTACATACCATTTCGACCTGGGTCGGACCCTCGACCTCTCGGATTTGGTCGAGAATTTTTTATATGATTAGACCAATACCAAAAGGTACTGGAAATTTTCTTCAGATTTTTTTTATTCCAATTTTCTTATCGATTTCTCAAAGCTAACATTTTTCAGCCCAAATTTAAAAACCTGAAAAAATTCTGCATGAAATAACAACATTTTTGAGCTTAAAACCAAAGTGGGCCGGGTTTCGCTTCTATTTTTTTTCTATAACAAATTATTTAGAAACGAAAGAGGAAAATTTATTAAATTTTTTAAAAATATCCCTTCTCCTGCAAGTGCTTTTGTTTTTGTGAAAAAAAAATGCGATTCATAGAAAATATGTTCAGAATGTTATGTTAAACAAGCATATCTGGAAACAATTTATGGTGCATGTATATGTGCAAATGTAGGCGTGTGTGTCTATGGCTGTGTATTTCGTGAAAGTTAGTGAACATAAAAACGGTCTCAAATTTTTAGCAATCTAGCTGAAATTTGGGACACATGTCGAATGATCACTAAAGTAGATTGCTATTGAAATCGGCCTCAATCGATTAACAGGAAAATAAGCTATCAAGATTTCTCTCTAAAATCGTAAAGTTTGATAACAAAAATCTTGATAGCTTATTTTCCTATTATGGATAGAATTGCTTCGGCGATTGGTGGCTCTCCTTCACTTTGCCGAAGCAATTCTATCTATTCCTAACTAACGGCTAAAGCTACACCAAACTGATATTTTCCTGTTAATCGATTGAGGCCGATTTCAATAGCAATCTACTTTATTGATCATTCGACACGTATCCCGAATTTCAGCTAGATTACCGAAAATTTGTGACCGTTCTCGTGTTTACGGTCTTTCACAAAATACATATTTTAGAGAAACGAATATTTTAGAAAAATTTGATAACTTTCCCTCTCTCGTTTCTAAATTTTTGAATAATTTTTTATAGAAAAAAAATAGAAGCGAAACCCGACGAACTTAGGTTTTAGGCTCAAAAATTTGATTATTTCATGCAGACTTTTTAATATGTTAGCTAAAATATGTTAGCTTTGAAAAATCGCAAAAAAAAATTGAAAAAAAAATCTGAAAAATTTTTCCAGTACTTTGTGAAGTTGATTCGATCATATAAAAAATTTTCGACCATATCTGAGCTGTCGGGGGTCCGACACAGGTCGAAACGGTATGTAATGACCCATATACATGCACATATTCGCCAGTGTTGCTTGTGCCAATATTGCATTATTTTTTCCCCATAGTAGATAGGTTTCCGCGTTCGCATCCCACATGACATTACTGTCCATACAGCAGGGAGAGGCAGATAGAGAACAAGAGACACTCCAGGAACTGATTCTAGCGTTGTCGGGATTGCAAGCGAGGTTTCTCATCGATCAAAGCATCAGACAGATATGTCATTTAGAAGGCTGCGCGACGAAAGGAATGTGACAAGCACGTGGATAGAGATATCTCAGTGATGACGATACGAAGAATGAAAAAAATATGTAAGGAAAACGCCACGATCTACACATTTTTCTTAATGATATATCACACGTCGTTTAGCATTTTTTATCCCAGTTTACAGGGAGAAATATGTACTGAAAATTACCTCATTTCTAAAAAGTACGACTACTATCAATGTTTAGTATTATACTACTGTCACATTCCAACCGAAATTGCGGGCATTTGTGTATAATATCTGATTTCAAGCCGGAGGGAATGATTAAAAAATGTTGAACCTTGCACATTGTTTTTCATTATTTATAAAAAATAGAAAAAGATAAAAATTCGTCGATTGTGGCTGATTAAAGAATTTATTAAATTTATCAAATGGATTAATTAAGCAGCTACGATCGACACTTATAAAGATTCGTATTAGTAAAATTTGAATTAGGCTTCAGCTTCGCGTTCTTTGAATCTAGCGATCACTTTCTCAGACCGGAGATGTGCTTCGCGAAAATTCCATGAAAATTAAACTTGACCTCCAATCGTCGCATACAATAATAATACATAACGGAAACTATCAATTTCGGCATTCCGTGAAGGAACCTTTGTAAATAATTAAAAGTTTTGAGCAAGAAATATGCAAGTTTTTATATTACTTCCTTATTTTTCAGAAATTCAGAAATTACAGTTTAAAGTTTTCTACATTTTACGTATATATGAAAAATTCTCCGTTAAAAAAAAATAAAAATAGAATTGTAATTGAAGTAGCGGAACGTTCTTAAAAAGCTTGTTGTATGGCTCATTTGTTGATTTTCACTGCTTTAAAAAATTGGGAACCGAACGATAGTTTTTTTACAGAGTAATAACTAGAAACACATGATCTTACGTTTTTCGAGAACTTTTAATTCCGTATTGAAATAATGTTCCTCAAATCGCAATAATTCGATACTTTCAGAAACGTAATAAAATTCCAAGAGACTGTTAGATTATTGCATAAATTATAACAAATAAAAGACCATGTTTAAACTAATAAACCAGTACTTTGACTGTAGACATTTAAATTTTCCATATCGTAAAATATGTGCTTGTAGTGAAAACAAAGTTGATTCAACAAGAACGTAACAAAAGCTCTCTAAAATATACACCGATAAAACTTCCGGAATTCGTCGAGCTCAAGTAAACGGATTTTCAAAGTATTACTTTTAAGATAAAGTTGAATAACCCAGTTGAAAAATGCAAAACTACATCGCGTAAAGGGTTTAGTAACATTAACTTCACCGCTGCGGTCAATGGAAATTTGTTTGGATCAAACGAAATATATTTGAATCAACTATACCGACGTTGTTTTCATAAAACTGGTATGTTTGAGTCTAAAGTATGCAGCAATCACACCAACACAATGTTGGCTCAAAATTATCTACAACTAAATTGATTTAAAATCATATTTCTTCGATTTAATTACATTAGCAACAACGTGCTCGCTTCGCTTGCACTCGTTTCCTTTTATTTGTGCATTCTCATGATTAAAGATGATATTTGCATATTTATACGATTCGGGACTTTACGTGACTCTATTTCTGCTTCAGTGTTTCGATATAATTTTCTTTCGATGTGCCACGTCTTTTATTTACGATGAAAAATTAAATAAAGATAAAAAAATCTGCTTTCGGAAGAAAAATGTATTCTATTTCACAATTCCGAAAAGTCATCAAGTAAAAAACCGCTCCACCTGTGATCCTGCAGCAATTATGACAGTCTGAAGTTGGCTTTATGTCAAAGCCATCGACGACCAATCAGAATGCTAGAAAGGTGGCTTCAGTCTTCGATATTTCGACTTCCAATGTGCAATGTCTTTTTAAAGAGAAATATGCTGTCAGTTCAACGAAGACAACAAGGCCGATTGAACTGCACATTTAGTTGGATTAAAAAAATCGCTATTTTAACCGATTAATGAAGCCCCGAGCAGAATAGCGAAAAGATTTTGCAATATCGAATTATGTAATTCATGTAACTAATCATTTTTTAACTCCCAACTGCCCCGCTGGAGCAAAAAAGACGGGAGTTATGCGTTTCACGGCGATCAGCTGATTTGAGTGATTTTTTTGTAGCCAATGTTCTCGAAAAGGTAAATAATTACTTAACCAAGTTTTGTACGTAGCTTATATCACTAGCGCCCAACGTGTTTTTCCATAAATTAAAGTGATAAGTTGTTGAGTCACTTAGATAATTATGTTTTGCAAATAGTGCAAAAAGCCTATTTGAATAAATCGAAATGTCGCAAGATGGCCGCCATTATCGTGCTGTAATGTAACTCACTCCACAGCGCATATGGCAAAGTGTTTACTTTAAAAAGGATGAAATAAAAATAATTTTATAAAAATTAAAAAACTCCCGATTATAAAATAAGCTTAATTAATAAACAAACGCGGTAAATAAAAAATGGTGAAATAGTTAAATAACATATCATATTATAGTCGGGAAATTCTTTCGTCATCAGGTGTGAAAATCTCTCGACTATGATATGACATGTTATCTAATTATTTCACCATTTATTATTTACCGCGTTTGTTTATTATATTATATAAATATAAATAGTTGCTACTGGCGTATGCGGCCGAAGTGTTTCTCGCAAGTGATTTGAAGCCTCAGCGTGTATACACTGAGAAAAAAGCATATCGTTTATTTAACAATTTCACATGTTATAACGAACATAGGAAGGCCTGCAATGTTTCATCGTTGAAGCGATGATAACATGGCTCAATAAACGATACTTGTAAGGTTATTGGAAACAAACGTTGAAATCGTATATGCAACAAAACGGCATATTTGAAACTATTAGAATAGTTTTTAAAACTATTATCATTTTAATAATTGCTACTATAATTATATTTGCTATAACCATAAAATATATACGTTCCTCTTGGTAATTATATTAGTGGTTGATCCAACTATTTTCTTATATTTACTATAATCATAAAATATAGACGTTCCTCCTGGGAATTATAGTTTATAGTTAGATTATCGTCGGTCCAACTATATTATCTTAAAAATTACCAGATTTTTCTCTCAGTGCTGACCTCAAAGCTGTCCTGAGTTCGGCTGCACGTGAGGGGCTACCCTTCGTCGACATTTGAAAATGGATGGACGGACATCACTAGAGATTTCACCTAAGTTTCTGAATTATACCGAAGAGTATACCGAATTTGAAAAGAAGACATTTTGTTTTACTTTAAAAAAATTGATACCAACGTTTTTGTTATTCAAGTGAACCTTATATTGTTTCACATTAGGTTTGTTGTGTTTCCCGATAAATTAGAACGTGGTTTCTTCAAGTTTACGTACGGCGAAATTAACTGAAGAATTTGGTCTTAAAACCCATATCACTCTACCCTTTGGTTACAAAACCCGTAGTGCTCTACCAAACATGCGATAACAATAATGAAATATTTTGTTGATAGCATTATCCAATCGATTGGGTCAAAGGTATTTTGAGGTATGATCATCAAATTCAGTCTTTGACATCGATGGGAAATTTGAGTCAACTAAACCAAATATTTCTTCAACCACTCGTAACCTACGGATTCGTTTGACTCAAACCAAATTTGTTCAATATTACGAAATCATTTTCTCGACGTAGATATATCCTAAAAAGCTACCTTAACTTTAGGGGGACGAAATAATGTATCGCTATTTTCGAGCCCGTAGAAAATATATAGTTTCGGAAGTTGATAAGTGCTTTCGGAAGTTTCTTCCGCTCTGGGTGATTATGCAAAATGAAGTCATCCGCCGAATCGAGGTAATTGGCGAGCAAGCGCGCGCAACCAACACCGATAATAGGCCCACACTCAATTGTTTTGGTGAATTCGGAATGCGGGCCACAACGTATGTATGCGGTACCCGTTATTCCGATAAAACGCCTTCACCCGAACGCTATTTTTACGTTGCTGAAAATATTTTGTGATGCGCGTTTTGCGAAAGTGGGGCGCTCGTCGCAAAAGACGTGAGTATGAACCGCCGATGTAGGGTAGGGGGATGATAATTATAGATTAAATTTTTCCCAATGTTTCATGATTTTTTATAACTCTTTTTATGGATGTATGTTACGTACAGTCCCGCCAAAAGTGAGCTTCAGAGACAATTTCGATCACTTCCCGATAGGATAAAAATCGGAAAAGAATAATGCATATAAAACGTGCCGAAAAGATTGATTTCGCATAATGATAATCCCGAAATGTTATTAACAAATTGGTGAAACAAACAATTGTTCAACAAACAATCAGTTAACCTAACTTTTTTTCTAATGAAAATGATATGTTAATTTATTTGAATGCAAACGAATTTGTTCAGATTTTTTTCTTTATTTTGATTTTGATTTTTTTGATTTTGAAAAATGTGCAGAATATAACAAATTTTGGATATGCGTCTTGCAAAAAAATCTTGAGTGTAGTAAATGGTTTTATGCCGAACACATATCCAAAATTCGTTATTTCGCGCACATTTTTGGAAATAAAAAAAATTAAAATAAAGAAAAAAATCTGAAAAAAATTCGTACACATTCAAATAAATTAACATATCCTTTTCATTAGAAAAAAAGTTAGTTTGACTGATTGTTTGTTGAACAATTGTTTTTTTCACCAATTTGTTCATAACATTTTGGGATTATTATTATGTGGAATCAATCTTTTCAGCACGTTTCATATGTATTATTTTTTTCCGTTTTTTATTCCATCGGGAAGTGATCGTAATTGTCTCAGAAACTTACTTTCGGCGGGACTGTACGTATCATACATCCTTGAGGCGAAGTTTTTTACAATAATGTTAAATCTTGTTTAATATCATTACTCAGTGTTACGGATTACTACCCACGTAAAAATAATTATATCAAATTCGGATCATAAATTGACGTATCTCAAAAAGTACAATTTTTCAGTCGCGTTAATATGGAAAATTATAGAAAAGCTCAAAGTGATTTTGAGATCGACCTGATACAACGGTTCTTTTAATTAATTTAACCGCAATTGCTGACTTGGTTTTTACTTCAAATAACGCTCAAATTAGTCAAATGATAAGATTTTCGAACCACCATAAAAAAGACCGTCTTGAAAAGTTACTAACATAAAATCACGGATTGCGCGCAAATTATTCAGTAAGCCTGGATCGAGTAGATCTCAAAATCGCTTTGAAATTTATTAAGATATTCCGCCTTAACGCATCTTTAAAATGGTATTTATTGACATATGTCGATTTATGATCTCGATTTGACGTAATTATTTTTACGTGGGCACCCGCGTAAGATTAGTGTTTGGCTATGATGGATAATGGAATTTAATCGAGTTCCATTATCCATTTTAAACTCCATTCTGGATTTCATACTAAGCCGCTTAATTTTCCGGCACGAGATACATACCGCATTAAGAAATAAACGGAAAAAATTGTTTTGTTGGGTCAGCTGACAACTTCAGCTTCTTTGCTATGCAAACAAATTTGTTTGCTCGGTCAACAAATATGTTTCTGAACTAAAAAATAATTTGCCAGGTAAGCAAAAATAAATAATTTTTAGGAAAACTTAGAGCGATATACAATTACCATTGATTAATTTTATAATTTATGCGGAGTGGTTAGTATAGATTATTATTTATTCCAACAACTATCCGTAATTGATTATTAGCAAAAAAAATTGTCTGATTTTGGGTGCCGAAGAACCCATTATCCGTTTATTAACTTTTTAACATGGAATTCCATTCCATTTTATTTTTTGAAGTGAAATTAGGGTGCTAGTTTTTAAATTGTCATGCGAAGATAATGAAAAAATACTAAAATTTGAAGACAAAAAAAGCAATTTTTTCTTTTTGGAGAAAAACATTCACAATATATAGTTTGTCTATAGAGGATTTCAGTCTTTAATAACGTAATGTACATTTCGGAATTCTTTAAATCATAAAAAAAATATGACAAAATTGAAATAGAATGATAGAGGAAGCAAAAATATTCATCCTTAAAATGATACCGCTTCAAAATAAAATACTGTTTAAATTTTCGTCCAGCTTTGGAATGCATTGAAGATCTTCTTCTATAGCGAAATTCTTTTTATCCTGGTAGTGTTATATCTAGTAGAGAAATTAATGACAGAGATAAGTCATTTTCTGGATCTGACCCGAGACCGAGAAAATTACATATCTCATGCAGTGAAAGAAGACATTGAAATATTTTTTTTACGGTGCAGTCATCGCATAGATAACCGTGTGTTTATTAAACCACCAATATCATCGGAAGTCGATAAAATTATATCAGTTATTATACTGGATGTTGCCCACTTTTAACGGTAATTGTGATTCACTGGTGACTTCATTCACAGATTCATTGCATTCACTCACGCTACGGAGGATTCTTCGATCTAAAATGTCATCTCATAATAACATTTCAAGCTGCAGCTAATGTGTAAATGTGCGCAAATTCTCAAGAAAATTTGGCTTAAACCAATCTTTAAACCATCACCTAAACCCATAGTTTTGGACGTATAGTAAAACTCAATAACCTTTCATTAATAACAATGCGTTGCAAGAAAAACTTTTAAATGAGTAAAAGTGATTTTCAAAAATTCCATCAATATAAGAATATTTCGTTCGACAATTGTCAGGCCTTTTACTTTTTTTCTCAATGGCAGGTTAGAATGAATGAAGGATGAGAATGCAAAGTAGAACCTTGCCTATAGACTTGTCATTACTTTTCATGTTTTACAAGTGCACGTCTATGAGGAAGTACGTCCATCGATTTTGGCTTGCTCATAGACGAAGCTTTGTAAAATCTAAAAGTAATGAGGAAGCAACATACAAGACTCTACTTTACATTCTCGTTTCAAAAACATTTCTTAAACGGATAGTTAGCATCATTTTAGTCGCTACTAAATTATAAAGAAAAATTCAAGTTACTATATAATCCGATCGCTCCTACCGATCTCGACTGAATTATGTATCTAGTATCCCTAAATAATAATATTTTTTTACGTACAAAATTTGAGCTCGGTATTTCATATTGTGTAAAAATTAATAAAACAACATAGATCTTTACATAATATCCAATTCCATAAAATCGGAAACGTGTTTTTGATTTCGACTAAATACAATAGCAAAAAAGTTAAATGTACCTGGACCTATGAAGAGCCCTTTAGCAAAATATCCTTCATTTTATGGAAATCAGTCCAGCCACGGAATTTTTTGCAAAGCATTTGAAAAGCTATAAAACCTTAATTTCTGCCCACATTGTATCAAAGATTGTAGCAATCGAAGGCGAGCTGCTGCTTTACATGCGAAATTAAAAAGAAAGTGATCAGTGAGAAAAATAGTATAAGTTATCAGTGATGGAAAATTCGAAGACCTACAAACACCCACACACGCATAAATATGGAATTTTTTAAAATCTCAAAACACGTTTTTCAATTGTTTGAACCATTCTCAATATTCTGACATGAAAATCTCTGCGAAAAACAAAAATCTCACGAAAACAAACCTTCCTCTATGAAGAAACAAAATAATTGGATGCTTTTTTAGAAGAACACTAGAACCATAGATTGCATTTCTTCAAATAGCACTTCGCTGCTTACGCATTTTCTTATCAATATGACAGGATGATTTAACAGATGTTATATTATTATAAAATCAAACATAATTTACATGATAAAGTAGCAAAAAATCAAATTTTTTTTTCGTTTTCGACCAAACTTTTATTGGTCGAAAACGTAGACGTTCGTAAACCAAAAAAAAATCATCAATTTGATCTCGTTTTAATACTTGGCGTCAAGATATTGACGCCTCTCTGAATGGTCTCTCGATGGACTCGATACCGGAGCCTTTTCTAATATCTTTTCAGTACAGATTAAAACCAAGTTGCAAATTGCCCTAACAATAAAGTTTATAGACCAATTTGCGTTATCATCATGATGTAATAATAATAACATGCAGCGATTATAACATGATGTGTAAACTTTTGAGTAAATGCAAAATAAAATCTTTTTTTAATCAAGTATCACCGTAATGATTATGAAAAACCGGAAAAGAATAGTGCATTGCGAAAGTAATGCAGGTAATATTAATTTTTTTCTCCAGCTGTTTTTTATCGTCGAGGGCTTGCAATTTTTACAGTAAATGACATGTCAAGAGCTATGACATTTTTTATAGACAGTTTTTTAAAACCAGTGTAATTTCAACCTAGTTGTGACACTTAATCTTATTACCCTGGTTAACGAAATGTGTGAACGAACTTGAAAAATATCACATCTTTATTGCAGCGTCAATAAGAGACAAAATGTAAACCAAGTTATCAAATTCCATTGCTTGAGGTGGTTAGAATGTTCCGCACATTCCATTTCATGATAAATTCCACAGCGCTTGTTAAAAGATGTTCAAGCACGTGAATATTGCAAAAAGAAAAACAAGGTTTATCAGATTTTGCAAGAAATTCAGAATATCTCCATTTATATCCTAATACATAAAAAATGTGTTCCGATTTATTTAAGAAAATGACCTTAAATCAAAATGATACTTTGCTTATAGCCATCAATAAAACATTTGAATGCATTCTTACAAAACCTGCGAATAATTGTTGCAGAACAATCTCTATTAAATCAATAACATAATAAAGCTTTTGCGAATAAATATATACATGAATGAGAAAAAAAATTGATGGCAATCTGAAAAATTAAAAAATAAAGAGGATATATTCCACGAATAGCTGGGATGTAAATCGGGAATTCTCATGAGCTCTAAAAAGCTTTTTTTTTAATTACAGGGAATTCGTCCCTATGCATAGAAAAAAATTAAAAGTACTCACATCTAAAGTCCACTTATTTCCACGTGATGTTCGAATGTTGGTCCTTTGATAGTCGAAACAATGAGAAAGAAAGAAAAAAAAGAACACTCGTGTAAATAATCGCGGGTCACACTCTTCGTATTCAAAAGTATACAAGACAGAGTCCGCGTGTGATGCTCGCAGAGCAGCGGGTAGAGTACAAGTCGATCGAAAGATTAAGAAGATCTCGGTGCTAGCCGCTCGAAAGCGCGAGCCGCACTGACCCACGCTCGCGGAGGTAAACGCTCAAGCTAAACTAAGTCTCGGTATCACAATTCGGTTTGAACCACTCTCGGCGTCCGTTCTAGCGTCTGTCGTACGTAATATTGTTGAAAGTATATAGGCGCGCGACTTCTCCTACATCCACCGGCCAATGCGTGTGCTGCTCTTTAATATATATGTATATATTTATCCTTTTCTTTCGTCCCCTCTCAATGCGTCGTGACTTCACTTTTTTTTTATCAAAATTCACATCGCAGTCGCTGTAGCTAACAGTTACAGTATAGCTCACTTGCTTTACATTGGCTTATGTGTACTATGTCTGACTCGTGTGACAACAGAAAATTCCTGTGTAGCTCGATCACGCTGCACGCATTCGTTCGCAGACATACGCGTACTAGACTTGCGTCTGCACCGCTTAACTAACGCGTGTCTCGACACTCCGGCAGGTTTTTGCGTTGATTTCGTCACTTCACGATTCATTCACCCAGTGTCAATGAAATCGTTATCGACCCAGTGCTTTTTCTTGTGAAATTACTCATCGCTCAGGAATGTCCTTATCAAGTCCCGGATTTTTGGTTTATTTCTTTCCATGTGTCAAAGAAAATTTGCACAGATTGTATATTTTTTATTTGATCTTAAGGCGATATCCAATTTTTTTTGGCTAGCTTATAGCCAAAGTGGAGAAGATTTTTCTTCTAACAGTTTTTAAACTTTTTTAATTAAAAAAATTATTGAAAAATATAAAAAATAATGAATCTACTACAGGCGATTGTTTGAATGTTTATTTATGTAAAACCGCATTTTTTTTAGATTTTTTGAATTTTTTTTCAGAATTATCCGAATTATACAAATTTTTTTAAAATATTTTTTTAGAGTGGAGCCATAATTTAAAAATCGCATTCTGTGCATTTCACTAAGAATTCTGTATTCTCACAGATCACAGTTTGGTTCGGGGGTGGATTATCCTATATATACTATAAAAACCATCCAGAATGTGTAAATGATAAAATTAGTCTGTACATTTCGACGTTGTAGTGTCATAAAGCCGCAGAGAAGTCAGCGATAAATGATGGATTTTTTCAAAATAATGCGACGGCTCAACTCGCACAATGCACCGCGCACGGCACCTAACTGCTGGAAAAAAAAATATTAACGCGACGCTGTTGCCAGGCTTAGCATCGAATTTCGGATAATTGAAAATAGTAAAAAGTAATTTGATAATATTTTTAAAAACATATAAATTGTCAAAATGGATGACAAAACCCATTTAAACATGATATGAAATTATTTAAGCCGTAAGATGCTACCTTGGGTGGAAGGTTTTACTTTACAGCGTTAGCCACACTGATAAAATCTCATGTATATGCATTCCTCATCCGCCCCTCACCTCCTGAATTGTGTTTGGACCCTCTACATGAAAAAGATTATCGTTTTGTTGAAAACAGAAATGGTATTTTGAATTATTTTTATATACTCACATTAAATGGCGGTTTGATATTACGATATTTTTGAAAGACTGTGACAGAAATTTTTTTCGCAAAGTTCTACGTAATTAGGAAGGTATCAACGGATCATGATAGCCAACCAACGCACTATTATAAATTTTAATATAAATAGCAGAAAAATTGACATTTATAGTGCATATTGCTCTGTATTGTCTAGTGATGCCGCCGAGACGAGAAATTTCTCGTCTCGAATAAACATATTCTCGTCTCGACATCTCGAGACGAGACAAGAAATACGTCTCGACCGCCGAAACTCTCGGGCGAGAAATCGAGAAGTCTCGATTATTTTGGAAGAAGGGTTAAAAATAGAGCTGGGCAGTATTTAAAATACATCATGTACTTTAAGTATTTTAAATACGTATTTTGAATACTAAAATACTTTTCAGATGTTTTAAGTACTTTATAAAATACAAAATACAAAATACATTTCAATTTTTTAATCCTATATATCCGGAATATTACTTTAATATTCACCAAGTTCACGTTAAATTTGAAATTTGAAACTTAACATAAGCTTTTAGCAAGCGAAATGTATTATTTTACGTTTTTAATAATACGTCTCACTCTCTCCCTTTGTTCAACAATAAGTCACTCTAATAACTAAATTAACGGGGTTGAGTCTCCTGAAAAAATTCAACATTTTTTTTTTTCAGTAATATTATTTATCTGAATTCAAACATTTTTTTACGGTCATAAAATTCATGTACTGGTCTACCTCTTTGATTTTTTCCGGAGTGATGTAGATAATTTGAACATTGAAAACTAAATTTAAAAAATTTCACTTGTACCTTTCAGACGTTAATGTATAACGTTACCTTCGCTCCCTCATAAAATTAATTTAACTGTGTGTTAATTTAATTCAGTAGTCGGAGTGATTCATCGACAAAATCTTCTTTTATGAAGAAGGAAAAAAAGTTTGATGTTCTGAAGACGAAAGTTTAAGAACGGTGTGATACAATTATGAAGATTTCCATACTTTTCCTTGCTCAAGAAGCTTTGTTTTCATGAATGTTTAGAACATGATTTTCATATAAACGTGCTTTGAATGTTCTAAAACATTGAAAAATCATATCTAGTAAAAATGTCTTCATATACTCAAATTAATTGCGTAAACTGAAAAATGTCTCGAAAACGTCGCTAAAACGATTATTTCATCAATTTAGTTCAACTAACAAATGAATAAGTATGTATGAAGTGTGTTATGCAACATTGAACAATTACTACCACATCTAATAAATGCGCGATGCCTTAGAATTAAATTTCATACGGTTTTTGAAGAGTATTTAGAAAAGTACTTAGAAATGTATTTTAAGTAAAGGATTGAAGTACCAAAAGTATTTTGTATTTTGAGTATTTCCATGTCTTTTTCTCTGATTAAGAACGTAGACGGACATATTTTCGATTTCCTGAAGTCGAACGGTTCATTTCGTTCAAGAATTAAATTATCCACTCGGATTCATATTATCTTGAATTCGAGAAACGATACTGCAAATCAACCATCCGTTGAGACACAGCAAGCTCCTCGCGGATTCTCTCCATAGCCGACTTCGGTGATTGTGAAGTATTAGTCCCACCTTCGAAAATAATCGTCGAGCGGAAACGCTCGTGGAGGAAATCGATAAAAAATCGCGGACAATTTTCGCCATAATCGATAAATTGCCGAGATGAGACGAAACCTCGTCGCGAGAAAATTCGCGAAATTGGCGAGACGAGACGAGACAAGACGAGACGGAACTTTGTCTGGAGAACATATTTCGAGATGAGACGAGACCTCGTCTCGAGAAAATATTTAGAGACGAGACGAGACAGATTTCTCGGCGTTTCTCCGAGATGAGACGAGATTCTTTTCTCGCCAACTCGATACGAGACGAGAAATAACAGATTCTCTTTGTATCTTTGATGTAATTTCTTTATATTTTGGTTTTACGAATTGAAAATTGTAAGATCACTTTTTTGATTATTGAACCAACATTACTATGAAAGAAAAAACGTCAACTTTTTAAATGTCGAGCAGCCGCTCCGAGTTCTTGAATCTGTTTTGCTACCTGAGGCGTTGCCATTTTTCTTTGGTAACAATTGAAAATCTCACAAACCCGATAACACCTGTTTTCGCTGTATTTCTGCGGTAATGTATAGTAGAATTCTTTTTATTTCACACTTTTCAATCATTCAATGCATCATTTCAAATTATTCATTTTAATCTTTTACATTAAAATGCGAAATTTGATGGAAACAGTGCTAGTTAGCTACGTCTGTCGTTTGAGACCGTGTTAAAAAAGTCCAATTTTAACTTGGAATATTTTCGTTTATAGACCCTTAAGCCGTTCGAGATTCCTTGAACTTGCTCAGAATGTTTCAATGTATCATATATACATGTATGTATGTATTTATTCTGTAATTGAATTTTCTAAATCAATACTCGCTGATGCCATCTTAGAGTTTTTTAATATTCCGAATTCGGCATTACGCAGACTCAAATGATTAAAATACATCGTGTACTAGCAGATGCATATTGTGTAACTCGTCGGAAACTGAAAATTGAAGTGACGGAGCCTCATATGTAAATCATATAAGGTAAACGGCCCAGTTTTGGTCATCTTTAGAGCCCAGGACCACGATTTCCGCTGCTTGTATTTTTCTATATATCTTGGTTCAATCGGCACGGAGTATAATATTAGTTAATCATCAGGTACGTAAACTGATAAATAATGAAAAAAGTACCATATGATTACTAGTTTATGCAAAATCAAGGTGACCTTAATTCCCCCGTTCTCCCCTACGCAACATGCAGAAACGCCTTCGGCTCGTACTACGATCACTTGAAAATTTTTTTTTTCGATTTTTTCTTACTGATCGATGATTCATTTTATTATCTTCAATAAAGTTAATTCTTTCCGGTTTTGGTACTTGTTGCAAAGTGACGAAATTTCGATCACATCAAACTTTTATTTGTAATACCATGTGCGAAGAACTACCAACGAAATTCATTCGATTTTTAATTTAAGATAAATGAGAGCGATGAACGATTGACTCCGAGGCGTTGAAGCAGGACTTCTACAGTAGTTGAGTAGAAGGCGTGAAGGGAAAGGCCACAGCGGTCAATCATTCAGATTAACTCTGCACGCGCCCGCAATATTTATTTTTATTACCGATACTTATCACGACGCACCGCGTAATTACTTTGTGCTAATTTTGGTTTTATCGCACTGTAAATTCATTAATCACGCTTACGAAATTTCTCGTAACTTACTTTACACCAAATATGTAACGAAATTTTTTATAGATTTCTATTTAAGTCTGTGTCGTCGAGCAACCGCTAAGTGGACCTTGTTCAAGGCATCGGCAATTTAATAACCGTTACGTCACCGTTAATTCGCACGTATGCCATATAAACAGAGTAATTAAATGAGATCAGTATCTGATAGTAGCAATGCTTTAGAGGATGACCGAATACCTAGGTGAACGCATAGGTCGGGATGATAACTATGTATAAGCACCAGGATGTACTGCACCTTTTCCGCTATTTCCAAACATCTGTTAAAATACAACGGGACGCACCGATGTTTGCTAACGACCTGACCTTGATTTTCATATCATGTGCTTCTTGTTTTATTTTGATCGTTCAGCGTCATACAAAATTTATTTCCGGCTGAGGCGGAAATTTTAATCATAGTTCTTACACCTTTTTTATGCTGTTTTTACTTACACTATGTAATAAAGTTCGCATCAAATGCAACAAATTAGTTAAGCATTCATATTAACCTCGTAAATTTTAAATTTTTTAATAAACATGCACTGATGTAATGAAAAAATCTGAATATGAAGGAAATTATAGGTAATTGGAATATCCATGAAAGTTATAAAATACAGATTTTGGCAAAGTTAAAAGTTCCTTAATTTCAAAAAAGTCTTATTGTGAATAATGACTAAATTTGTTTTCTTCAGACTTATCTTGAATTCTATCGTAATGAGGTCTACATAAACAAGAAGGGAAGGTTAACGTTGCATATCCAAGCCAAATTCTTTTGCATGGGAAAGTCGAATATAATTGAAAAGCCATCTGAATACGTATTCGCGTTCCTTTAACTAAATATAGTAAAAACGAAGGGGCGAGGTCAAAATTCCGAATGTTCAATACACGAAGGTAAAAAATTCCGAAATTTTATATCCCACCTGAATTTTTGACGAAATGTTTATCAGCGCATTTCGTCAAAAAGTATAAGTGAGATTTCAAGTTTGGGAATTTTAGACTTTCGTTCACTTACCATTCAGAACTTTAACCTCAATTCCCTTGCTTTTCGGGAACAGAGTTTCGAGTGGTAAATACTCGAAGGTCTCAAATTTCGAAAGTTAATATCTCACCCACATTTTTGACGAAAACTTTTCTCGTGAATTTCGTCAAAAATGTAGGTGAGATATTAACTTTCGGAATTTTAGACCTTCGTGTATTTACCATTCGGAACTTTAATCCCGCCCCAAAACGAAACTCAATAAAATTAGTTTCATCAAAGAACGTGTTACTATACGACGCTGATTATATTTGAAGTCAATGATGGGAGCTTGACTGGAGAAGTTGATTGGTGAGTTTATTAAAATATGGGAGAGTCTGCATAGAGGGCCACATATACGTAATAATTTACTTGTCTTCAATTACAAATACGATTTCAATTTATCAATGAGCTAGAATATCAAAATTTAATTAGTGGTGGATTGAAAAATAAATCAGGAAAAAAATGGATGAAAAAAAAAAATTGGGCTCGTCCGGGATTTGAACCCGGGACCTCTCGCACCCTAAGCGAGAATCATACCCCTAGACCAACGAGCCGCTCTTGAATACAAGTCCAATTTTATGCGTGACACCGGAGAAATTTATGTATGTTACAATATTCATAATGCATAATTTATATAATGTGAGCTAGATAAGGTAAAGCAAGCCGGTAGATAATGTAGGTCACTGTTCAAATGCTAAATTCAAAAGTGATATGAAACGTGAAACTTTCTTATCTTCCGTCTCCATAAGCGATACATAATGTGTTATCCCAAAGCAGCTTTTAGTCAGAACATATTCATATCTTAATATAATTAATAATTTTCATGAGGTTTTACGGTATATATTAGGACAGAACAAAAAGCCGTATCTTTTTTCTCAACATATTCGTAAAATATTATGTAAGATAATTTTCCTTTCAGTTGTTATAAAATAAACACATATTTGGTCATTATTGTCGAGCATTATCATATAACGATAATAATTATAAACAAAAATGGACTATAATTGCTTATTCAAAATGGTAGCTGGAGCTTACAGTTATGTCAGGAATTTCCATATGCACTGAGAGAAAAGCATATCGTTCATTCAACGATTTCACATGATAAAAAACATATAGGAAGGCTTGCAATGTTTTATAGTTGAAGTAATGATAATATGGTTTAATAAACGACACTTGCAAAGTTTATTGACAACAACCGTTGAAGTCCTATATGCAACAAAACGACATATCTTAAACTATTAGAATAGTTTTTAAACTATTATTATTTTGATAATTGCTACTATAATTATATTCGCAATAACCATGAAATATATGCACTGTAAAAAAATCTACTTGAAATTTAGTGTACTTTGACTGGAATTTTTATTCATAAACTAGTATGTGAAATTTAGTATACAAATGTAATATAAAATTAATATATGTTACAGCATATTCAATAATTCATCTCAATTTTCCAGTAAAAGCACTTGAATTTTAATCATTTCCTTTAATTTTATTAGAAAAGTACTTTAATTTTATACCACAATTGTTTATTAAATTTCGATGACGAGTTTATGCATAAAAACTTTCAATCTTTTCTAACAGTGTGGTTATAGTGAATTGCCTCCTGGCCACTATACATTATAGTTAGATTATCGTCCAACTAACTATTTATATTATTGAATTACGATATTTGTCACTGAGCTTGCTAGAAATTTGAGTAAGAACATTTATACAAAAGTATACAAATACAAAATCATGGAGTTTTTAATTTAACGAACCTATGACCCTACATTTTCCAACGCTATTCAGCTTGCATCTCTCTGCTGCACCTGTGAGTCACTTCGGCTAACCACACACTGAAATCATTCGGTCAGCGCAAAATAGTATATGACGACAGAATATCAATAAATCGAGCCTGTATGGTGACCATGTTGATTTCATGTTATTACCATGAGTGCGCGTAGCTAAACTATGACGAAAGCACAGAGACAAGTGCGGGAGGCAACAAACAAACAAACAGCAAAAAAAAACGTTAAGAATCCAGCTGTAAGGTCACACAGTCCTTTGCCAGCGGCGTCGAAGTCGTGGTTAAGGACTCGCAATACTTTATCAGTTGCATAGACCTATTCGAGCTAATTCCCTACCCGTTTGTATTCATCTTGGTGCGTAACCGAGCAGATTGTACTTTCCCGATAATTTCTGCAGGCTATAACAGCAATCTAGGCGAACTACAGAATCTCATTATGCGATATTACGCTCGCGTGGCTCGAGACTCGTGACTCGACATATATATACATATATTTTGCTCACTATATAGGATATCTAGTAGTAAGACGTTGTAAGAGACATTTGCACGACGCTCATATGCATCATCCGGAACTTATACACTCTCTGAGATCCAAAGGCATTCCTCGATAGTGCGGTCACTAAACTATAAACCGTTGAAGAATGCTGATGCGCCAGTTGGAAACTCCGGGTGACACTCGGTTCAATCATCACAAAGCCTCGGCGTCAACGCTACACGGACAGAATAATATAGATATTTTCCCTATTTTTAGTGTGTCAAGCGAGAAATATTCCGGCATCCGGGCGTTTTATTATCTAGTGATGCGGATATGCGATACGAGATGAGACAAGAGAGATCTCGAAACTCAGTTCACGAATTCGATTGTCAACTCAACGAGAAAAGGTCGATATCGAAAAATAGCGGCGACATTCATTTTCGTTCTTGAATTTGGCAACGAGATTAAGTTTTGTCTCGATCTTGTTGCATGGAAATGACGGGACACAAGATTCTCGCTCGTTTCCCGTACTATTTGTGGGGCATTCCATACCGATTCGACCTGGATCGGACCCTCGACCTGTTGGATTTGGTCGAAATTTTTTTTATACGATTGAACTAACTCTAAGAAGTACTGGACATTTTTTTCAGATTATTTGATTTTAATTTCAATTTTTTTTGCGATACTTCAAACCTAACATATCGTTAGCCCAAATTTAAAAATCTGAAAAAATTCTCAAACATGCAGCATGAAATAACGAAATTTTTAGCCTAAAACATTCACGAATAGTGTAAACTGCGTTCGCGTAGTTTTGTGTCCTTTCGGCCAAGGTTCAGAGCATTTTCTACGTGAATGTAGTTTACACTATTTGTGAATTTGGTTAGTGTAATCGACATATCGACGGTTTTGAAAGGTGCAGGAATAATCGTAGAATGGGTGTCCGGTCTGATTAAACACATCTGAGTTTCAAGAACGTTTAGATATTACCTCAAAAGGCCTGTTGAGATTTCGAGCGACCATATTGGTTTTTGAGAGGTTCAGTAATATCCCATTTTTTTACATTTTTTGTACGTTTTGAACGGTAATTCGACCCGACACCCAAGCATGAATATCTTTATTACATCCCTGCGGAATTTGACGTATATCTGTAGCTTATTTTCGATGAATAGTGCATACTACGAAATTGCCTATACTTACCGACCAACGGTAAAAATAGGTCCGTAAAAAAAATCTGCTTCAGCATCTCCTTAAGGGACAAGGTCAATACATAGCGTATTATTAAGGATCGAAAAAAACGTTAGCAGATGCAAATAGAACAAATAATTACTTTTAGGACGCAAAATATATAGGTCTGAGAAGAAAATGTTAGCAGATGAAAATAGAACAAATAATTACTTTTAGGACGAAAAATATATCGGTCAAAGAAAGATTAACCAAAACGCTGGGCTGTTGCGATTTGTGTTCGTGAATCGACCGAACTGGCAGCTTCACTCGCGGTTAGTACTTGGGTAGGCAACCGCTTAGCCATGCACTGATTTGCGCGTCAACCGTTGAGCGGGAGGCAGTTTTCTTGACTTTCTGACATATTCACATATATCATAAAGTCAGTAAAAATCGCCTGTATCGGCACAACATCTGGGACACTGCCGATTTGATTCTAATCACTAATCGGATATAGATGTAAGACATGATGATGGCATGAGTCAGTGTTTGGGTCTTTCATAGGACATAAAATAGGCCATATGAGAACATCGGAGAACACTAATCAGGGCTGTTGCATGACGGCTTATATTTGAATAATATTACCTCAAAATGTTAAAAAAGTAGAAAAGCAACATTCGTTAAATTCAATAATAACTCTAAGCTTTACTGTAATACCTTTAAATTCAATAAATTCGCGATTTCCATCAATTTCTTGCCTCAACAACACCGTGCGGAAAGTAGGTCACTAATTGGGTCATTCACCTTATCGCCGGCGGTGGCACTGGTGTACCATGTGTGTCTAGAAATATGCGATTACCTTGAAATACCAATTATGCATATATTTTAGTCTTTCGACTTTTTTGTAATTTTTTGTTACCCAGAAAAACGGGTTCGTTGGGTCAACTAACTATTAATTAGTTCGGTGAAAAATTGTTGCCACAACTATCAGGTTTATCAGTGTAACGACCAGCGTTGTGAGATTTTTAATGTAAAAATAATGCATCATGAAATAAAAATAAAAAATGGGTAATGGAAATCGAATATAGCACTCATTACTTTTTTAATGATTAATGGACCCGAGATCAAGCACCCATTATTTTTTTAATGTTTAATGGAACAGAGATCCAGCACCCATTCTTTTAAAATGCTTAATGGAGCAGCGATCCATCACCTATTACTTTTTGAGTTGCGTGGCTTTCAATAGTAGTTTGCCTAATGAGCTACTTAGTTCGAACAACTACACAGAGAACCAACTGAAAATAAGTGATGTAATTATTTCAATTATGTACGACTTTAAATGGATTTTGGGTTCAAAATTGTAAGTAAAAAAATCCTTCATTTTTATCTTTGATAAAAACGCATGCAATTTTTTCAGTTGTTTGCGGTTTTTTTTTTATTTTGGCTTCTAAATTACGAGTTTATGAAATTCTTTTTTTTATTTAAAAAAAAATGTAAGGTATTTTTTTATTTACTTGCGGAACTCGTCTTGGGATTTAGCTTTCAGATTACGTATTGAATGATTCTGGAATCTATGATTTTGAAGCAAAATTCATGCAATTCTTAAGTTTATTGAACAATAATATTCGTACGTTTTGATTTTTTATAACAAATTGTATAATTCTACAATTCTGCGTCACAAAGACAAAACTGATATAATTGTCGAACTAATAGTTGATCTCTGCATCTGTTAACTCAGCAAATTTATTTCATCAAAAATGAATCCAGTTTTCAGATCAGCATTTCTATTCTGAGCAGTATCGAGCAGATAAAAAACAAGAAAAATTTCCCTCCATCGTCACACTCTCTAGCTGTAACACGCGTGGTGGGGTCATCATGACCCCATATGACCCCGGACGATTAAGAGAGATTGGCAGTTGAAGAGTTTGAAAAAACATCTTTTCACTTTTCCCTGTAAGTCACGTTGGTGTTTTTGAAACACATATATATCTTTTTCCATCACACAGTCATATCGGCGCCGTGGCTTAGTTGGTTAAAGCGCCTGTCTAGTAAACAGGAGATCGGGAGTTCGAATCTCCCCGGAGCCTCATTCTCGAATCGCTTTCGCGAATGTTATTTTTTTAGTTCAATTGTTTAACAGATTTATGTATCTCTCAATGAATCAATTAGTTCGTTATCATTTATTGAGTTTTTTCATAGGATCATACATCAAAACACTGTCCATGAGATTTAAAAAGAACGAAGAAAGTGAAACGTTAACAGTGAAGGAGGTTGCTCAGGGTCTGTCTGGCGGAGAGGTGCGCGGGTTGCCGGGGACGCTATGTGCGAGAAAGAGATCCGTGACGAACGATCGTCAGCGTACATTGTTCTGTACGGTCTGAGTAGTTTTATTCTTACGTTTTCTCCATAACTAAGCAGACGATCCATTTTGGTAATCGTAAAAGTTCTTTCCGAAAATCCAAGGGATGATTCTTCATCTATTAATATCAGTTTCTCAACATTTTTAGTATACCTTCGAGCGTTGCATTAGAGCTGCGTATAGCCCTCGATATGTCGCCGATATGTAAGAGTGAATTTCAATAATTAATAACTCGATAAATATGCAGACAATCGATTTTGGGATTTGGCATGGAGGCGTGATTCTCATGAACGGATATTCTATAAAAAATTCAACTCATTCTTATCATTAGGCGATGACTGAGCAACCTCCTTAAGCGGTTAATGAAGAATTTTTTTTTTTACTTCTTACTAAAGCATGACTTTACACTGATATTTTCGAAAAACATTTTTTTAAATATATTTCCGTCCGGTTCACATCGGCGCCGTGGCTTAGTTGGTTAAAGCGCCTGTCTAGTAAACAGGAGATCGGGAGTTCGAATCTCCCCGGAGCCTCATTCACGAATCGCTCTCGCGAATGCTATTTTTTTTAAAGATATAATATTGTAGCCATCTTATATATTTATTGGTGGCGTTGGCCTTTAATTTTTTGAACTATTTGTTTGTAGCATTTATCATTGGACTATTTCTATATGTAGTATTCTAATTTAGAAACGTGTCTAAGAAATAAAAAATCGTGTACTTAAATATCGTGTGTAGTAGTACGAAAAATTACTCTTTTTTTTGTTTAAAAACGTTCATTTCAGCATTACAGTGTTATCTCATCATACGGTAAAAATAAATATGGAATAATTTGAAATTCATTATGCTTCTTTTTAGTTTTAGAGCTCAAACTTGAGGATGTATGATACGTACAGTCCCGCCAATCGTGATTTTCAGAGAAAGATTTGATTACTTCCCGATGAGATGAAAATCGGAGAAAAATAATCGATATCAAACGTGCTGAAAATATAAATTTTGCATAGTAATAATTCCAAAATTTTATTAACAAATTTCTGAAAAAAAAAAAATTGTTCAACAAACGATCCGGCAACCTAATTTTGTTTCTAATGAAAATGATATGTTGATTTATTTGAATGCGTACGAATTTTTTCAGATTTTTTTCTTTATTTTGATTTTGACATTTTTAATTTTTAAAAATGTGCGCGAAATAACGAATTTTGGATACGTGTTCGGCATAAAACTACCCAGTAAACTAAAAAATCGGTTTCGTTGCTGCTCTATTACAATTTCCCACTCAGTAACTATTACATAACAGTTACATTGCCGAGTGGGAAATTGTAATAAAGCAGCAACGAAACCGATTTTTGTGTTTAATCGGGTATCTACTACTCTCAAGATTTTTTTGGATAACGCATATCCAAAATTTGTTATATTCTGCGCATTTATCAAAATAAAAAAATCGAAATCAAAATAAAGAAAAAAATCTTTAAAAAATTCATACCCATTCAAAAAAATTTACATACCATTTTTATAAAAAAAAAGTTAGGTTGACGGTTTATTTGTTGAACAATTGTTATTTTCAACAATTTGTTAATGACAATTTGGGATTATTATTATGCGAAATCCATCTTTTCGGCACGTTTTATATGCATGATTTTTTCCCGATTTTAATCCTATCGGGAAGTGGGAAACTCACTTTTTAATTTTATATTCTGACCACAATATTTTCGGAAATGTGCATATGAATTTTCATTTGCTTACGTTAGAGAAGTCTCGAATACACGTATAGCCTACTTGAAAAAAATATCACAGAGAAAATATCTATAGACTATAAAACAGTATAAAGCGCATGAGTTTCATAACGCGATTTGGTCGTTAAAAAAAAATATCATATCTGATATAGGCGCCGTGGCTTAGTTGGTTAAAGCGCCTGTCTAGTAAACAGGAGATCGGGAGTTCGAATCTCCCCGGAGCCTCATTCACGAACTACATTCGCGAATTTTAATTTTTTAAGTACATTGTATTGCGACAAAATAAAATAACGATGAAATTCAAAGTAAATAACACTTATCAATTGCCCGTAATGTCTTCTGAGATAAGCGGCTAATTGTGACAAGCACTTTGAACTAATAGCCGATAAATTTTAATCTTCCTCTCGACACGCGATAAGTGATTTCCTCCTTTTTTATATCTAATCGTTTTCTAATGCTACGTAGAAATCTAATTTTCTTTCTTCCATGATTTCGATTAGGAGTTTGTGCATAAAGACCTTTTTCTTTTATTTCTCGTTATTCTGGATAGCCTTGTGGGCTATGTGTACCGATGAAAATACCACAGGCGCCACTACGATGTCGAGTACAGTATTTATAACTCTCTGGAACTTGAAGCAATATAGAGTTACATGCGGGAGTCGCTGAATTAGCATGTCGATCCGTTTACGAGTCAAAAGAATTCAAAAGTGGATCACACGGAGCCCACCCGTATAGCGATCACCCGAACTATTATTGAAAGATAAATATTTATAGAATGTGTCTAAAAATAATTAATCCCAAAACGAAACTCGAAATGATTATATTCATCGAGTAACCCTGAAATAGTGATCTCAGAATAGTGGGAAAGGTCAGGAACGTTCAGATTTTTCCTCTTTCATTATGTAAAGTTTGTTCTGTTTGATGACAAATGTGGTCTAAAAATTACCTAAATTTTCTTATTATACTTTACATTCCGAGAACATACTTTTTTTAACGAGTACGGGCTTGTGGTACGAGCGGACGAGGTACTACAATAGCAAGATCTAAAAACCGTTTTTTTTGCTCTTACCTTACTACCAAATGTGTCAAAATGTCTCACGACTACAAAAACTTTTCAGTACGACGTGTCGAAACTGCAATTTTCTGACAAATAGTAAACTTGTACCCTGAGAAGGAAGAGTTCATTATGCTATAAGGTCGTAAAGTAAGTGATTTTTGCCGAGAGAGCTTAGAAATGAGCGATTTTGCGCTCGCCTTACGGGCACTAAATGAGGTCATTTTAGCGGAGTCGGGCAAAAAACACCATTTTACCAAGGATATACCAACCCAAGTTGACCAACCGCTATCTGGTGACTTAATTAACATCAGTTCCGTTGGTTCAAATGTACTTCATTTCCTGAATAACCGTAACATTTTTCGAGGAACTTTTTTCCAAATGTAATTTTTCACCGAATGGCTTTAAGGAGACATCTTCGTATATCGATTCCGAAGATTAAATAACAAAATTAATATATATTGTAGATTGAAACTTTCTGAACGATCTTGCAAAATTAGAAAGGGTTTGACCGTTTATAAATAGAAATATTCCAAATTGAAATATGCCTTTTTTAACACGGTCTCAAATGGCAGTCGAAGGTTGGCACGAACATTATCGGCGAATTTTATATGCTAATATAGAAGATGCATTCAAAATGATGATTTCAATTGATAGACTGAACTCTTACGGAGCATTAGAAATTTGCAAAAGCGTATATAACCGCAGGAACACTTTTAAAAACAGTGTTCAACTAATAACGTTTGTGAGATTTTCAATCTCAATCGAAGAGATTTGGCAACGCCGCATATTCTGAGGGGAAATAGCAGACTAGATGGCGGGAATTTTAAAAGTTAATTTTAACATTTGATTGATATCCCAAAAGTTTGCATTTTTTAAGAATTAAATCAAGCTGAATCGACGCTCGATTGTAATTATATGAATGCTTTGTATTCAGTAAGTAGTTATAAATTTTTGAGATTTAAATACACGCTGAAAGTAAACTCAGCGATACCAACCTCAACATATGTGCGACGTTGCCACGAACTTCGAAAATAAGGTTGGCATAATAGTCATATGAGTGAGTTTGCATTTTGTAATTCGAAAAAATAAAATAGGAAGAAATTATATTTCGCGTTAACACTCTACTGAGTGACGAAAGGGGAAATGCAGAGCAATATGCACGACAAATTTCACTTTTTTTGTCATTTATATGAAAATTTCTAATAGTGCGTTGGTTGACTAGCATGACTCGTAGATGCCTCCTTAATGTTTTTTCAAGAGATTTTTTTTTTTTTCAAGACCATCCCTAAAGATGTTTCTACACCAAAACCCTCACAAATTTTTTCCGCGCCGTATATCATAAATTTACGAAGTATAAAGAGCCAGAATTAGTTGATAAGCAATAGAAGAGTTTCCACTCTGGTTTGGGCCATAAATTTGCCACTAAAACCTCTATTGTTTAGATATCTCTGTCCATTAATCACATAATTATTCGACTGTTGACACTAATGAAATAATCACGCATACCCGAACGGGTGCACGTGACGTTTGTTCTTCACCCGGCCGTCACGGTCACTTGTCTCGCATTTCGGCCAATTGAATCTATCATGAGCACAGCAGACAAGCGTGTGCCATCAAACATCAGTAGCAGACGTGACTGAGAGATTCTATCGGCTTAAAAAAACGCTATAGGTATACGTATGCAAATAGACTTTACACAAGAATTTGACAGAGCGGTGAAACAGTTGTGTTCCTTTTTTAATATTTTTTATAGGGTGAAGGCCTTGACGAATTTCTGTTCAATTAAACGATATTGGAACCAACAGAAGCTGAATAAACGAGCTCAACAGTTCTGGCCTCCAACAGTCGTCAACTTCCTATTCACGATGCTGGCTTAAATTCTGTAACATTTCACTGGGCTTTAAGGCTACTTATGAACGAAATGTGGGTCTCTCATTCAAAAATATACACGAACTCCTATTGGCCAACCTAACTCTGTCAGTCACAATTATAGATCATAGAAATTGTGAGACCTTTGGTACACGAAGAGAATTTTCGGGAAGTTGAATCGCATAAACAGAAAGTACCATAGTACGAAATTGTTTTTAAATGTTTAAAAATTTATTTCTCAAAATTTCGTGATGTGTTTGAAAAATTGTTGAAACTGAATGTAGTTTCAGTATCGTTATCAATAAGCTCCTATTTAGTAATATGTTAATAACCTTATTGTAACTTATGTTCCCCTGTTCGTAGCCACGTATCTATAAGCATATCGCGTGGCGAAAGTGGAGCTTACAGGTTAGGCACGAAAATAAAGGACTGCGCATACACGGAAAAAAAATCATTGATTCAATAAAACCACGGTTTGCAGGCTGCCAAAAGCAATGTTTTTAAATAAGCTCCAGTTGTTGTTCTCACAATTCAATTTAACATTGAAACGATAAAATATTTTTTTGCCTGTATTGAAGTTATCGTTTCAATATCATATGAAATTGTAGTTTTTTCCGTTTTCGCAAACTATACTAATTTTCGAGATGAAAGTTATGTTTGAATATTTCGGTGCTGCGATCGCATAATATTCCCGAACCGGTTATGACGTATTTGATGGAAGAATCTAGAACTGCGGTGCTAGATCGATGTACACGAAAAGTAGATACGCTAGTCGTTAGTTGCCACGTAAACGAGACCCTTCCAAAGATAGTGAATAAAAGAGCGTTTTTTTACTTGTAATATTTTCTGTTAATTTCGCCATCCTGTGTTATAATAATATAATAAGCCCCCTCAAAAGTTACATTAAAACATACTTTTTTAATAGTAGTTACATCAAAAGATACTTTTTTCATCTAGTTACATTTCCGCACACTTTCGCCACGCTTCAGGCATGAACAGGAAGAGTTTTCGTGCATTTCATACGAATAATATTATGTAATAATCGCACGAAAAAGCGGTCTTACGATATCGGTTGGGAAGCAGACCGCACGAGCCGGATCGAGAGCTACAGCGGCACGAAGTGAAGCCGAGTCCTCGAGAAGGAGGTTGAGAAGTTGTCTGAAGCAGCCAACTTCCATCGAAAAGACCGCTTTGTCGTACCAGTATTACAAATGGTACTTTTCGTCACAAGGATGTAAAGCGCCACTTCTATAGCTGAGGTGGAGTTGCCTACGGTGGGTGCCTGGTGCCTGAGGTGGAGAGCCTACGCCTTAGCTTGGCTCCTGCAACAACTTGAACTGAGGCTGGAAGTGGCGCATTACGTCCGCGTGACGACTACTGTTTTTTTTCATCCCGCAAGTAAACGATGCACGGAGTTTCTTGATAGTCCAGACAAGGCTGGGGAGGGAAGGCGGCGGGACCTCCCCCACCCACAGCATGATGTACAAATTTATGAGGAAAATAAAAAAATAGTGTTACAAACAGCGGAGAAATTGCACAATTGACGTTGATGACAACTGACTGCAGCTCTGCTGACTACTGCTGCAGCTTCGTGGTAAATGACTAGCGGCTGCAGTGAGAGAAAAATGTGGTAATTTTAAAAATAATATAGTTGGACTGACGATAATCTAACCATAAACTATAATTCCCAGGAGGAACGTCTATATTTTACGGTTATAGCAAATATAATTATAGTAGCAATTATCAAAATGATAATAGTTTCAAATATGCCGTGTTGTTGCATATACGATTTTAACCTTTGTTTCGAATAACCTCACAAGTATCGTTTATTGAACCATATTATCATCGCTTCAACCATAAAACATTGCAAGCCTTACTATATTCGTTTTAGCATGTGAAATCGTTAAATAAACAATATGCTTTCCTTTCAGTGTAGAACGTAGCCGGCCATAGAATTGCTTCTTAGCCAATAGGCGTACAGTACGGCATACTTTTACGTCCTACGCCGTAAAACTTTGCACCTTACGTCCCAGGCTGTGAAATAGGATTTTACGGCCCAAAATCCGGCCGTAAAGTCATCGTTTACGTGCGGGGATGAAAAAATACTTTTTGTCACGAGTGTGAGGTTGCAGCATGAGCCGAAACTGATTTAAGGAAGAGGTTTTCCGTCGAGTATCGTACAAAATCTTATTTCACTAGGTGCAAGGAATCCATTTTCGCACCTCATCAGGTAATAGTTATTACGCTACGAGTGGGATGAAACTTTTTCCGACGAGAGTGTTGCAATCAAACGAGTCAAATTTCGAAAGACGAAAGAGAAAAGTGCGTTTTCTTAATTTGTACGATATTCGGTGGGAAACGTCTTTTTCAGATTACATACTCTTTCAAAATTACAGTACGAAAGGATTGTAATCTTTATTTTAATTCACCAATATTGTATCTGTCTATGACGAATGCATCTAAAAATTATTATATGGTATATGCATACATTCATTTTCTATGTGCATATATGCATATATGGTACATGCCTATGTTAATATCGATTCGAATGAAGTACTATTATGTAACGCATGTGTGAAAAGTACCTCTATAGTAGCACTTGCCGTGACATAGAGTAATGGTTATCGAGAAGCGTTGCATAAATATTGTGTCCATGCGCACATCGGTTCATTTTGACTTTCTGCACGCGTCTACAACGGATTTTGTTCACTGTAAAGCCTTCTCAAAAATGTTCGCTTTTACGAACTTCTATTGCAAACCATGAATAAGATTTCTAATGTATAACGAAAATAAGACAATACACGTTACACTTGTGAATGGAGTTTCACCATCTCCAGATTACGCATAAGCACTTCCTCTACGGTACAATAAACGTCATGCCATTGTTTCTTCGCAATAAAAAGGTAAGGACAGGTAAAAAAAACAGGCAAAACGGTAAAGTGGCCAAAACCCTGAATACTGAAACAATAAAGAAATGTACATTTATTGGAGCAAACTCCTTTGGAAATTCTATGGTCCAATTATTTGTTTCAGAAAAAAATCTTCAGTTGCTCAAAAATGTTATAAAATAATGTAACATCAACTGGGTGAGCACGCGGAGCGCGCGAATGGGCTGATGTCATTAAAAGTGGACTTTTAACGACTGTTTTCTAGTTTTGCTAACTGCGAAGGGTTAAATGGTCACTTACTGTAACTAAATGTTTAACGACACTTTAATAACGCAGTACACCAGTCAATACCAGTCAATACCAGTGCTACTTTTTGATAACTCTTTCCATAGAGGTTCCTACACTAAGGATGTAGGACCCCAACTTCCTGAAAAGTGAGAATTCAGGGAAAAATTCGAACACTTCTCGATGGAATAAAAATCTGAAAAAAATCAAGCATACAAAAGGTGCGGGAAAGTCTATCTTTAAATATTAATAATTGCAAGATGTTATTAACGAATAGGTAAAAACAAAAATTGTCCAACAAATTATCCGTCAACCTAATTTTTTTTCGAATAAAAATGATCCGTTAAATTTTCTGAATATGGATGAATTTTTTTAGAATTTTATCTAATGTTTGAAAATTGCGGTTTTTTTGTCTTGTATGAGCTGTATTCGCAAATCTTTTTGATCAATGGTTTGGAAACTTCATGGCTGTAATGGGTGGTTTTGTGACAAAATATGAAAAATGCGCGACTTGACATGCATTTAAAAAAAAATTCCAAAACAACGAAATTTCGATGATTAGAACAAATTTTGAAAAAATTCGTACGTATTCAGGAAAATTAATGAATCAATTTCATTCGAACAAAAAGTTAGGTTGTCCGATAATTTGTTGAACAATTTTTTTTACACCTATTCGTTAATAACATTTTGCAATTATCAATATGCAAAATTAATCTTTTCCGCATCTTGTGTATGCTTGATTTTTTTCAGATTTTTATTCCATCGGGAAGTGTTCGAATTTTTCTTTGAATTTTTATTTTTGAGCACGTTGAGCACCCCATCGCCGTTCTACATCCTTGAACAGCAGGGAAGAGAGATTGTTACCTCAGAGCATTTGGAGCATGTTCTGTCAGCTTAGCATCAATGTTTTTTTCTATGCTTCTCAGACATTTCTCATAACAAGCCATATTTTACGTTTTACTGCCTCTTGAATGGTGTGAAGCGCTTTAACGTGCTCAAGTGCAAGCTCAGTTTCTTTCAAGAATCGTATAATGCTCTCGTCGAGAGTTCGTGGAGATAGACACACAGAGTTAGAGTATTTCCTCGAGCGTAAACGAGGCCATAGTGTACGGAATATTATGCAGATAAATGACAACCATGTGCAGCGTCAGCTTTGCAGCAGAGTAAGACGCTGATGGAGGAGTTGAATGCGCGTCGACGACCACGATGAACTCTCTGCAAAAGTTCAGCCAAGCAGTGTGTCTCACGAGATCCATAACTCGGTCGCATAACTTGCACGATCAATGATTTTGTGGGTCAGCCATCGATTAACGGTCCATTAGAGAACCACCAGTTAATTTCTGATGCTCCTGATCCATTTTTAAACACAGGCGCGTATGCCATTCAGTGCACTCGTGACATTGAGTCTTCTGCGTCATTGCATGCGTTTGGCACGTACATTTCTCAGCGAGAATTTTTTTAACCCTAATTTGTCACCCTTCGTCAGAGTGACCCGAAATCTTGCCTGTAAAAACGATGGAGTTATGCGTTTGATGGCGATCGTAACATGTTACCTGAAGGTTCAGTCGATGATGTTTGAAAAGTGACCGAAAATCTTTTGATAGTTTTGGTTAATGTATTTATTTGATTCGATTGAATTTTCTTGAATTTTAGATGAAATTATGTTCAAATTTTTTGTAACTTATTCAATCAATATACATTTTGTTTAATAAAAATAAATGCCCAAAATAATTGTTTGATTCAAATGGTGACGGGAATTATTTAATTGCATTATAATACTTTTCCTCGATTAGAACTCAGTTGAACTGCAAGTAAACAATAAAAATGTATAACTGTGCTCTTGCACCAAGGAACTGTCCAGCAAGAGGGCATTTTTTCAATTTCTTAGATCAACGTATTTATTAGAAGGTCTCAAGTGGTCAGAAAATAACTTTGAAAAAATAATGTCCGTATGCATCTATGCTGCTTTTACGTTAGAAAATTATGAATGCGAGATTTAAAAAGGAAAATTAGATAACAATAATCGACTCAGCTTTAAAAATCCTTCATAAAACATTGATATATGAATGGACAAGATAATACATTCGGAGGACAAACCCGTTGCATGAGGTGAGCGGAAGATTTATGAAGCAGACATTTTGTTTTGGCACTATCGATATTAATTTTATAGATGTTATCGTGGGTGACGCAAACATGCGATAGCGAGCCATAGTTTATAATAGCTTCGCAGTAACTCGTTTGTGTAATGGATTTTTTTGTCTCGAAAATATAGTGAGAAGAGCGATGTATATGAGCGGGGGAGTGTACTATAAACCATCGGAACTTAACGACCTTAACGTCGCCATCGTTAACGAGTTTGACGCGAAAACAGTAGCGGACCTTCCTCACTTCTTTTTCTCCTTTTCGTCATCTTCTCATGTCCCTATACAACGTTCAGTGCTTTGGGCTTGTGTTTGAGTGTCACGTCGAAATTAATATCGGCCCTTGATCGCCCTCTTTTGCCCACACTGAAATGTTTGTAAGCAAAATACATTTCTTATGTGTTATCATGATTATTGTGCCATGTGCGTCGCACTAAGTCTATACCGCACAATTTTATGGTGCATGATCCCTCGCATGATCCCAACATATGGCAATCTAATGTGTTGTACTTTATTTCAGTTTCAACTAATTTTTAATCACGAGTACTAACAGATAAAACGAATTTCTTAAGGTCCCTGTACTTCGGATTTTTCAAAAGCAATGATATGCCAAATCATTGCTTTTGAAAGCAATTATAATTGAATTTAAGAAAACAGGTGAGTTTTCACAGTATCTGGTGGCTTAATTAATAATTATGAGGACTTACTTATGTAGCAGAATCAGTGCTTAATATATAAAAAAATTCACGGACGTGATAAGAACATGGAATTCAATAATAATTTTACGTGTACGATGTCATGTTTGTTTGTGCAGTTGTTTTAAAGAATATACTATAATAATAGTCTATTCCTTACGAAGCATATCTTATCGTAATTATTGAAAGATCTTTAAGCAATCAACCCCCCCAGATTTTGGATACTATTCGTTATTTCAGGGGTAGAGCCATTTCTACGCTTAAGCATGTATGATACGTACAGTCCCGCCAAAAGTAAGTATCACAGACAATTTCGATCACTTCCCGATGGGATAAAAATCGAAAAAAATAATGCATATAAAACGTCCTGAAAAGATTGATTACGCATAATAATAATCCCAAAATGTTATTAACAAATTGGTGAAAAAAACAATTGTTCAACAAACAATCAGTCAACCTAACTCTTTTTCTAATGAAAATGATATGTTAATTTATTTGAATGCATACGAATTTTTCCAGATTTTATTCTTTATTTTTATTTTTATTTTTTTTATTTTGAAAAATGCGCACAATATAACAAATTTTGGATATGCGTTTTGCAAAAAAATCTTGAGTGTAGTAGATGGTTTTATGCCGAACACATATCCAAAACTCGTTATTTCGCGCACATTTAAAAAAATAAAATTAACCAAAATCTAAATAACGAAAAAAATCGGAACAAATTCGTATGCATTCAAATAAATTAACATATCATTTTCATTAGAAGAAAATTCAGGTTTTTTTTCACCAATTTGTTAATAACATTTTGGGATTATTATTATGCGAAATCAATCTTTTCAACACGTTTTATATGCATTATTTTTTTCCGATTTTTATGCCATCGGGAAGTGCTCGAAATTGTCTCTGAAACTCACTTTTGGCGGAACTGTACGTATCATACATCCCTAATGTTGGATCAAAGTAGTCAACAGGTTGTATCTTCTGAACTATAACCGTCAACATTTCAAAACCAAATAACTTGAGCTATATCGGGGTTCGATGTATAAATACCATCGGGGTCGATATGGAGCTAATAAAAATCCACACACAAAAACATATTATACACATAAAGTCATTCCTCAAGACCACGTTTTCTTCTTTTTTATTTTAAACCATTTGTACTGTACGGAGAATTTTTTTTTTAAATAGCTCATCAACACGAAACTTCTTGGATAAGGAAGCGAAATAAATCCGCTTTCAGTCAACAATAAAAAAACTAAAAACCATTTGAAAAATCGATTGGTTCTTTACTCGAAAATTCTAATTGATAAAAAAATGCAATGTTCCTTTGTAAATTTTTTGAGTGCAAACAAATTTTTTAATTATCAATGCTATTTATCATCAAAGTTACTTTAATTTTTATTACAGGAAGACCATTGCACGTGATTTTCCGAATGGACCAACCAAGCAAGATATAAATCCCTCTTCACCGCAAAAAGTAGATAACGATGTGGTCAAAATGTGTGCAAAAATTTAGAGGAGTTATCGGTCAATTTTCGGTCCGTTGTGGCCGGATATCCTTTCCTCAACATCCTGTTTTTACTTTCTGCGTTTAAATGCTTAGTTCATCGGTAAAGTGATTAAATTCACAACTAAGTCGTACATATAGCCTTTTTTGTACATATTAAAAAGATATTGGGAGTCACCGAGTCTGACTAACAGATCATGATAGTGGTGATCATTATTTATTTATATTATTGCAGGAGTTCGTGACGCTCAAGTCTGACTGTTAATCACCTGCTGCGTCATCTACTATATTGATAGCATTATTCCCAGCGCGTTTGTGTAATCGATACCAATGATCTACCATGGGAACGGGTGTTTCAATATGGACGGTATTACAATAATTCTCGAAGACAGTGTGGTAGAATTCTCTTAATGTCCAAAACGTGGAATAATATTCCCATCAATTTTAATATTTGACGATGGGTAATACCGAGAGTAATGTGGCAAGTGCTGTCAAGAAGCAGACTGATACTTCCTCGATCTTACTTTACAAATTGGTCGACCTAAAAGGTAAATAAAATGAGTAATTTAACGTGATACTTAGATTATTGTTCAATTTATGTTGTTTATTCTCAAATTGTGTACTTAATATCCACAAGGAAAAGGGAATTGTAACAGAAATATGCAATATTTTTCGCAAGTTATGCAGTATTCATTTCTTAAGCTTAACTAATTCATTAAAGTTAACTCAATAACCAAATCAACTTATTTTACTGAGGTTCAATTTCGCTTCTTGAAAAAATGAAAAAAGGACTGTGTCGCATGAATGTAAGATGTTGTCGTGAATATTTATATAAAAATGTGCTTTCGATCAAAATCGTTGTTAACTCAATCTAGGATTAAAAATAGGAGTTGAGAGCTATATAATTATTTCCCAGATTTCAACAAAGGGTTATCAAAATTGATCAATATAGTTACTCAGTGACTCACATTTGTCAAATCTGAATAACAATGAAGAAGAACTGGTGAATGTTCTACTATTTGCACCGGTTTTTATTAATTCAATCAAATTGATTAATTTTTGACTTGTTAAAGTTTGAAAATGCATTAAAAATTAGACAAAAAGACAGGAAGAAAAACATATAACTAATGTAAAAAAAAGGCCGTGAAAAATACTCGCGAGTGGTAGTAAAATGTGCCTTAATTATGAGACATTATATATCATGCTTAGGAAAAGGTAAAAAATTTAATAAAATGACTGTCATAAAAGACACATTTTCTTATCCACCATTTCATAGGCAATAACGAATAACATTATAAGCAATCTTTTCAATTATCGTCAGGCAGGTCAACGTTTGAAGTTATAATAGAGCGAAAGTATAGAAAGGGTGTTTTATGAACGTCCGGTGATTGCATTCCCGCAGCTCTAAAATTCAAAGAGAGGCTGCAGGCTGCATTCGTGGCCTATTAAAGCCTCCAGTGCGTTATCCAATAGTCCCGATGAGTCAGTGTACCAGTTTGGAAAGTCAAGTGCTAACGCCACACGGTAAAACCGCCCACCGCGTTCGCACAAGTGCTCAACAACTTGACGATCGAAATTCTCGCGTCTATGACGCCGAATACTTAAGATCTCTGACGTAATAGGGATTCAAGACACTTGACAATGGCTAATGGTCTAAAAAATTTGATTATTATTGTAGGGGGTGGTCTTCTTGTGGATATGATGAAGAGGGCCACTCAAACCAAGCAATTTGCGGAATTGGATCACGCCATGAGGACCAAAGTTGAGCCCTTTCTCTACAATAAGGGGAAAGGAAAATGGATACCCATTGATAAACTGGTTCTACTTAGGAACAAAGAACGGCCACGACACAAAATGGTACGAATTAGTATTGCGTATTAGGATAAATTAGTATACGTAGCGGAACAGGTTTCGGAGGTGCGAAATGGGTGGTCCATCTTAATAATAACCGTAGCATCTATCATATAATAAATAGCCTTCCCTAAATGTCATTTCAGAGAATCGTTCTTTACTTTTTATTTCGGAACTTACATTTTTTATTAAACCTCCCTGATTTTGGAAAACCTGTTGCGCTATCTGTGGAATAATCTATGAGTAGTAGTAGTAAAAGAGTTTATTGACAATGCGTTGTACAGCTTTTTTTTTCGTTTCATCATGGTACATGTTTTTTTTTTCTCCAGTATTATACAAATGAATATTTTACTATACACGTATTGCCAATAGGCCATCGACTGGAGTCCTTCAGCTTTTATATATTATTTCTGACAACGAAAGTCGATTACTGACACCGCACTGAGAGAAGCATATCGTTTATTTAACGATTTCACATGGTAAAACGAATATAGGAAGGCTTGCATAGTTTCATGGTTGAAGCGATGATAATATGGTTCAATGAACGATACTTGCAAGGTTATTGGAAACGAACGTTGAAATCGTATATTCAACAAAACGGCATGTGGAAACTATATAAAATATAGACAGCTCTCCTGGGGACCATATAAATGGTTCATCCAACTATTTTCTTATATTTGCTATAACCATAAAACATAGACATGTTTCCTGAGAACTATAGTTTATAGTTAGATTATCGTCGGTCTAACTATATTTTTTTAAAATTACAATACTTTTCTCTGAGTGCAATCTACATGAATTAGCTTCCTAAAACGTTATTTCCGGAAGCCCTTTCTATTTTTATTTTACCTTTAGTGGCCCGCTATGTGGCCTGGCTGAGGTATTACCGCTAAGGGTTAATTCCAATATTTTAAATTGAAATGCACCCTAAAATTTTTCACTGCCAGAACCGACGTTTCTAATTGAAATTTTTTTTAATGTTGCACGGGCACAAACGAAGTTATTAAGTAAAGCCTATCACGTTACCTGTGGAATACTCCATTATTTATTACGCCGAACACTACATAAATTGTCTCCCTAGAACGTCATTTTAGAAACCGTTTTTTATTCATTATTTCGGATTCAACATTTTGAATTAAAATAGAACTACAAATTTTGTACAGCCAAAATCTGTTCTGCTAGTCTTGGGATACTCCATTATTTTGACACCCGAAACCGGTTGAATTAATTTTTTTTAGAGGGCGGGTTCGCGCTTAAAAAATATAGCTAAATAACATAAATGTTGCATCTATTCTAGGGCTGTAACAAATAAACTTCTAGCACTAGGTATTTTCAGCTAGAATAACGAAAATAACCATTAAATAATCGAATTTTCACATTTTATGAATTATCTATCACTTCTGTAGCATAAATTGTCCGTATCGGGTTATCTGAGAAATATCTAAAATCGGACAAATCAAAAAGTCGATAAAGTTATATAATAAACACACGCAGTATTTTTCGAAGCGTTTTTGTAAAATGATATGCATTTTCCTAGTGACAGTCATAAATGTACTTAGTCCCATATAAACTTTACTATAGGCAATTAATCCATACAGCTTTGTCGAATTCATGAAAAATTTATACAGCTTAATCGATTAAGTCAATGTGTCAATTATGTCAATTATCACTTGTCTCTATACAGTTACCCGTTTTAAAAGCCATGGAAAAACCAGATGACTACGACATCGAGAAGGATCTTGGCGACGAGGAAGTAGACGAAACGAAAATTGGTAACAGATTGAGAAAAATAAGTTGTAGCTATTGAACTTTTTTCAACATATCATTTGAATAGAAATTTTCTCGCACACAATTCGATAAAAAATAATTTCAATTACTTTTCACCAACATTGAAACAACTTTTTATTAACGAATTATTAATTTTTGCACATTTTTTTATATTTTTTAAATATGATCGTAAATAACCCAGTATCATTTCCTATTCATTTTAATCTCCACTTTTTCATCACATACGAAGTATGTAAAAATTACTTGCAAATAAGCTATGAACAACCACTGACTTAGTATATAGCAAGAACTTTGTTGTTTTTTCACTCACTCACATAATATTTCGAAACCGTTTATCATGGAAAATATCTATTTTATGATGTGTAGATTGTGTACCAATCCAATAGCCCTGTAATATAATCCATGTTTCACTTGACAGAAATTTTTTCAATAAGTGATGATTTCATACATTTTAGATAAATAATAGAAAAGATAATAACAGAATCTTCGCTGAACTAAACTACATATATTATAAGGAAACCAGCAACCAATTTTTTTTTAAATACCAAATAAGAATTTTAAGAAAGAACTTGTTTGTTCCCAGACAAGAGCAAATATCGAGAGGTCTGTTGTTTATCATGGAAAATATCTATTTTATGATGTATAGATTGTGTACGAAATCCAATAGCCCTGTAATATAATCCATGTATCACTTCACAGAAATTTTTTCAACGATTGATGATTTCATACATTTTAGATAAATAATAGAAAAGATAATAACAGAATCTTCACTGAACTAAACTACACATTTTGTAAGGCAACCAACAACCAATTTGTTTTTAAATACCAAATAAGAATTTAAAAAACGAACTTGTTTGTTCCCAGACAAGAGCAAATATAGAGAGGTCTGTTGTTTATCATGGAAAATATCTATTTTATGATGTATAGATTGTGTACCAATCCAATAGCCCTGTAATACAATCCATGTTTCACTTGACAGACATTTTTTCAATAAGTGATGATTTCATACATTTTAGATAAATAATAGAAAAGATAATAACAGAATGTTCGCTGAACTAAACTACATATTTTATAAGGAAACCAGCAACCAATTTTTTTTTAAATACTAAATAAGAATTTTAAGAAAGAACTTGTTTGTTCCCAGACAAGAGCAAATATCGAGAGGTCTGTTGGCTTCTAAGCGAGCGTGGAGCCGTGGGAGAAACCATTTTGCATCTGTGCATGCTGAACGCTACGGCCCTACATGCCGATTTGGCCAAGCGTCTATTGCGTTTTTATCCCAAGCTCATAAACGACATTTACATCAGTGATGAATATTATGGTGGGCATCATACGTCATTGAATTCCATTAAAGGAATGCGGCGGGTAGTGTATGCTTGATAGGTTGCACGCTAGAGACTTGAATATGCAAAATAAATTAACAAAGCGATAAATCTGTCGGAAACCGCTTCCGGAATCAAAATGTTGCACGTGCTCATACATCATTAAGAAGAGAGAGGTCAAGATCAGTGATATTAACTGAGTATTTCAATTATATCACTGTTGGTATCCGAACAATATTATAGAGTGGAAGAGGTTTTATGGCAAGGCAGCAGAACGGTGTGCTATTGTAGATATTATTTAATATTTAACATTTTTTGGTTCATTTGTCGGTTTGCGCAGTTTTGTGCGAAAACAGATAATTTGAATAGTTTGAAATAATTATCAGCTCTTATAAAACAATGTTGAATTAGGAGAAAATAATTATTTAAACGAACAATATCAGAAAATATTGAAGGAAATTTTCTTAAAAAGTCAGGCACATTTACTTAATGCATAAATTATACATAGAGTATAAATTTAAAAATGCATCTCAACGTTAATTTTCTTTTTTACTTTGTTAGGAAAAAATGATCTGTGACATCACTTTGCTTCATTTTATAAATTTTCTTGAAGGTCGAATATGTTGGTTGCGGAAATTTTAATGATTTTTTATTTTTTAAATCAGGATAACTTTCTTAAATATCAATGGATCTTAATTTCTTTGAAGATAGTAGAATTACCGGAATCCGAGAAAACAATTGATACCGTTAAAAAGAAATTTGCAAATGCATTTCGCAATACAATATCGCTTGGACTGCGAAATGCATTTGCGAAATTTTTGTTAAGGATATCAATTGTTTTCGGGGATTCAGGTAATTCTACCATGTTTAGAGAAATTGAGATCCATTGTTATTTAAGAAAGTTATCCTGATTTAAAAAATAAAAAATCCAATTGCGACATGAAAAAAAAAGAAAAAATTAAATCATAGAATCAATGTGAATTTTTTCAGATATTTTAAAAACGGCGTTTTTTAATTTGATTTTTTTCGAGGATTTAAGAATGTTACTGGTGGTAAAAAAATATGAAAAAAATTCCGAGGTCTTTATGGGTCGGTAATAACATCATAATAAACGATGAACAAAATCGATGAGGGTGAGGGTCATGCCCTGCTGATTTGACGTGGAATGCCCCGTATATATATATATTTTTTTTTGTGCTCCATTCCCCTTAAGAAACAATCATGTAGGCTTCGCATCTTTCCATAATATCTCAATAACTTGCAGGAGAAAACGTGTTACACATAGCGATCGTAAACGAAGATCCAGCGATGGTAAAGTACTTGCTTGACAGCGGGGCAGACGTTCACGAGCGTTGTTTCGGAAACTTTATGTGTCCCGAGGATCAAAAAGCGTCTAGAAATGACAGTGTCGACCATGAGTGGGTCTCCGTCGCACCAGAGACCAATTACAATGGGTAAGAACATGTCAGCCTCTCGTTTTACTTGCGTAACGCGTTTCTTGGTAAAATATAAAAGTACTTTGCGACGAAAGTAGGACTGTCCAAGCGATGATGCGCGCGATTTCTAATAGCTTCAGCTTGGGTTGCACTCGTTCTTTTCTTCTGGAAATAACGATGGTGTTATTTCTTCGAGTGTTTGACTTTTCACCCACGTGCTCTTGTTTACGATTCTCTGGAAATTCGTCCATCCGATTTTCGTGCCGCCTTAAAAAACTTTCATGAATATTTTATTATTGATTATTATTATATCATCCGTATTTAAAAACCTTTGATGATTTTTGAATGTCGTACTAAATTTTTTTTTATTAATTATTTATTTTATTATTGACAAACTTTGCATAGGTTGAACCAAAACCCAAATGACTTCTCGATGGATAAAAATATTACTTAATTCGCCGTTAAAAGTGGAAAAAAATACTTTACCGATGTGGACATATTTTTTTGTTATATTGCAGTAATAATATACCGGGTTTAAAATTTTTTTTGTGTTTCAAGTTTTTGTGAGTAAAATAGTGTATCTAATGAATAAGAAAAATTGGTAACTATAAATTTTTTAATTTAATTTTAACTTTTCTCTGAAACTACATTCTTCAAAATTCTGAGTAATTTGTATGATTTTGAAAAAATAATGCATGTTAAATGTTCAATTATGACTCAACAGTTGATACACTTTCGTAAAAACCTGAAGTAATTATTAAACGATCTTGACAATCCAAAGCAACATTAAAATAATCTGTGACCACTTTTACAGACCATGGGTAACTTAGGGTGGCTCACTGGTCGTAGAATTCCCTATATAACAAGTCGAGTTACAATGACGACACGCAACGTTTGCTGCTCTCTCCTTTTCTTAGGCATAAATTTTGCTTTTAACTATGCTCGCTAATTATTTTTATTTGCTCTTCGTGTTTCCTGGGTCAAACGGGCGAATGACGCGCATGGCGCCATTGCAAAATCGAATTCCGTCTCACTGCTAGTTTAAAGCTATCGTCAAGCCATTTGTTTTCAGGCGTTAATCAAAATTTCTTGGCAACGTGCACGGTCTTTTCATTCGAATTTAGATGGTTGATTTATTGCTGAAACCACACAAGAATTTTTTAGACCCTCACAACGATGGGCTTTAATTTGGGTGCTAAGTTCAACGCTGCTTTGTTTGTTGAACTCCGAACCCGGTGCTCATCTTCGAAAAAAATCTCGTGAAAAATGTGATAAGAACAATCTAGCTGTTCATTTTTTTAAACGAATTCTTGACAGTTTTAACAACGATGATTTTTACGTATCACATTGATTTATTTAATACAGAAAACTGGTGCGCAATGCAAAAACGTTGTTTGTATTTACTTGTATGTATTTAATTGGCATCATATCTGTTAAGTTCGAAACTAGAAAGACTATTGAAAAACTGTATATTCTTTTATTTACATAAAATACAATAGAACAAATTTATCTGCATAATACGAAATCTAATTTTCTAATAGGAAATCACGGACTAATTTTCTTACTTGAAACCGGTTAAGTAGCTATATCAGTGTAAAGGATGTAGAAAATAAAAGATAACTTTTTTTGCATTCTCAAAAGGTTTATACGTTCTAGAATATCATATAAAAATTTCACGAGTAAACCGCGAATAATTTGATAATGATAGCCTTATAAAAATCATCTGCTTGCAAGTCAGAAGCGTAGTAATTTCCTAATTCACTGCAGCTCTAACTAAAAAAAAGACATCCGATTAACTTAAAATTTTTACGGGGTGTTGTAAATATATTTTGTTATACAATGATTTAGAATTTTTTTTTCAAAACTTCCCAATTTTTTGTGATACCTACGATTTCAACAGCGTCTTTGTTTTTCTTAAATTTTCGACATCCTAGTGGCTGCAATCACTGCAGCAGTGAAGCAACTTGTTTTTTGAAAGCCTCAAGGGGATAGCACATAAGTCGCTTGCATTTAATTATTTTCGTAGTAAAAAAGTATTTTATATCGTTAATGAATGAATGAATATATTCCTCAAGTTTGAAAATATTTAATGTAATGATTTTTTTTTTCTAATTTCTAAACCGCTTATACTTGTATGGGCCCTTAAAAGTAACGAAAAAAAATCATTTTCGTGGTTCCGACAACGTTAATGGATTTTTTAAAATAATTATTTCCAATTTTTTTTTCAACTCTCGTGATTAATGAAAAATGTCGAAAATATATAAAGGTTGGGCTGAAGGACCTCGGTCAATGGCCCATTAATAAAACAGCGATGTTAAAAATAGTATTGTAAGTAAAAAAACCAAATGTCTATATTGTATTATCAATGAAACACTCTTACTACTACTGGTAGTATATAAGGGTCACGGTCAGTGTGTCTTGTTCTGAGAGACACCGTATGTATATAATTAGTTACAAGTAAAGGAGTTAAAGTTTGCAAGCAAACGACAGTTTGTATCTTTGCATGACGCCCTCATTCTTCTTTAGCGTTAAACCGATATTAAATGTTTCAACGGTTCCTCGTGTGTCCCAGTTACGTCTATTGGGGCGAATATCCGTTAAGTTTTGCGGCGTGTCTCGGACAGGAAGAATGTTATCGTTTGATGTTGGCGAGAGGTGCTGATCCTGACAAGCAAGACACGAATGGCAACACAGTTTTGCACATGCTTGTCATTTACCAAAAACTTGTGAGTCTTGAGCGAAATTTTAAAAGCATGTGAATTAATATTTTGTCTAAAAAATATAAAGATTCCAAATCTAAATCAAAGCATAAATACATTTTCCCAAATGAAATTATATTTTAATGGTACCTCTTTTGCGGAAACATAAAAAATATATTTTTAGTATGTCAGAAAAATGTTCAACTCATATATTTTACCGTGTGCGAAACCTAAAAAATTTCACTTTAATATATTTTGATAAAAATTCTTAACAATAATAAGAACTTGCTGTGTGACAAATTTGAGATTAAATGCTATAGCTATATACGATTCGTTGTGATTATTACCATACTTACTAATACCGGTAAGAACAATATGTATATAAGCATAAAACTAGGGACATATACTAACAATTAATAGTTGCCAAGTCTCCAGCTATTTTGTGATGAAATGACAAAGAAATTGAAAAGCAACTGAAAAATAGAGAAAATTTGAATTGGGAAAACAATATATATCTTTTACTCCAAAACAAAGAATAGTGACGAGATTTCATTTTTCAGAAAAATAAATGTAGTCTTCCACCTGTTTCAGACTACTTTTGACATGGCTTACGAAGTTGGCGCTTCGCTATCAATAAGAAACGTCTTAAGTCTGACTCCGCTTACTCTGTCAGCAAAGTTGGCGAGGATCGAAATGTTCTTTCACATTCTCAACATAGAGAGAGAAATATATTGGCAAATCGGTAGCATCACATGCGCCGCTTATCCCCTGTCACAAGTTGACACAATCGATGTTAACACCGGGAAAATCAGCAACAATTCAGCTTTAAATTTAGTAGTGTTTGGGGTTAGCAGTCCAATTGCATTTAATCAACGTTTCTGAGAAAATAACAAATTGACTGCCTTATTCTATATCCATTAGGAAAAAGACGAGCACTTGGAACTAATGGACGGTGTTTTAGTGGATCTTTTGAACGCTAAATGGATCACGTTTGTTAAATCGAGGTAAAAACAATTTTGTTGGAGTTTAATTCTAATAAACACTTGATTCACCATAAATATTAGTTTGAATGAATGCTCTCAATGACAAATGGAATGCATTTATTCAATAGAGGTGAAGCAATCATATAAATATGCATTAAATATTTGTTGGATACTTTCAATTAATTTGCAGTTCGCAAATGTTGTAAATGGCCAAGTGTAATACATTCGATAAATCAAGGAAATAATAATTACAGAAGTCTCCAAAACGTCGTATAGGAGAATTTCATACTACATATAACTTAAACGTATCGTCCAATGTAATAAATAAATAAATATAGCGGAATTTTCTATTTATCAGTATAAATATTTGACATTACCAGTGAATGACACAAGTATATTAATCAAGTATCTTCATTCACAGATTCTACTGACAATTTTTTCTCTTGTGCTTCTACTTCAACTTTTCATTAATAAAATTCACTCTAATTCAATTAAGTGATTAGTATTTAATCCATTTCAAAATAGAAATAACGAAAGTATCACTGTTTTTGAAACTAACTTCTTATCGTACACGTGTAAATCTATTTATCTACTACGACATCGAGATTAAAGATGCATTTCGAATGCGATACGACTGTATATTAAATACGTCCAGAATATTTTCTTATCAGAATATATTTATTTACATTAGCAGTTTATTATTAATTGATGAAATATCTGAATTCACAGATTCTACCGACAATTTTTTCTCTTCTGCTTCTACTTCATCTTGTCACTTATAACATTTACCCTGAGGCCAGGACCAGCTATTTTGCCAGAAGAATCGATGACCACAAGCAACGATACGATCACCAAGCCCACGACATCTATATTCAATTCCACATCATCTTACACCTCACCGATCCCTGTAACAGGAAAAACCTTTGAAGCTACTCATCTGTCTCTCCTGATAAATAATCTAGCGACAAATCTCGCGGTGAATTTAGTCGCGTCCCTCAACTCGACCTCTTCGTTTATGCTTGAAAATTTGACATCTGAAATAGCTTCGAATTTCACGACGACACTGCGCGATGTGCTCAACTCAGATGAAGAATTTCAAGATCTTGTGGCGTTGGGTGCAGTGGCTAATTCGTCAGAGATCCTTGGCGACGTTTCCGCAGTATACGATGACAAAAACGGCAGCGCCTCGTCTCTTGGGAATACAGTAGGCAGTTCTGCTATTGACGGTCTGAGGAATCTTCATTCAACTGTAGCCACGCTAATTAGCAGCGATTCGACCGAACGAGGCAACGGCGGAGACGAGGAAGACTGGTATTCTTGAATAACAGTTTCAATTACGGGAGCTGACTCACTGGGAAATCATGAAAACAATATTATGTTGCAATTTTATGTGACACATTTTTTGTTAGATAAACCATTTTTTTACTACATGTCTCATATCTGACTCAAGGGGATCAATTTACCGAAAAACCTTGGGAATTTATTGGTTCTTGGTGGGTTGCCGCCAACCATTAGGTTGGCGGCTTATTATTATTTTAAAATTAAGATTATTTTGACGTTTCGGTTCTCGATCTGGGTCCTCTTCAGATTTATTTCTGGATAATAAGAACAATTATTTGTTTTTAAAAGGAATTTATATAAAGCAAATATTATAAAATTATGAGTAATCAATGTAATAACCACCTACCCATGTATTATATGATACTTAATGACCTATTGGATAGCCCAAGCACCAACATGTTTATCTGGCCAAAGTGGTTAGTCTCGTATAGTCATCCATAATTGACATGTGGTACCTTGCGACTTAAGGTTTCAAGTGATAATGTGTAGTGTAATTATCCAAATCCTCGGATAAATATTGTGTATCGGTTTTTCACGGTAATGTTTCACTCCTTTGACATTCGATTAATATATATTTTTTTAACGATGAACTTATTTGACTTTCAGAACAACTTTACTACCTTTTTAAATTACTGACTACCTATGGTTCAATAATTAAATTCCAGATCGAGGACCGAAACGTCAAAATAATTTTTGTTAAAAATTATTTCTCTCCCATACACACTGGGAGTTGGCCGAACTGTAGCCGCCAACCATCACCCACCAATATTTAATAAAGATATCGGCCGCCTACAACACTTTTCTCTAATTTAGTGGTTCAACAATTGCCCATATAAAATATAATGTAGATGAACATAAAAATATTTTCGTATAATAGTTTCAATTAAGTGACTGGTTTTAGACCAATAGGAAAATTTTCAAAAAAATATTATCTAAATTAAAATAAAATTAAACGCTAAACATTCTCATAAGAGAATTTATAATCGGCAAATTAACATTTATCGGTAAGCGTAATTTTTCTATTTTGCACTTGTCTGGAGTTCATTCGCTTCATTAAACTGTTTTTACAAAGGCCGATTTATTTGGACGGGCACTCTGATTCCGCTATTGAATACAAGAATATCCATTTTTTTAACTTTGACTGTAATTACTAAACAATGTATTAAAAAAGTTACAGCTTAAGGCAATATTTATGGTAATAGCGACTATACCTTCTGCGAAAGATCTTCGCATGAAAATTCCTATACTTGGACCGGACAGAATCTTCTTAGAATGGGAATTAGACCTCGCGGGGTCAATTTGGTCGAACGGTACAGACTGATTTCCACGACAAGAGCAAGTAGTACAAATATTTTTACCGCGGAAATTAGCTGACAACAAAAAATACAATAAATGAACCTTTCACTATTATTACTTGTGGAGTACTACTTTTCATTATGTTGAAAAATGTTATTTGTGCAATGGTAGCATCATTCATGTGTTATATATATTTTTTTTTATAACTTAGTCCCGTTAAAAGAATTTAACATTTATTTTATGATGTATAACGTAGATTAGAAAAATCCCACAAGAAAAACACGAAATAAGCAAATGATTTATTTTTATTCACATTTGAACAACAACAAATATGAATGTAAGTACACTATTGCTTTTATACCACAGTGTGCGTGAAGTGACTACTTTCGCTTCGCTCGCGTGCGTGGAATAGGCACTTTTCGCACTAGTAGCATAAAATTGTATACGATACTCGTGCGAGAAACTTTTTCTGATCTCGTGTGATTACAACACTCGCCTTCAGCTCGTGCTGCAAACTCACACTCGCCGCGAAAAAGTTTCATCGTACTAGTATCGTAATGTACTATTTTTTCATAGCAGCCCCTTTTATTTTACTTTCAGCCCCACAAGATTGCGCCAAGTCCTCAAAAAATCATTTCTAAGGATTTCATGTCCTTATTGAAACAAAAAAAAATCTTTATTTCATGCAAACGAAATATTTATGTTCTGTGCAAAAATTTGACATCGAAATTCCGGTGCTCGGCCCGAACAGTGTATTAGTGGTAAGAGAGTGAGACCATGCAAAACCCATGTGGTCGATCGGTGCAATCTGAAACATTCAACGAATTGAGTATAGAAAAGTATTTGCACAGATTGGATGAGCTACACAAAATTTCTTCCTTGTGGAAATGCCATATATTTTTGTGCTTTGCAAGTCGGATTTTTTATAAATACGGAAGATTTTATATGTGCAGTTATTATACTAATTGATTTTTATGCTTTTCAAGTGACTCAGCTCCTTTAGGATGTAGGAGCGCGATGGGGTGCTCGACTTCCTGAAAAGTAAGAATTCAGAGAGAAATTCGAGCACTTATCGATGGAATAAAAATCTTTAAAAAATTAAGCATAAAAATGGTGCGTGAGAGATTAATTTTGGATACTAATAATTGCAAAATTTTATTAACAAATAAAGAAGTTTCTGAACGATTGATCAAATAGATTCGCGAATACAGCTCATACGAGAAAAAAAATCGCAATTTTCAAACATTAGCCAAAATTCTGAAAAAATTCATACGTATTCCGAAAATTTAACGAATCATTTTTATTCGACAAAAAAGTTAAGTTGACGGATAATTTGTTGAACAATTTTTTTTCATTTATTTGTTAATAACATTTTGCAATTATTAATATTCAAAACTGATCTTTTCCGCACCCTTTTGTATGCTTGATTTTTTTTCAGATTTTGATTCCATCGATAAGTGTTCGAATTTCTGTCTGAATTCTCACTTTTTAGAAAGTTGAGCACCCCAGCGCGCTCCTACATCCTTAAAGATGTATGATACGTACAGTCCCGCCAAAAGTGAGTTTTAGAGACTATTTCGATCACTTCCCGATGGGATAAAAATCGAAAAAAAATAATGCATATAAAACGTGCTGAAAAGATTAATTTCGCATAATAATAATCCCGAAATATTATTTACAAATTGGTGAAACAAACAATTGTTCAACAAACAATCAGTCAACCTAACTTTTTTCCTAATGAAAATGATATGTCAATTTATTTGAATGCATACGAATTTTTTCAGATTTGTTCTTTATTTTTATTTTGATTTTTTTCATTTTGGAAAATGTGGAGAATATAAAAAAAATTTTGGATATGCGTTTTGCAAAAAAATCTTGAGTGTAGTAATGGTTTCATTTGGAACACATATCCAAAATTCGTTATTTCGCGCACATTTTTGAAAACAAAAAAAATCAAAATCAAAATAAAGAAAAAAATCTGAAAAAATTCGTATATGCATTCGAATAAATTAACATATCATTTTCATTAGAAAAAAGTTAGGTTGACTGATTGTTTGTTGAACAATTGTTTTTTTTCACCAATTTGTTAATAACATTTTGGGATTATTATTATGCAAAATCAATCTTTTCAGCACGTTTTATACTTCATCCTTAATGTCGTTAGATAATTGTATAATACTTGGTTCGCAACGCTACCGCGTCTTATGATATGATTGTTCTTATTATTTAGTAGATAATTCACATAATTTATGTTTTTCTTTCTCACTTGACTGAAGGTGGGAAGATTTGACTGAAGAATGCAGACTGATGCGTCTCGCGGATCCAGTGGCGAAGATACGCTTGACTGCCGAAATCTGCATGGAGGTCGGAGCTATACTTTACATAGCAGCTGCACTTCGAGAAGCACGCTTTCTCGGACTCAACATGTTTATCGAGAATTTGGTAACGTAGCGTGAAGTCGCCGACTTCGACGTGGCCAAATTGAGCGACATACAGTTTCCGTGTTGTGAAATACTGTTTGAAGATATGCACTCCGAGAATCATTATAAAATTGGCAACTATTAAGTCACAACTATTAATCGTTCTTTACCGTGCCGGAAAAAATAATATACATCAAATGCAATATTGAAATAAATTATGCTCTCTAATTCCCTTGTGTAAATATTTATCTCAATTTCTTCGAAAATATAAAACCTATAGACTTTGTTGCATAGATTTTTTGAAATCTTTCTCTAAATTTTTAAAAATTATTCATCAAAGTGGTTCATCCTGTTTTGGAACTTGTCGGAGAACATTAAGGACAGTTCTGAAACACCATTTGTCAGAAATTAACAGTTTCCTTGCACTAATCTCGTACATATATAATCTGCATAATTTGTCACCATACATTTTTTGATGAAAAAAAAAGTTGCTCTCTTTATAGAAAATAACATTTTTTTTACCGTTCCAGAATATTTTAAACGGACAAAGAGTCCATCGCAAATATATATATTTTTTAAATTCTATTACTTTGTTTGTTTTTTCGGACAAAATACTTTTTTTAAACAAAGAACCACGCTTTCCAACTTTCGAGCAAAAATGTAAAATCTCTTAAAACCTTCAGGGACTGAAGGGCAGTGGAAGTTCAAGTTTTTTTTAGAAAATAGTCACAAAACATACAAAACAACAAATAAATAAGCACAAACGCAGGCACACTGACTGAACTGACTTCCCATAAACCTATGAAAAACGTATTTAAATAATTCGGAGTTAATTGGATCTCTCGATCAATGCTTCAAAATGGGAGGTAAAATGGACAGGAAATATATGGCGTATTCTAAAAATTTAAGAGCTTTCCAGATAAACTTGATATAGGTTCAGATCGACCTGATATATTTGCAGATAATTTGAACATTTCCGAATAAATCTGACATATTTCCAATTTTTTTAAATATTTTTCCAGATGAATTTCGGGATTCTGAGATAATCCTTAGGAATTTTGAATGAAGCTTCAAAATAGTAAAAATAAAAAATAATTGTGATGGGTACCAATAATGTTTTCTTGGAAGCAATTTTTAATAACTTTGTCACTCGATTATGATCACTTAAAATGATAGAATTAGACCAAAAATAGAAGAACCATATTATAATTTGCAGATGACTGCTCCCTCCCGAGTGATGTTTCTCTTTTCGTGCTGCATCCTTCTGTCATTTCCATTTCTGCGACTAGCCTGTGCGGATAAAGTCGAAGACATGCTGGCCGTGGTAGTAATGCTAACGACGGCGCCTTATTTTCTTTTCTTCTGCCGAGGCTTTAAGACCGTCGGACCCTTCGTCGTCATGATCTACCGTATGATAATGGGTGACCTACTGAGATTCGTCTCGATATATCTTGTCTTCGTAATGGGATTTTCACAAGGTATAAATGCACTGCTTTACGCGAAGGCCAGATAAGCCATCATGGATGGCACGACTATCATTACTGTCGACCGAAGAATGAAACTCAATGGTTTCCTTAAACGTTTTGGTCCTACACTACACTAACAACCAACCACATTAACAAATCTCATTTAATTATTAATAAAAATAAGTCCTAAGACATAACTCATCATATTAATAACAAGAGCCTCATGGAAATAATTAAAAAATAAGTAACACCAAAAACCAACAACTCATTTAAATAATTAAAAATAATTAAGATATCATTATTAAAGAAGTTTGTATCATTATGAAAGATATAAATTACCGAAGAGGACTCAAATCTGGGCCGAAACTTTCAAAGAAACAATTGAGTTTCATTCTTCGGTCGCCAATAGCCGATTAACCTGCACCACTTTTCATACTTGCGACCACAGCATTAACAACGACTATCATTATTTTCTTAATTGGCTTTAGTATGTGTTGAAGCATAGCCAACCAAAAACTTGATTCGATAAAAATTTAAGCACTTAACAACAGGGAAGAAATTGTTGGCAAAAACCAACTCTAGTAACAATACTAAAACCATATATTTGTAAAAAATAATGCTTATTGAAAGTCTTCGATGATAAATCATATTTTTATTGATATGAAATTATTTAGCTGGATTTTGTGATTTTTTGAAAGAATTGTTCTACGTTTCAAATACAAATACATACTTCAAAATTGTCATCTTTATATCCATTACTCAGAAATAAATAACAAAAGTCAAAGCCATACAAATAATTTACACCCTTTTAGTTTTTAGTTTTATTTAGTAAAACGAAGGCCGAGAAAATGAAAGTATCAATTTAGTGTTCAAAAAAGCTGCAAAGTTAAACTTTATAAATTGCTTCCTCATTATTTTTACTTTTTATTTTTTTTACACAGCTTCCTATATGTTTTTCAAAAGTACCTCTATGAGAAAGTATGTTAATCAATTTTATCTTTTTCATACAGAACAAAAAAAGTTTTTAAAACATTTGTGAAATTCAAAAGAATAAATATAACAAAAAAATGCTATGATGACTATAGAGATTGGATATCTACCCGTTCTATATAGTCATAAAATATATAGTTCTTGTGGTAGATTTAAATAAATAAAAAATCATTGATATTTTAACATTACTCAGATTTTTTTTGGACTATACATCCACCGAAGAGTAAAAATAATATCACAAGCCTTTTCAATTTGGATAACGAATATTTTGTTGTTGCAGCTTACTACATAATATTTTTGTCGTTCGACAACCCGGCGACTCCGGAGGGTGTCGACGATTCTATGACAAATCCAATGCCATCGCCGATGGAAAGCGTGATGGCAATGTTCCTAATGAGCATGACGAATTTTGGGGATTACTACGGTGCCTTCGAGAAAACCGAGCACGAAATGTTGGCCAAGGTGACTAGAGATCACCAAGGCCGTGACACAGAGCTTACCCCATCTCCGCGAATATATAAAAAGCTTCTTAATATATACATCTATATCTTAAGAGTGAGATTATTCAGGTTTATGAGCAAACCGCGACTCCTTCGAGCTCAAGAATAGTACATTAGCAGCACCGAGGTTAAACACTCGCTATTATCGAATACATACCAATAAATTGATCAACGTTGAACGTGCGGTTCCTCACATAGAAATGATTACAACTCGTTGACACACTATGATATACGTACATACTAAGGTGGGTCGAAAATTTTTTTTTTCCATTTTGCATCGTTTTAATCTATAGTTTGAACCTTTAAGCAACTCTTCTCAAAATTTTAGCGCGATAAAAAATCTTTTTGAGGTAGCTTTAACGATGAATAGATTTCCCATTTGATTAACACGTAGATGAATGCGACTCTCAATAAATTCATGTCCCTAAATTACAGATACGATATATTGACGTTTGCGTATTTTTTTTCGTTATCTTTAGATTATTCGGAAGAGAAAAAGTGCTTATAAATTTTTCGTTTAAATCGATAGTTTTCTAGTTATGAATTTTTGAAGCTCATAATATCGCCCTCTCCGCCCGTAAGATCAGTTTCAATTAAAATTTCAAGTTTAAGGTCAATTCTGGAGCCATTGTCTGTCGTGAAGTTTAATTATAAGTGAAATTTCATTCAATTGTTAAACGGATGTTTCAAATTTGTTTGTAAATACGAAAAAAAAATTATGAATTAGAGCGAATATTTGAGAGAAAAATTAAAAAAATTCACCAGCTTTGTTCAAAACGTTTAATAAACCTTTCAAATTTGACCAAAAATCGGGAAAAAATTCAATAGAACATCGAAAAAGAAAGAAAAAAATTATGAACCGAAAAAAATTTTAGACTGGGTCACAAATTTTATAAATACTGTCAAAAATTGAGAAAAATTGAGAAAAATCGAGAAAAAATGTCCAAATGTCGCTAAATCTTCGAATCAATCTGACATTTTGTTTGGAATCTTTATGATATTCTTCATCTGCAATTTTTTGATGATTTTTGGATTTTTTGCCCTCGTTTATTCTTTGATTTTTACATTTTTTCTCGATTTTTCTCAATTTTCTCCATCCATTTTCTCCGATATATCGTATCTGTAATTGAGGGACATGAATTTTTTGTGAGTCTCATTCATCTACGTATCAATCAAATTGGAAATCTATTTATCGTTTGAGCTACCTCTAAAAAAATTTTATCGCACTAAAATTTTCAGTAGAGTTGCTTAAAGGTACAAACTATAGTTTGAAACGATGCAAAATGAAAAAAAAAATGTCGACACACCCTAGTACATACTCTTTCTTGATTTAGAATTTTTTTCTGGTTCTTTCAAATAATAAGATTTGTCAGTTACTGTCAATTACGGTTATTTTTTATGCATTTCTGCAGACATTTTCACATAAGATTAGAAATTGATCTCATAATTTCAGAATCAAATTGCAATTATATCCGACCATAATTGTATAGTCACCTATGAGTGAGAAATTGGGAACTATAAGTGTGTGACAATGACTATAATTATCTATTTGTAAGTACTTGAAGATAATCAATCACATTGTGGCGATCACTGTAATCGTAATCACCATAGATAAGAAATGGACGACTGTAAAATAGTGACTAACGCTGTAATTATAGTCACCTATGAGTAATAAACGAGTGATTACAAATTGGTGACTATCCCTATAATTGTAGTAACCTATCAAGTAGGAAGTGGTAGACTACAAATTGATGGCTATCACCAGAATTATAGTCATCTGTGAGTACAAATTAAATGACTATAACTATAATTATAGGCTCCTGTAATTATAATTACCTATAATTACGGTGTCCTATAATTATAATTTCCTATAATTACAGTCTCCTATAATTATAATTACCTATAACTGTCGTCACTTATAAATACAACTGAACTTCAAACGTATGGCATACAATTTCTACATCTTTTTAGCCATAACAACAATTTAAATTGCTACCTCAAGATTTTCGAGTAATAAATGCGTACGACATTGTCCTTTGTGGCTGAGTTTGTCATGTTTGATAAAAATAGCACGAATCTGCGGATTGAACTTTCGTTGGAAAGAGATGTAGGTGAATCTATATGGTTGCTTACGAACTTATGAAACTTGTGTCTGTATATAATTCTGAACTGTACCGTTCTTGAAACTCATGAGTCGCGTCAGGTTGGTAAGCATCTTTCGAGAATGCTTTTTCGGAGAGTGGTATGTTTGTGGCTTTTTAAAACTGTTTATCTCGAGATCCAAATATTTTACACGGAAAATACCAATAAAAATGTATAATATTTGAAGGTACAACCAATTGCGTTGCATCAATAGAAAAGAAAAAAATTAACTATTTTATTTTCTTCCAAAACCCAATTTTCTTCAGTTAAAAATAAAAGCAAAAACGTAATTATCAATACATCTAATATCTTTTACGAACTGGTCAATATTTCACCTTATATTTTAAACGTCTTTTTATCTCGTTCAAAATGTAAATCGCATTTTCTTCAATGCGAAATTAACATTAAGAAATTTGAAGAAAACTTACAGTCAATAATCGCTAATAGCACTTTAATCTGATTAATTATCTGACAACAAATTAGTTGAATTAACATAGAATGTCCCATGCGGAAAGAAGAGAGCATGATGGATTGTACAAAAATGATGACTACTTCTATTAATATCCGCTGAGACATTGACGGAAGATATAAATGAAAACAAAGTATCCTTCAGATTTATCGACGAGATTGTCGATTGAAATCAATCGATGTTTATTATAATGGTCGATGAGACACATGAGAGGAGTGCCAGGCCTTTTGATCAAAACCGAATGATTGATGTCTTACTTTACAGTGTCTCTTCGTCGTGTACATGGCCATCGTCGCTATACTGCTCGTTAACATGCTGATCGCTATGATGGGAAATACTTATCAGAAGATTGCGGAAACAAGAAACGAGTGGCAGAGACAGGTATTATTGAGATTATTCTTTATCGATGCACAATATTGCACTTTGCTGTCGAGTGCACTTAAGTTTTTATGAGATAGGAATGATAGACAATGCTGCTTGAAGTTGCGCTTGTCAAATTATTTTTACTGCTTTTTTTTGCCTCTTAGAGGAAAAGCTTTGTTCCCATTTGAAAAATATTCACTACAAGATTTTTTTATAAACACAGATTTTTTAAATTGTAGTATCTCTCCATAATACGGCAAAATAGTATAGGTTTACACTCAATTCAATTGAACGATTATAATATTGCAAAAAGCTGGTAATGATAAAATATTTAACTTTGTCATTCAAGGAAAAACCATTTCTCCGAGATTTTTATGTTAATATACTTAAAAGTATACTGAAACGTTGGGAAAAATGGAATAGTAAGAAAGATATTCGATGTATTTTCGGTCGGAATTCATTGAGAATACGTTATTAAAATTTTAGTTATTCATTATACAAAATTTTAACAGCACTTAGTTTTCTTTTATATAAAATGATTCAAATACGCTAATATGTGAACATCTCAAGCTATCGATCTAGTACTTCAAATTGGTCTTTACTACCAACCTTAATTGGTATTGAATATAAGCAGAATCGAAAAGTGGTTCAAAAGTGATGCTTTAATATGTACAAATATGTTAGGGTGTGTCAAAAAAACATCATAATTTTTGTTTTTTGTTTTATTACGGCAAAAGTATGTATTCTGACCTCAATACACACCTCCAATGCAGAAAACGCGCCTAAAAATATATATTTTTTATTTATTTAAAATTTCATATAATACAAAGACCTCGATTGAGGCACGTCTAAACATTATTTGTCAGCAAATTCCTTTGGCACACTCGATTGTTAGGTCAACCTCAGGAGTTTGAGCCACGAAGACCAAAGAAAAGTGCGATAATCTTCGGATTTTTTTACTTTTCTTCGATAACCAGAGAAATACCGATTTTTTCTTTTGCTGACTCTTACTACTAATTATCGCACTTTTCATCGGTCTCCATGGCTCAAACTTGAGGAGTCGACCTAACAATCGAGTGTGCCAAAGGAAATTGCTGGCACATAATGTTTAGAGGTGGCTCAATTGGGATCTGTTTATTACATGAAATGTCGATTAAAAAATATATATCAATATTTAGGCGCGTTTTCTGCATGGGAGGTGTGTATTGAGGTCAAAATACATAGTTTCGCTTTAAAAAAAAGAGAGAAAAAAATATATATATATATATTTTTTGACACACCCTAATATATATATACCACGTGACTACTGTGGTAAATTTATTTGCAATCCACAGCGCCATTCAAATTTTATCAGATTTACTTCTTTCCATGGGGAAGTCAAAATTGATTATAGAGATCGCTGTGGGAAGTCTGTTGAATAGAGAAGAAGCAACGTGGAAAGATCAACTTTGCAGCTCTTTTTTTCTTAAAAAAGTAAATAACAAATTATCTGAATCTAAAATGCAATGATATGTAGCAAAATTTGAATGACAGCAAACGAATACAGTCGAGTCGAGTCTTATTCTATGTATCCATTGTTGATTCGTGTATTTCTGCAGAATCCCTGAAAATTTTCTTTCGATTCCTAATTGACACTTAAAAAAAATAGTATGTTTACAATATTAGCGTCTTTTCTTAATGCGATAAAATAGTGTATGTTTAAATTTCAGTCGTTAATGTGTCAAGGGTTGGACGTTAAATGACGATGCTTCCGAGAATTTCACAAATCTTCGTCATCGCTGGTTTTACTGCCAATAAGATTACATTCTTGTATCGTAGCGTTACGAGAATGTCGCGAGTACTTGATATGATACTCGCGATTCACGGTGAATAAAGACGCGGGAGAAGTCGCGAAAGTGGCACGGATTGCTTTGCGTAAACATGTGTTTCAGTTGTATGCAGTGCAGAATGCGTGGGAGTGTCTTTTAAAAGTGACCTCTTACGCACATAATATGATATTCACGGTGTAAAGGCAATTTGCTTGCGTGCTCCCGTTGCTATCGCTCGGAATCGAGAATGTATACTTATTACGTACTGTCGCTCGCGGTGCACTTATATACAGGGTTAAATCTTAAGTTATGTATATATAACATGCACAGTACAGTTATGCACTCTTTTACAAAGCCAAGCATGTCTTTCACAACGAGCGAACGGTCCTTTAAAAGATCCTTGTCAAAGTACCGCGAACTAATTTTAAATTCACAGTGGGCCCGTATCGTTCTCGTGGTTGAACGAGGCGTCAGTCCGGCCGAGAGACTCAAGAAACTTATGGACTATTCACAGCCTATGTCGGACGGACGAAGGGCTTTGGTACTTCGACTCAATCAATCGGTAAATTTTTCACTTAAGGATGTATGATACGTACAGTGCCGCCAAAAGTGAGTTTCACGACAATTTCGATCACTTCCCGATGAGATAAAAATCGGAAAAAAATAACCGTGCTGAAAAGATTAATTTCCCATAATAATAATCCCTAAATGTTATTAACAAAGTAGTGAAAAAAACAATTGTTCCAAAAACAATCGATCAACCTAACTTTTTTTTCTAATGAATACGATATGTTAAGGTAGTCCTCCTGTATTGTCTGACATCGTATAAGTTCAAGCGAAATCGAGACAGAATTACGAACTGTTCTCGAAGAAATAAAAATCCGAAAAAAATCAACTACATAAAAGATGCTGAAGAGATTAATTTGGCATAATAATGATTGAAAAATGTTATTGACAAATTACTGAAATAAATAATTGTGCAACAAATTGCCCGGCAACCTAATTTTTTTTGTTATGAAAATGATTTGTTTATTTTTCCGAATACGTGTGGATTTTTTTAGAATTATATCTGATGTTTGAAAATGGCCGTTTTTACCAAGTGTAAAATAGAAAATCAGAAGAAAATCTAAAAAAATACATACGTATTCAGAAAAATAAACAAATGTTTTACATAACAAAAAAAAGTTACCCGTGTGGAAATCTGTTTGGGATAAACTGGTTTGAACCTAGCGTCTAGCTAGTTTCTCTTATTAAGGTTTTCTGTAAAGGGACTAGATATAATCCAGCTAGAATACACTTATAGATGGCACGGCTATCTAGATTCTATCTAGTTTTCATGGCGCCGGTTATTTGACGAGAAACTAGACATAATCTATATAGCATACACGTATAAATGACACGGCTGCCTTGGATTTATCTAGCTTTCATGGCGCAAGTTATCTGACGAGAAACTAGACATAATCTGTTTACCATATACGTATATGGTCATCTAGAGTTGAACCAGTTTTGCTTGAATAAAATCAGAGTTGTCAATCCCCATTAATTCATGGGATATAGTTTGCAGTACAATTTGTTTTTTAATTGTGATATAATAATAATGTGTAGTGATTATAAAATAGAGTGTAAACGTTTGAATAGCTGAGAAAAATAATAATTTTCGCTTTAATATTGGAAGAAATAGTGAAAAAACATTAAAGAAAAATTGAATGCATTAAGAAAATAATGCATTAATTATTTCTTTTATTTTTCCACTATATCTTCCAATATTAAAACGTAAGTTAGTCTTTTTTTTACCTATTCAGATGTCAAAAAGGACTTTAAGAATACCGTGAACAAATTTCCCTTTAAAATTAAAAAAAATGAGGGCAAATTTTTATGCACATTTCTGAGGAGGCGGTACTCGCGGTCGTTCCTCACCTGTTACTCGGTCATGTAAAAACTGAAAAAAAAAACATTTTTCTAGCGGCCAGGGTGGCCAGACCTCTTAATACAAATTCATTTTAAATGCCGAATGGGAAAATTTATGTTTTATATCAAGTTCCTCGGTGTTCTTCATGGCGAGATTGCGCATTCACTCATAAATGTGAACGAAGCGAAAATGACTATTTTATTTTATTGACATTATTACCTATTTTTGTTTTGAATGTTTTTATTCATAAAGACTCCCTAATGGCAAGAATTCCTTTTCTTAAAAAAAAAAAGCGATTGTTCGTAGTATATTTTCCCTGTTATGTGTCATTAATCGAAATAAACGTCATTAGTCAAACTAAAAGAACGTATATTAATTCTGTTTTTATTAATCCTGAGATATTCCTTAGACAGTTTTATTCTATAGAGTTGGGCTATTTCCGTGCTGGCTAATCAGTAGCCAAGTTTACTAGATGTATTAGTAGATTCTTATCCAGGTTCTAGATAGTTTTCTTATATAAGAGCTGGACAGCGAGTAATTACATATAGCGATCGGATCTATCTAGTTTTCTCACCTAGATCTTGTACAGCAAATATGAAAACTTGTCGTTTTCTAGCTATTGGCGAGTTTGAATTTCCACACGGGTAGGTTGCCGGGTAATTTGTTGCACTATTATTTATTTAAGTGATTTGTCAATAACATTTTTTAATTATTATTATGCCAAAATAACCTCTTCGGCATTTTCTATACGCTCGATTTTTTTCAGAGTTATATCTCATCGAGAACTGTTCGTAAATTTTGTTTAATTCTCCCTCGAACTTATACGGCGTCAGTCCGTACAGGAGGACTACCTTCATTTATTTGAATGCATACGAATTTTTTCAGATTTTTTCTTTATTTTGATTTTGATTGTTTTTATTCCGAAAAATGCGCAGCATATAACAAATTTTGGATATGCGTTTTGCAAAAAAATCTTGAGTGTAGTAGATGGTTTTATGCCGACATCCTCAATTACATCCTCAATTCAGAATATTCTCTTACACTGAGAGAAATAAATACTAAGATTTTTAATATCCGATATACTAAATATTATATACTATCGGGTAGTATTTGGATAGTACCGTGTATTGTGTGTATTGTAAGGGTTTATTATACGTAATGTACTTGGTACAATCAGATATTAACCATTACTATAATTATACTAACTGTTGCACTCCAGAGAGTGATCCCTATACGAAACATCCAATATACTATTCGATAGTATATTTTAACTATCGGGTAGTATCTCTTTCTCTCAGTGTAAGAGAAATTCTCTTACGGCCCGAAAAATTTTTTTCTTCAAGTTAATAAAAAAACTTAGCCCAGCGATCTTTTTAGTATATTTTTTTATGTATTTGAATAAATTAATTTATTAATTAAATTAAATTTGAAAAAAAAGATAGATTAAATAATAAACTGCAGAGATGTAAGCTCCTTCCGTGAGCAACTTGCCACTATGGTTTCCAATCTTGTCTAAAATTTTGAAAAACTCAAAGAGTTTCTAATTACCATTTTTTTCTGGGTGAATCAATAATATTGTTAAAAAGTATTTGTTAAGTAACTTCAACTGCACGTTAAAGTGATTTTTTATTGTTAAAGAAAAACTATTTTGCACTTCAAATATTTAAGAAAATATACCCCGAAGTTCGCGGCGTTTAATTGTTTTTTTTTATTTAAAAAAAAATCCTCGAAAAAGCTTTTTATAGATCTTATAAAACAGGATTTCTCCCCAAATCATTTTCGTCAAGCCCAAATTGCTCATATTGAAAAAAAAAAAATGTCCTCCAAAACCCAACAACAATGCTCTATGACAAAAGTATCTGTTGTTGATGAGCTTAAAGAAGTGCATGGGTTATCCAACTACTTTAGACTTTCTTAAGATAACGAGTATGCCAAACGTTTCTAGCAGATGCTCAATTACAATAAAGTATATATATATATATTTCATGTATATAAGAAAAAGGCTAAAGGACTCCGGTCGATGGCCTAATGTTCACGCATACTCGAACCCCTCACAGAGAAAACAAATCGAATGTATAATATGTGACGCAATTAAAACATGACCACTATTATACGAGGAACTTCTTCCGGCATGAATATGTAGTAATTTGAGATAAAGGTTAAATTAGTGAAATGCTATAGAATGGGGAGTTAATAACAAAAATTATTTTCAGTCAAAATGATAAGTTTATTTATTTTAAGAAGAAATAGTCACATTCATGCTGGACCTATTTTTCTTAGGTACATTTAAGAAAATTATTCATATTTTTCACATTCCGGTTGTCAGAGAAAAGTGTAAAGGAGTTTAAAATACCAAAAGTCCATTCACAATAGTTAGACGCTTTTTTGACAGAACAAAAAAAACTTGGTTTCAGAGTTCAATAAATATATATTTTTTTCAATGACAGTAGATACACAAGTAAGGAATCTGTCAATAAATATGAGCATTGTAATTCTTACTTCCTTAAGATAATGTCGGTAGACGACCCACAAAAAACAAACAACTAGTTAGCTTTATACAGAAGCAAATTCTGTATGAAATTCTATTATCGATTTTGCAGTGGACGTACAATTTTTTTTAAACGTGTATCATGTTTGAAAAATTAGATTGCTAAGTCTCGAATGTTTTATTTTTTCTTATAAACTACACGATTTTATATAAAAAATCCGGCAGGTCAAAAATTCGTGAATAATTCTCAGCTGTCTATAAGATGCATATTTAATAATTATTTATACTTATTCAAAATGTGATCTCCCGGCATAAGTTCAATTTATTTTTTAAATATAAATCGGTACGCTTATAATCTATATTAGATTCGATATTGTAATCACAATTCAAATTGGTAACACTTCTTTAATCTTCAATTGCCGGAAGGATAGATCTTTCGCACAACTCAATATTATTTGAAAAAAATTGACCTACCAGTTGTCTTATATCATTTTGCAACGTGTAACAACGCAAAGAAAGATTGAGTGTCCAATAATAGCCAAATGATTTTGCTAACTAGAAAAAAAATTCCTTGCATAAAGGGTATAAAGCAAATTTTGGCCTACTTTTCCTTCAGAAATTCTACACCATTTTTAAACGCTCCTAATATATATAGTAGAATAACGACTTATCCTATGCGCTTCTTTTCGCAGGAGGAAGACAAAGAAGAGATGAAGGAAATTCTCGAAATGAAGAGGACTCACGACAAGCTATGCAAGAGACGCCAGGCTAAAATACAAGAAGAGCAAGCCTTGAAGGCTGCGGCTGGACTGCAGGGAAATATAGTCGACGGAAAAAATATCCAAACTCTTCACCTTTGAAAACAATAAATTACATCACTACACATTTTTTCGGCATTCAAACAACGAAAATTTTAAAAAATACTTTCACAAATGTGTGATGTAAGTATGTGTGATATATTAAATTCAATATAAAAGTGATAGGTGAAATTTCGGTACGTTTACATTATTTAACATAATATTCGTCAAATCAACACATATATTCAGTTTAAGGATGTATGATACGTACAGTCCCGCCAAAAGTGAGTTTCAGAGACAATTTCGATCACTTGTCGATGGGATAAAAATTTAAAAAAAATAATGCATATAAAACGTGCTGATAAGATTGATTTCGCATAATAATAATTCCAAAATATTATTAACAAATTGGTGAAAAAAAACCATTGTTCAAGAAAAAATCAGTCAACTTTACTTTTTTTTCTAATGAAAAGGATATGATAATTTATTTGAATGCATACAAATTTTTTCAGATTTTTTCTTTATTTTGATTTTGATTTTTTATTTTTTTGAAAAATGCAGAATATAATAAATTTTGGATATGCGTTTTGCAAAGAAATCTTGAATGTAGTAGATGGTTTTATGCCGAACACATATCCAAAATTCGTTATTTCGCGCACATTTTTGAAAAAAAAATCAAAATCAAAATCAAAATAAAGACAAAAAATCTGATAAAATTCGCATGCATTCAAATAAATTAACATATCAACTTCATTAGAAAAAAACTTAGGTTGACTGATTGTTTGTTGAACAATTGTTTTTTTCATCAATTTGTTAATAACATTTTGGGATTATTATTATGCAAGATCAATCTTTCCAGCACGTTTTATATGCATAATTTTTTTTCGATTTTGATCCCATCGGAAAGTGATCGAAATTGTCTCTGAAACTCACTTTTGGCGGGACTGTACGTATCATACATCCTTAATATACAAAATCAATGCATGCAAAATTTAACTTTCTGTAGTTTTATTTTAACTCAATTCTTGGAGTAATTTACAATCAAGCAATTTTCATTTCTTTGATGTTGAAAAGAATGGAGCCCGAGATTTCAAAGCGAATCGAAAATCACCGTCTGAAACATCTCCTGGTGGGCATTTGTCGGACGAACCAGTTCGGTGGTTTTTTAGGCAAAAACGGTGGCACGGCCATCAGCGAATCGCTCTCAGAAATAACGCACAGCAATCTATTTGCAGTGCCCTGAACGGTCCTCACGGATTCCCTCATGAAATAAGTTTTTGCTGATTGAGTCCTGAGGCCCCTAAACGTGGCGAAGCCGAACGAGGTCGACGAGTTAAGCTCCGGGGGACAGCAGCTTGTTGACTGGTCCGCTCTCGACGATGGGATCTGTCGGATATTAAATTAAAATTATAATCACAATGATTTTATGATTACTTTACGAGAAACATGCGCTCACGTTCGTGTCGACTGGTGGTATCGGAAGTGGATGCTCCTCAGCTTCCGTAATTATTACGCTTAAAGATTCTTTTTCTTTTTCTTCATCTCTGACAATATTTTCCGATGTTTTGTCAATGGCCGTTGGAGATTCGTTCGATGTGTTTTGATGTGCATTTGAGTCTAATGTTTTTGAAGATTCCTCGGTTAATTCTTGGTCTTTGAAGATTTCCTCACTTTTAGGTGTTTTACATGTCTGAGGAATCAATTCCATGCGGTTATCGTACTTAACGACCCTCTTTATCACGTTTATCCAAGGATCTTTCTCTGAATGCGGAGACCAAGTCCCTCCTTTGATACGACAAACTGGGCGTATGTATCTTGAAAACAAATGTTTAAATATGGGGCAATTCAATTCGAGATTGGAGTTTCTTTCTTAGGCAAATTGGAAAAGATAATTCAAAATAGCGTTGAGGCTATGTAGCCGGTTCTGTTGTAGGTTTTTTGGATTAAATAACCAAAGTGAGGAGTGATTTTAATTTTAACATCACTCTTAAGGGATCCTAAACTGGCTTTTTTTGTCGACTTTGATCGGTAAAGAGGTTGAGTTTCGTAGTTTGCAAACTACGTTGTGAATATGTTACAAATATGTTTCCAAAAACGTACCAATATGACCTTTCGAACTGTCAACAGTATAAATAATAGGATGTGTCAAAAATATATATATATTTTTTTCTCTCATTTTTTAAGGCAAAACTATGTATTTTGACCTCAATACACACCTCCTATGTAGAAAACGCGCCTAAATATATATATATATATATATATATGTTTTTTTTAATCGACATTTCATGTAATAAAAAGGCCTCAATTGAGGCACCTCTAAACATTATTTGCCAGCAAATTCCTTTGGCACACTCGATTGATAGGTCAACCCCTCAAGTTTGAGCCATGGAGGCCGATGAAAAGTGCGATAATTAGTAGTAAGACAACGGTGAATTTGACCAAAAAAAAAAGACAACGCCCTTCGATGGCTTAGCAAAAACGTCGGATTATAAACTTTTATGTTTTTGACGGTGTTTAAGGAAATAATGAGGATGGAATCTACAATGTTGTTCTTTGCTTCGATGTTTTGAATACATAAATGTCAAAAATCGGATTACAGCTAAAATCTCGGTCCTCATATAAGTAACAAATCAAGTTCTTATTGAATCGTCACTAAATTAGATATTCAACATTGTATTGTTCATATGGAAAATTTGGGTTTGCAAAATAAAAAACTTAATGAAATAATATCAATACTTTACAAAACTTCAGAACACTCTAAAACGCCAATTCCTCACCGAGATTTTCCGGATTCAATATATCGGAGGTCGTAAAATTCCCTCGAGCTACAATGTCGATGATAATTCTCAAAAACCTTAAAAATGTTATTAAAACAAAATGCGTCAAGTGATTTTTATAAAATTCATACCAACTAAAGATTGACTGATACTGAACATAATATTGAAATATGAGTTGATGCGTTCGAGTGGTTAACGAGTTATGGTCTCATGAATTTTCATCACACTACACACAAACGGACATTATTTCTATTTTTGGAATCTATACGATTGACAATGATGATTACCTAGGGTTATCTATTTTTCTGCGTCCACAAACCAAACAGCATTTACTTCCGTCAGAGCACTTTGCGTGTTTGGTATGAAAATGCGACTCGGATGATCCAACATGCTCCATATGTTTGCGGGTTCCATGTGAATTTCCGACAAGTGATCCGCAAGGTTCTTGAAGGCAATTACGAAATTCTAAGGAGCTTCTTTGCTCCAGAATCTCGTTTTTCTCAAAGTCATCGTGAAAATCTTTCATTTCGACAAAAACTGATTCATATTTGCCACAAGTTTCGGTATCAATTCGAAACAATTCAACTTGGTTTACAATTTCCTTCACATTTTTCTCAGATTCCTTTTTACCGACATAACCCAACTCTTTTATTGCATTATTATTCCGTAAAGATTGTTTTCCAATGGCCTTGAGTTCTTCGAAAAGCAACGAAGCATCCAATGCTTCCGGAGTTTGCTGAAGAAAATTAAATATCTCGCGAATGCCTAGTATCTCTTTATCTGCGTCATTGTCAACTAATTGAGTGTTAGGATCCATTGGAGGAATAAAATTGAGAACGATAAGATCGCTGGTATCGGTTGAGATATCATTTTTCGACATTGACCCATAATCCTCGTTATCCGATCCGATTCGTGATTCGATTACGATTTCCTTAACACTCGAGCTGATATCCTTCAATTTTATCGTAATACACTCGATACTGTTGATTTTGGGATCAGATTGGGCTTGTGCAGGTCTTTCCATATCCGGAACGATCTGATTCGACTTAATCCGATTGTCTTTCCATTGATTTTCCACAAAATTGTCAGCACGTCGTGTACGATAGTAAACAGATTCAGTTGTGATATCTTCGGCTTTTTTTAAGACAGGAACAATTTCATTTGATATGCTCGATTGGTTCAGACTGTACTCGAGTGCGTTTTTGGTTTCTTCATATATTTTAGTGTCAACATTTTCCTTATCCGACTCTATCAAATTTGTTCTGCATTGATTCTTGGAAAAATCGTGTGGATGTGAAGTGCGAATGTATATAGGTCTAGTTGAAATATCTTCGGACGTTTGGAAGACAGGATTGATGTCATTTAATGTCATTGATTGACTCAGATTTCCTTCCAGTTTCTTGTCCATAACATCAACTGCATATGACGTGCGACTGTATGTAAGATCAGTGTTAGTTTCTTCAGCTTTTTTGGTGTCAGAAACAATTGTATTCGGTTCTAAAAAATTTTCTCCCCACTGAATCTTTGGAAAATCGTCCGGATGTGGAGTGCAAATAAACATAGATTCAGTCGGAATGAGAAGAGGATTGATATCATTCAATGGACGGCTCAGATTTTCAAATGTATGTTCGGTTTTGTTTTCTTTCATTTTTATTACGTTAGAAACGATTTGATTCGAATGAATGAAATTTTCTCTCCACTTATGCTGGGCAAAATCATTTGTACGTTGAGTTTGACTGTAGAAGCATTCAGTTGTCATGTCTTCAGGTGTTCTTAAAAAAGGATCCATGTCATTTGTTAGGCTCAGCTTTTCTTCCAATTTTTTTTCCGTAGCGTCAACTATTAATAACGTGCGACTATACATAGATCCAGTTGTGGTATCTTCAGTTCTTTTGACAGAAATTATATTATTGAATTGGCTAAATTGGGTCTGATTGTCTTCCAATTCATCCTTCATGACATCAACTACACGGGGTGCATGTCTAAATGTGCGCTCAGTTTTGGTTCCTTCAGTTATTCTTCTGGTGTCAGTTAGCTTTTCATTCGTTTCACATTTATTTTCTCTCCATTGATAGCTCACAAAATCATCTGCACCTTTAGTGCGTCTGTACACAGTGTTAGTTGTAACATCATCGGGTCTTTTGATAACAGGTTCGATTTCATTTGATAAGCCCGGCTTTTCGTCGAATTTTTTCTCCATCGTATCAGCAATACGTGGATAGCCACTGTACACGGTTTCAGTTGTGATTTCCGTTTGTGTTTTCAAAACTGGGACGATATCGTGCAATAAATTTGATTGTTGCGTCTTATCTTCTAAATTTTTCGTCATATCATTAACTATACATGGCACAGGTCTCTCTATAATTTCAGTGATATTTTCAGGTACTCCAAAGGGAGGAACTAGTTCATTTAATTGAAAACTCGACTGGCTCAACTTTTCGTTGGTTATTTTCTTCTCAAAATCACTGGCGTTATTACAATTTTCTAGAGTCAATGACAATTCATTAGTCTTGTTAAAATCAACATTGGAAAAGGTGTTCGATAGCGAGAGAAGATTACAAGAGCTTCCATTCGAGTAGGACGAATTCACGTAGAAGAATTTTCCATTCAATTCGCTATTCAAATCGAGATTCGATTTTTTATGTTTTTCCGAACTTTTTTCAGGGATCAGTGAAAAGAAAGATGACTTGGAGTCATCGAAAATAATAGAAGAAATCAAGCAGCTGAGATCGGTTTGCATCGAGCAGTTGTCTTCATCGTCGGCGAGACGAGTGTAGCTTCTTCGACTCCAAGAGGTGTCAGTTGCCTCATTATCATTCATTATTATCGAGCTAATCTGACTCCTCGTATCGGTCACCGAGTTCTCCGATACGTAATTGCTGAAGGTGACACGTCGTTTGGGTATACTGTTGTCAGATTGCAAAGCTTTGCAAACGAGAAACGGCGCAGATCTATTGACTTCCAGGCTACTCAGTGTTCCAACGGTGTTTTGACTATTAGCGAAGTTTCCGACGCCCAGACGCTTCTGCGATCGACTCAATGCAAGCAATTTTGTACCTCGGAGATTCTGCAATCTGTTAAATAGGTATTAAGGATGTATGATGCGTACAGTCCCGCCAAAAGTGAGTTTCAGAGACAATTTCGATCACTTGTCGATGGGATAAAAATCGGAAAAAAATAATGCATATAAAACGTGTTGATAAGATTGATTTCGCATAATAATAATTCTAAAATATTATTAACAAATTGGTGAAAAAAACAATTGTTTTTGATTTTGATTTTGTTCATTTTGATTTTGAAATGCGCAGAATGTAACAAAATTTTGGATATACGTTTTGCAAAAAAAATTTGAGTATAGTAGATCATTTTATGCCGATCTCATATCCATAATTCGTTATTACGCGCACATTTTTGAAAATAAAAAAAATCAAAATCAAAATAAAATAAAAAATCTGAAGAAATTCGTATGCATTCAAATAAATTAACATATCATTTTCATTAGAAGAAAAGTTAGGTTGACTGATTGTTTGTTGAACAATTGTTTTTTTCACAAATTTGGTAATAACATTTTAGGATTATTATTGTGCGAAATCAATGTTTTCAGCACGTTTTATATGCATTATTTTTTTTCGTTTTTTATCCCATCGGGAAGTGATCGAAATTGTCTCTGAAACTCACTTTTGGCGGGACTGTACGTATCATACATCCTTAAGATGTAATTACCATCTATTGACATCTTTTTCGCAATCCGAAAATGTTTCGTGGAAAATGCTTGAACATTGATTATGCTTAATTATAATGTTGATTGTGTAACAACAATAATTGTCTGTGAATTAATAATCCATATTGGAATGTATCAACGAACTTATTGAAGCGTTTTCAAAATTAATTTGTAGAAGCGCATTTTAAATGAAAAAAAAAAATGTTTTCTTTCAATGAAGAGTAAATTTATTGTTTTTGTATTTATAATAAAAGGTTTTAATTTATATGAATGTAATACCCTGAGCATATTCACTAAAAAACATTGGCCAAGTTTCACTCCATAACATTTCTAGTTAAACGAGTTATTTTCGTGCTGTATTGTGTTCAAATATAAATTAACGACAAATTTGCTGTTATATCATCTACGAGTCTCTGTAAGCTTTTATGTAAATAGCAATTTTTTGGTAATGATAAAAACATTTAATGTAATTTTTACCGTGTGGTAGCTTCTAATATGGACCTCACGATTATCAATCGAACCTCGCATCGTAAAAGTGTATGGAAAAATACATTTTCGGGTAACTTGAATAATGTATTCAACATATGTAACAAACATAGAGAATATAATCTTGCGCAAAAATTAAAATAAATCGAATAACGTTTTCGACGAAACTGTAATTCTGAGTTCGTCAGTGTATAAAGTTGTGAAATTAAGGACGAAATTGAAAAACTTTTCTCTTTTCAGTATCAAGCAATCTAAGGAAATACCAGTCTGAAAAAATTTACATATGATTGTCGATCAAGATCAACGACATTATTTTTGTAGCCTCAGAAAACCCGAATTCTGCTTATGAATTCGTTATGGTTATGGTCATGGTACAGAACATTTATAAAAACATTATTTATCCATTATACTTTGGTTCGCTGAAATTTCCTATCTTCAATTATCATCAAATAGTCGAAAAATCAATTATAAACTTACCGAGTTTCCAAACGGAAGCGCAAACTTTTCTATTCTAAAAATAATATTCAGGGAATATTGCATCAGAATAAATATAAAATAAAACAGATTAAAAATCTCAAAAAGACGCAACTCTTGAATTCTACAGTCTAATAAATTCTTAAATTACTATCTGATCCATGACATTCAGGCTCACGAATCTGCCGAATTATAAAGAAAATACCAGTCTGTAACTTTCGTTTGGATCTAAATGAGTCTAGTGGCATTTATAATTTTTCAGTGAATCTGGTCGAGTTGTTCTTATACTATGCATCCAAAATTGACCATAGCTATCAATAGTTGTATGACAATATTATACCCAGAGTCACTGTGAGTCTCGCAAAGCAGCACTTTACGATTTGCTAAATGATTTTTTTTCTTCGACATCAACACTTCTCGGTTCCTTTGATTACCGCAATTTCGAACTAATTCCGATTCCGTAATGATTTGTCTGCTGGAGCAAGTTTCGTACGGTGAAGTTGACGACCGAGAACGCGGTCTGTCCTGGGGCCTCAACGTTTCCCAAAAATACCTCTTCTTATGTTCATTCGCTCCAGAACTAATAAACGTCCCAGGAATCGCTTTTACTTTTTTACGGTTTTTATGTCTTCTTCGCCACTGAGGCTTGCGAGTCCATATATACGTGATACTAGGCACAGTGCTACACCAAGGAACACACTCTTCGTTCGAATCGGAAGAATTTTTCGGGTTTGGAAGTCTCAGAAGAGCTGTGACTTAAAGTATGATAATTATAGCTATATTATCAAACCTTCTAAATACGGAATTACTTCTTATAATAAAAGGTAACTCACGTGATCGCATGTAACAGCCTTTTTTTACTTTCATAATTTATCTAACGAAACTAAACAATTTTTATCCGAGAAGCCAAAAAGAATGGGATTTTTTTAGAATGTTGCATTTGTGTTTATAACCTCATGATTTCGAAGCTGGAAATTTTGTGACGGTGCTCGAACAACTTGAACGGAGCAGCAAAGAAGATGACAATTGACGGTATAGAAATGCACGTTTAAGTAGATTATTGAATCAGCAAAAATGTTATAGAATAAAATAAGAGGATAATCGATAATTTTAGAATAAATTCCATAGCATTTTCGTGAATTACAACAATATTTTTTTAAATCTTTCGAAGCAATGAGAGAGCACCTTCAATTTTTTAAGTTCTTGACAATGCTAACTTCGTCAAGCTTTGATTCATACTATTTTTAAAACAATGATGCGAAGTAGAATTTCAAAAATTGCTGATGTATAATTTTTTTCATGTGGACAAATCCTTTTTTCGGACGCTTTGAAGGGGGATTCCGATTTTAGAAGACCCAAAAAAAGTCTGTATTTGACGATTTTTTCTGCGGAGAGAAAGAAAAAACTTATCCAAGCGAACTCTGGGGTATAATTTCCTATACATTCGAAGTGTAAAAATAATTTCTTAAAGTAGCTACAATAATAAACTGCTGAAATAAGAAAAAGTAAAAATAACCATGCACGAAGAGAATTTCTCGGGAGTGATCTCTGAAAAAATATAAGGATTAAACTTAAACATCATAGCAATCTAAAAAAAAACTCTGGTATTTTGGGGGATTCCCTAGCAATCTTGATGACCGTCGTTTTCAGCTGATTCACCTTCAAAACCACCTTCAAACAACCGGGTGGTTTTCGGCAGAAAAAAAAACCGGAATCGGTCGTAACGACCGCGAAAATAACGACCCTAAAAATGTAATTTCGTTATTCTTATTGGCTTTTCATCGCAAATAAACAAAACGACCGCATAACATTTTTTAGTGCAGTCGTTTTTACGATCGTTACGAACAACTTTCAGTTTTTTTTCAAAAAACCACCCGGTCGTTTTTACGGTAAATCGGTGGTTGTTAAGATTGTTAGAGTTTTAACATAGTGTCACGTGAAACCGTATAATACGTGTTACGCGCACACGCACAGCATGGAAAGTTTTGCCATGCCGTTTTCGTATCGCTTATCAACCTAGCTAAAGCTGTTGGGAGTGAAATCAAATGTTTTTGCTTCCCTCAACGTTTCCTAAAATTAGAAGACATTGTTGAAAAATTAGAAAAAAATGTTTTCTAAAATTAGAAGACATTGTTAAAAAATTAGAAAAAAAAGGTTTTCTAAAATTAGAAAACATTGTGACAATTATATACATGCTGGTACACTTCTCTCACGGTGTTTATTTCCTAAAATACTTAATGTAACATGCTCTCATAATTTATAGGTAATGTAACCCAATTTTACGAGGGTTTTCATAATGCTGGCTGATGTGGTCCCCAGTTTATATAGGGTCGAAGTACCGGTTTCGGCCACTTCGAGAATTTTCCCATTTTCAAGTACTTGTGATTGGGACCAAATATCATAAAAATGTTTTAGACTTATACTTTCCATATTTAAGAAAAACATGATCTCAGATTTCTAACATTGAAATATTCATATGTGTCGCGAAAACACTGGGAAATAAAAAAAGAACGAGCTTAGCCATTTCACCAGTTCTGGCGACCTATGCCCCGGTTCTGGCCACAGTAATGTACCGGTTTTGGCCATGCTTAAAATTAGAATAACTGAATATTCATTGCACTTCAAACATTTTCAAAAGCGTGTTTAATCACTGAAAATTGTATTCTTATGAAAGCATGCAATTGCTCTACACGAAAATGGCTTTAAAGCACAGATGCCATCTGTGAACCTAACTAAGTAGTCTTTTTTGACATTTGTCTCCTTGGTTTTGAACTTTCCCGTAGCAGCTTTCTTTCTCACAAATAGTCATACATTATATTAATGTTTTACTGTTCATACTTTTACTTTTATTATAACCACTTTTTTCCGAAAGTAGATTTTCGAATTGCACAATGATGGGAAATTTAAACATGAAAGGTGTTCGGCGGTTTGACTATTTTTTTAACTATACATTGCTAAGGATATATTTTTCTTATAGTTTTCTATTTTTTTTCTCGTTTCGATTTTATGAATATATAAATTGATTGTATAATAATCGGAGAAAAATCAATGATTGTATTATCATGGCCATATGCGGGGCAATTACTTATTCCATGTACCAACTGTGGCCATCGTATTTTTTATAAATGTATAGGTTTATTTAAAACTTTTAGCTCGTCAACATTTGCAATGATGCCTCTTAAGATTGATACGTGCAAAACTAAAGGCAATTCGGCAACTATGAAGCTCGAATTTTTATCTAGAGATTTCGTCAAGATCTTGTCGAATTCCTCAAGGAGTTGAGAATTTAATGAATCAGCTGATGAAACTTCAATTAGTGGTACAGTACTTTTTGTAAAGGAGAAGAGCAGACGTAAAAATGACGGTAAATGCAAAAAATGGCTCCACATAATTATTTTTTTTTTTTCGAGTTAATGCTTAGAATAATTTTTACGTTCCCGTGAGTATAATTTTTCTTACCGAATAACGGAGAAGTTATCCATTTATTCAAACGCGGATTTCTTTTTGACTGGAAAAATCACAATGTAGTCCTGTATGACTGTTGGTAGCGCAATAGAATTATGTGGCACGGATCGGGTGACGGTATAAAAGAAAAAATTATTCGTCTGGCAGTTTCGAAAAACGGGGGAATCATTTTTTATTTTTTTGTAACTAAACTTCGATGCGTGCCACTCTGGAAAATGCTTGGTTTTAAATATGAAAAATAATAATTTGCCCGTTTTTCGGAACTGGCACACGGATATTTATATTTTTTTATAGCAGAACATCAGTCGGTACCACATATCAGCATCTCATTCATAGCAACACAATTTACTACCTCATAGATGTGGCTATGTGAAAACTCGAAGACAATAATAAAGCAAATTTGCAAGTTGCAAGTTCTTAATTGCACGTTACTTTATGCTTGTGCTTCCCTATGGATCACCATTTTTTTTATATTGCTTCCTTCACCCAGAGAAATGGATCGAAAGAGTTTATTTAAATCGGTTGTAGGGTGTATTTGAAATGAATAAAATTTTATTCAGATCAGATAAAATTTATTTCAATCAAATGAAATTCAATTTAGATAAAATATAGTCTATTTCGATTCAATAAAATCTCATTAGGCTGGCCATTAAAGAAATAATTTAATGGCCAGTCTAATCTCCTATCTCCATTATTAAATAAATTAAATAAATTATTTATTTAATGGCCGGCCTAATAGTAATTTATTCAACCGAAACAGACTCTATTTAATTGAAATAAAATTTCATTTCATCGAAATAGACTCTATTTGATTGAAATGAGATTTCATTCATTCCAAATACACCACATAATTGATTCAAATAAACTCATCAGACCCATTTCTCTGGGTGTTTCGATTTTGAAAGCAACTTCACCTGCTATGAGAGAAAGTTGGAAGCATTCAACATACGTCCACATAGATCTGGTTTTGTAAAAATTTTAAAAAAAATGTGCAACATTCTACTTCGCCTAAAAATAGATAGTGTTATACATGTGATGTGTTTCTCCCTTCCAGTCCTTCAACAGCTGATGTTACCCTAGCAACAATCTATAATATGGCTATTTCGTTATAGTGTTACAGCTAATCTGTGTCTTGTCAAGCGACGAGCTTCTTCGCTATTGAATTTAGTGCAATGAGTATTTTAAAAGATCCTATAGATTACAAAGGACTTGAGCAAGAGCTTCACGAAGCAATGCGGGCTGACGAGTTGTACAGATTGCAAAACGACGCTAAGCTTCGTGCAATAGAACAGGCCGTACCTACTTACGAAGACTTCAGAGAAATGGTATGACAAGAATATCGATTCTTTGATGGCAAATTTTTTTCCTTTGATTTGTGAATTGAAATTGTTTGAACAGGGGTTTGTAGGACGTTATTATTTTTATAAACAATTGTTACAGGTCAATGGTGCTCACTTGAAATCATTAGATCGTAAGGATATGGTCCCGAAAGTTGGAGTCAAATGGAATAGCCTTGCAAGTGATAAGAGCTCGTATGATAACTCAGCAACTAACCAACGTAAGGCAAGACAGATTTCTCCCAATGTGGTACCAAGAAACGCTCACGAATTTCGCCAGATGTGGAAGAGCATCGACGACTACAGGGAAAAATTTGAATTACTAAATATATCAAGGTATTACCGACCTCAAAAAAGGCTCATTGCATGATAATAGGAACTATTATTCTTTATCACTTATTCCATTTTACTTGATTATTTTTGCCAAATTTAGAAGAAAGTTTCATAAGAGACAATTATAAAATTATGTTAATGTAATGAAACAAATAGTATTTTAATATCAATTTAATATTCAATGCATCTCTAAGTAAAGTAAATAACTTAGTGCGATTTCAAGGTTTCAATTGTTGTAAAGTTTTTGAGACGGTTTTTATGAAATATACATTCGACAACCCCGAAACCTCGTATATTTCATAAGTAACTATCCTGCGAAAGCATGTTAGAGATTCGCAGCGTTTCAACATTTTTCCTGTATAAAACAAATGTTCAAACGGGTTATGAAAATTCTGCAGAAAAAATATGGGTCTTCAACAAAATCAAAGGATTCATTTAATAAGGAACAAGTTTTTTTCGAATATTTTTTCCTATTTATGACTAAAAAATACGTTTTTACTGTTACTATAACCCAAACCAATGTTCTTACTATCGTCAATTACATTAATTTTTGTATTTATTATTCGTTGACCTTGTTCGTAAATTCTAACATCGCAACAACCTTCGATTTGAGAATGTATGTGAGACGCAAAGTAGTTAACATCAGCTCAATGAATTTTTTTTCTTAGTAAAATATCTTATAAACATTAAGAGAGGACATTTCAAAAAAATTATTATTATAAATGTATAAATAAAAATAAGGAACAAATATATAAATTTATGGAAGAGAAATGAGAAAAGGCAGAATCCCATTCAAAAAGCAAACATCTTACATAAATGAATTATTTTAGGCTCACTCTGTGCAACGTAATATTCCGAAGCGAAATTCCGCCAGACATTCTTCACGACTGCCTTCGCGCCTGCCTGGAATCTCTGAATCATTTGGAAACATCATCTCACGTTATCGACGTCCTAATTAGTTTAAGCGAGACCAACAGATTCCAATTAGCTCTTGCATTTATGTCCGATCAGGATAAAATCGTATGCAAACAACTATTTGAATCGTTGCGCAGTTTATTCCCTGCTGGAAACGACAATCATGACGTCATTGTCGGCCTCGAAAAAAAATATACGTTGTGAAAGCGGCGTGATTTAAAAAAAGTATATTTACCAGAATTGCGGCTGTCTCCTTACTTGTTATTATCTCCATTTCATTACTTGTTCCTTAAATTATTCAAATATGATTTATATATCTATTTATTTGTATTAGAATATTTTCATGTTATAGAAGGACTAAATTTTTTTTTTTTCGAAAACCCATACAATTGTTCTGAGAAGCTTCCCAAAGAGGAAACAACTATCCTTCAATACACGATCTCTATCGCTTCCAGATAATGGAAAAATGTATTGTCGAAAAATAGCGTATCCGAATGTGTAATTTCCATGAAATTTATTTTATAGAAATAAAAAAAACTTTATAGTGTTTGTGTCTTGTTTCAATTCCGTAGGAAATATGGACTCGCTATCTCAAGTTTTACAAAAGTTCACAAAGTACTTTTTTTGCAAAGTGATAACTATAAAGTGGGATCCGCGAAAAAATGACAATAATTAACCGTTTTCAACTGGTCTGTTTGTAATATACTACATTTGAAAAATCGAAAAACGAATCGAATGAGCCCTGAGCGAAATCCATTCAACCAATACTGATACTGAAAGAATTTTTCATGAAAAAAGTTGTCCCTGCGCGGACGCAAAACGATTAAAATGTCAGGATCCGTAAATTTACAACTGCATACAAATTACGGTCATTTGACACAACAGAAAACGCGAAGCTAAGCGCCCTCTGTGTGTACATAGACTTCCGGTGCGGATTTTACCGAATGAACTCGCTTGTACAGATTGTTTCGTATGTTCCACGGTTTCCAGCTTCCTATTTGATTCATACATCTCAGCAATCTTCGTACATGACGTTATTATGATGTTATCGTGATTTGTTGTAAAATATGATCAATTTAGGTGTTTGAAGGATAAATAGTCACCGAAAGAACGAAATAAATAAGAGGCAACCATGTCGGTACGTAGCCACATTCATTTGGTCTTCAATTTTATTTACGAATGCCGAAAAAACGTTTTATGCGGTTTTCAAGATCTGTCAAAGGGCGTAACCAAACGCTACAATCAACAATGATCGTTTTTATGGAACATGTTTACAGGCATTTCACTCTAGCTTTACCGACTGCAAGGAGACCCTTGGAAACATGGCGTTACTGCCAATAAAAACAAATTACAGGGGTCCTGCACCGCCGTACACTGGCAAGGATATGGACATTATAGACGAGGCACTTTACTACTTTAAAGCCAATGTATTTTTCAGAACTTATGAAATAAAGGTAAATAACTATTCTAGCATCATCAACATATTCAATTCAACAGGAATCATGGGTTTTTTTTCACAGCAGTAACATGTTTCTTTTTTTGTACTTTTTTTTTTGTTATTTCCATGAGTATATTCAATCACTTAGAGATTTCAGTGACCATAGGTCTGAGAAAACCTTAAAATACTAACAGTGCCAGGAAAGAAACCTTAAAGAATTTTTTCAATGGTCTAAGTGATTCTATCGAGCAATAAGAAATAAAATTGACTCAAGAAAAATGGAAGATAATCCAACAAATTATTTCATTCGCTGACAACTTCAAATTTTTTATACATTTCTATAAATTAATGCTGATAATATTTTGAAAATTCATACATTGTAGCAATTTTTGTTTGATATGTTGAAGATGACTTCTATAATGTGGATTTTGTTTGCTGTACATTGATTTTGAATCACATTTGTTTATTAAATTCAAAAAAGTTCCATGAAATCTTGAAAAAACTTTGTGATAAATGGATTTTTTAAATATTTATATGGACAATGGACTTTCAAAGAAAATTGTACCACCTTTTCAATTTTTTACTTTGTTTTATCCAATTTACTGTTTGACTCCAATTACTTATTTAGCATATGTAGCGATATTAGTAAAAAAAAAAATGTAAAAACATTTGATATTTATAAAATATCTTTATATCTTGGAAAGAGGCTTGAAAAAGCTGTGAAAATAGATCATGGCTAAGTGCTAAGAAAAAATGTCTCATCTCATTTTAATCACTAATATAAAAATTTAAGCCTGAGAAAATAAAATAATTTTTTAACTGGTTGTAGAATATCATTCTTTTTTATTGAGTATGGTAAAGAATAAGTGCTTGGAGAAAAGACAAATCTGCCTTTCTTGAATGTTTAAAGAATGTACTTGTATAATTGTATATATTGTATAATTTATATTTCAATTTTTTTTTTTTTTCAGAGCGAAGCTGATAGGGTGCTTATTTATATTACATTGTACATTACGGAGTGCTTGAAAAGATTACAAAAATGTGCATCCCCTCATCAAGCAAGCACCGAAATGCATGCCTTGGCGTTTTCAAAGTTTGATATCCCTGGAGATGCGGGATTTCCCTTGAACTCTGTATATGCCAAGCCTACGTGTCCTGCTGAAGCTGGTAAATAATCACGCAAAATTGCTATTTACCTTAAAAAAAAATTTCAAAAGATTCCTTGCGATTATTTAAAAAGCTATGAATACTAATAATTCACTTCTGTCTTTAGACTCTTAAGATGAGTTTAATTGTACTATTGCTCGAACGTCACCAAAAATTATAGAGCTTTTTTCACGATCACCTTTGGTTGATCGCTAAGAGAAAAGATGAGAAAGACTATGTTTGTGAATTACGCAGCCAACCGTTTCCTCGTTTACTCGAAATCAGACCCGTGACGAAAAAATTTGATTGGAGAAATTGTAGCAATTTTCCTCGCTCTCACTCACATCCCCTTTATACTTCCTTGCTCATGATCACACAACATCACAAATAACATTGAACAATAATTGATCACTGTCGCATAGGTGTTCAATAAAGGATATCACATTTCAATGTTGAATCTTACAGATCAAATGAGACAGTACTTGCAACAAATAAGGCAGGAAACAGCTGTAAGACTGGTAGAGAAAGTTTACGGCGAGGATGGAAAACCGAGCAAATGGTGGTTGTGCTTTGCCAAAAAGAAGTTCATGGATAAATCGCTCTCTGGGCCTGGCCAGTGAATATAATTGTTAACAATGCAATATAAGTGTAAAAAATCCTAAGGGAATTGCATTTTCTCTTTAATTTCTATAGATATCTTTTACACATTAATTAATCTATGAAAAAGAAAAAGTGTTTCAGATTTGTAAGGAAAGAAAGCCTCGCCAGTAATGACAAAGTCGCGAGATTTGTGTTAACAAATAAATAAAACAATTTTGAATCCAGTGTTTAACGATTTTATTCAATTATTTATTGTTAAGCCTTCGGCAGTCTGTAAAACCCACTTGAGAAGAGCAACTGATGTTCGCGAACTTTTCTATCCAAGAATTCTCGCAATTCCGGTAAACCACACTCAACCGCACCGGGACCTTGAGATGCAAACATTTTTAACATCTGATGTATTCTCTCCAGAGGCATCGAGTCCAAATTTGTTAACATTCCAACGATGTACGACCAGAAAACTTGTAATTCCTCTTCGCGCTGGTCACTGGCCGATGCCATCGCACTTTCGACTTCTTCTTCGTCGACTACTTCGGCCATTGATGAACGATTTTTCGAAGAGCTTTCTTCCTGAAGAACAAATACGTCGTTCGATGTTTCCTTTAACAGGCCTTGCGAAACCCAGAATGTTATTTTTCGGCGCAATACTGTCGCCGGCGCGTGCATAATTTCCGCTAATTCTTCCAGCGTCCATTTATCTGAGTAACGAAAATAACAATACATTGTATATACCAGTTTATTCACTCTTTCATTGATTTCAGCATGGAAAAAGCTTTGATTTCTTTAAAAAAGAAGCAAGACCTTAATGTTAGGGAACTTTAAATAACCTGAAAGAAGTAATACCTTAAGGAGGTTCGTCAGCAAAATTGAAAATGCACAGAAAAATCTAAAATAATTACCGCGTTTTAAATAACTCATAACAAACTCACATGAATTTTTGGGAATTTTCGTGTACATCGTTTACACAAAATTAATTTTCTTGTGCATGCATTTTTAACATGGGCTCTTATGGCATATTTACGAATTGAAAAAAAATAATTGAAATTTTTTTTACATCGTTGAATTTTTGAGTATTTGGTGGAATTAATTCTTTTTTTTTTCGATGTAAAGAATTTTTTCAATTTTTTTTTATTTGTAATTTTTTCCTACCTCATTTAAAAAAATATTCAACTCAAATTCGGTCATTCATTGAACCATGAAAATGTTATAAAATTTCGTATTTTTTAATTTTCTGAAAAATTAGTAATACTGTTCTAGTACGAGTTTAGGGATAAAATATTGTCCAAGTTGGTTGGAAATGTGTAATAAACGTGATTGATCACACAACAATGCTCCCTGTACGACGAAGCCAAACATAACAATAAAACAAAAAAGAGTAGCAAATTTTTTAGAAAAGCTAGAAATTAAAGGGAACGCAACATAACGATTTCAACTATCAGATTTTTTTAAAGAACATCTCATAACGATCCTTCAGAATAAAATTCACTTACTTTTCTCTTGAAAGTGGAGGATAATTGTCGCGTGTACCGGCGTCACATTAATTTCTAACTTCCGGTCTTTAAGTTCGATTTCTAAGTTAACATTTCCAAGATGTGGTTTCCAGCAAAGAGTTCTGTTGCCTTTCAATGCTTCGAAAGCTTTGACGTATTTTTTTAGGTGTTCCTGCACAAAAGTCGGTAATTCCAATTTCCAATCTTCCTTAAAAGGTGGCCAAAACTGTGCAGAGAGAATGAGAGCGGAAGTCGCAAAAGGAGCGACGTCCAGACAGTAACTAGCGTCCGACTGTATATTTCCATCAATTCTCTTGGAATCACAAACGTCTTTTAACATGACTTCGCAGTAGTGCAACTGGTTCTCGCCGAATCTACGTTTTAGTAATTCCAGATTACGAATTTCACGCTCGGTATGATAATTCAGCTGGGCTAACAATCTATCGGCCAAAAGAGTTCTGTACTCGTTCACGAACAAATCTTGGCTGCCATAAACATTTACGAGCATCGATATTATGTCCGACATTCGCCGTTGCGTCGATTTTGCTGCAGGAAAAGAGTTTTAACATCAAACATTAATCTGAACCGGTTAATTAAAATTATCATGAGGCAGAAATGAGCAGTTTTCGGTACTTTCAAATATCCACTTTCAATGTTATAATTCGATTACTTATTTACTTATTATTGAAAATCTTAAAGAGAATGTATGTCATAACAGTATTTTGAAAAATGTGGCTTTATATGAAGTGAAAATATAAAAGTAGCTTGCAAGCAAATCAATGTAACTTAACATTTAATATTAATTTAATCGCTTGACTCAACAATAACTTCTCAAATGAATAAGCAGAGCGTATTTGAATGTAATGATAAGTGTATAATTTTTTATGCATTTAATACCGGGATCCGCATCGACAGGATCTGGCATCCATTTTTCCCAATCTTCATTTTCCTCGTCAGCAGATCCATCGTCTAGTTGTAAGGATTCGCCTTTGACTAATTCGTCGGCTAAATCGCTTGGAGAATCGTCTAGAAGCCCACTAACGACACATCTCACCGTGTCTTCTCTACTCCTTAAGTATACCCTAAGAAAAGACCTCAGGAGAAATTATCTTTGCCAACACCGAATCCTAAGTCTTGCCAAAAACCCGCAGTTATAATTTATTACTACGTTTAGTGAATTATGCAACAATATTAGCATTTTAAGCGTGATTGAAGAATCAAGGGAAAAGGTTTTGTTGTCACTACCTTTATGAATTAAAGTTCCTAAATTTAAACAATGTTCAAATTTCCTTTTTCAAATGTAAAATTCATAACATTTTGCTCTTATTTATTTATTTATTTAATCTATTTATTTAAAACATTTGAAACAACGTTACAATGTAGAACCTTGCACAACGCTTTCCTATTATTATATGCTCCACACAAGACTTCCTCTCGGGGGAAGCCAACATCGATTAACAAGCTTTCTTATAGAGTTAGCTTTGTAAATAGCGGAAAATAATGAAGATGCAATGTGCAAGGTTTCAATTTGCATCCTTTTTTCAGATTACAGTTCGCTAACGTGAGACGAAAATTCGTCACAATAATATTGAATTAATATTAGGAAAACGATCATGTATCCTTATAATTTTATGGAGCGTTTTATTTGGAGGCTGATGCAAACACTGCAAACAAATCTACTCATTCCATAGAAAAATATAAGTGATAAGCTTTGATATCGCTCTGCGTACAGCAGCAAATCTTACTTGATTGGCTCAGTGACTGTTTCCAGCAGAACGCCTGTCGGATCCAATTGTCTGAGAGCTTTTATAGCGGCAATATAAGCAGTCAGTATATCCGGTGTATTGACTCCTGGATGTAGCAGTCGAGTTTTCAACGCCTCTTGCAAAGTTTGAACTAGAACCTTTCGCAAATCTGTTCTTTCTAAACACACTCGCAAATCGTCGATTGCTGGTTGTGAGTCAGGATACTCTAAAAAGTGCAAATTTTTAGTGGAAGCTGTTTAATAAACGCTAAATGAGATATTCCTAAGCTCACAATTGATATAACCATACCAATAATGATATTAAACAACTGATCGATCCGTATTCTTGTGTAAGTTTCGTAAAGAAAATGCGATAATTTTCTCTTGAATTTGTACAGCGTACGAATTCTCTCAGTGACCGTGACAGATTTCGATGAGCCTCCGGAGAAAATTCTCGTTAGCCAGCTGAGAACTACAGTTTCGAGCCACTACAACACAAAATTATGTCCGATAACATAAAATTGAGGCTCTTGGTACTCGTACAATCAACACTACATTTTTGTAAACATTACTCTTGAGTTTTATGCAATGATTAATAATAGAAGTAAGCACTCTCAATTGTAGCATGTTAACTCAATTCAGAGAAAAATCAATAGTTATTCGAGCCTCTACGACGTATTTTCTATTTTTCGAATAATGCTACGAATTAATCATGGAGATATTTGAGTTAGTTTGACGTAAAAAAATGACATGTCTTTTTAACCGAGTTAAAAAACCGGCTATAAATAAACGATTATAATTACGAAGGTATCAAAACTTTCAAATATGTAGGTAATGCACACCCAGAGCATCCTTAAAGACATCATTACAAATTATTAGTGGGAAAAGGAATAAACGAAATTTACGCCTCCGTAAAATACTGTATATCAATTAATGTTTTTGCAAATCTATGCCCATAAATGTTCCTCTTTGTTATGGTCACATTATAGCATTTAAATTACCCTCCACTGGATAATTAATCTGTGGAACATTATAAAAACGATCGCAAATGTTCATCAGTGGTTTACCTAGTGTACGACTATTTTTGAATCTTCGCAAATAATATCTCGGTGTATTTTGACTATCACTGTTCAAATTCTTACATGTTCTAGTGGCACAAGCTGGGAAATATCGAAAGGCCTCTCGCACGACTGATTAACGTGATCTTTGATACGAATGTGTATCAATGATGTTAGTACGTTGCCCACCAACCGTTCCAGTAACTCCAATTCATTTAACTTTCTATTTGTCTCGTGAAACATGTAGACTATCAGTTGACATTGACAGTTATCCAATTCCTTGTTGCAGCCTCCGCACTCGGTAATGTCTGCTCCGTTATCTTAAATTGTTGTCAGTATTTAATTATCCAAGTGAATGAAACATACACACAAAAATGTAGAGCTATCATTCTTTGCAAAAAATAATTCAATCGTTATCGGGAACTTAATCAAGATGAAAAACGGTAACACAATTTGTGAATAGGAAACTCTCTACTAAGCGTAGAAGATTAAGGTAGTCCTCGGCTATATTTCGGTCACACGTCAGACACAAAGAGTATTTCCAACACTTTTCGGTGGTATAAAAATCGAAAAGGTTCAAGGACATTGAAATTGCTGGAAATATTGATTTTGCATGATAATATTTCCAAAATGTTATTTATAAATTGATGAAAAAAACAAACTGACCAACTCACCTGTGAACCCAGGTTCGTTAAAAATTAAAATGATTCGTTACTATTTCTAAATATGTATGATTTTTTTTTTTAGAATTTGATATAATTTTTGAAAATTGCGTTTATTTTTTTAAATAAGTCTGCGCTATAATTGGGAATTTACTTGATCAATTGTTCAGACACTTTGTAGATATAATGGGTGGATTTATGAAACAGGCATGGTCAAAATTCGCTACTTTGTACACAATTTTCAAAATTAACAAAAATTAGAAAAAATATATTTTTTTTTAATCACAAACAATTTTCAATGAAATTCATCGATGTTTCGAAAGAATTACATATTAATTTTGTTTAAAAAAAAGCTGGTTTAGCGGGTGATTATTTCAACAATTCCTTTTTCATTAGTTTGCCAATAACATTTCGCAATTATTATTATGCATAATCAATCTGTTCAGCACCTTGAATACGCTTGATTTTTGTCAAATTTTTATCTCATCGACAAGTGTTCGAAAATATCTCTGAATCTCAAGTTCGACCGGACTTGATCGCAAATAAAAATGAATAACATGGAGTCACCAGTACTAAACATTTAAAAGAAATGTACGCAGAGGAAAATATTATTCTCGGTAATAAGTTTGATATTTTTCACATTTTTTAAATTTTTCATATGTTTATATTGTTCATATATTTATATTTTTCAGATATCTCATGTTATTTTTTACATGCATCTGAATATGAATGTTTTTCAAAATTCGGGGCAGTTAATGTTTATAGAAAATAGCAAAACTCCATTTTTTTTCTTTTAAATGTACACTATCTCTGATTAAATTTTAGAGGTTCAATTACGGACATTTGTGCGTCTCACCATCAGGTTTAAATATTTTTGTATTTAATTTGTAAATATTCAATCTACAGAGTATTTAAAATTAATTGTTATGAGAGTCCATCTGAGTCTGTTACACAACTTATTAATTTCTTGTTTAACTGACAAATTTGAAAAATGGATTAACTTTCTCACCACCTGAAGTGACATCAGTGTTACAGAACACATTGAAGGCAATTTTGTAAAACTGTTGGATGATGACTTCATGACAGAGTGGCAGTTGACTCAACAAAGTCGATCTAACAATAAGTTTGAACTGCATCAAGGTGTTTGGTTGACCATAAAGCAGTGGCTTATCATCGCCCTGCGATAGTTGCTCCAGCCTCTTGAGAAGCGGTAAAAATTCTATAGAACTTGAGTACAAGTCGTCTACAGCGCTTCGAAAAAGCTCGAAGCCCCGTTGCTCATCCGTTACATTCGTGAATTTGGACCAAAAGCTTGGGGCGACTTTTTTTCTTATGTAGCGTTCTATGTGATCGATCGTAAGGTTCCGTATCGTTGTCGCCAAGTTCAAGCTATTTATTTCCTCCAGAATCTCGCCGAATTGCTCCTCTGTACAATCTGTTTGCACCTGTAACAAATAAAATTAATGTATAAAAATCATCTGTTTGTATTGCAATATATGACAGTCCCTATTGATTTAAGGGCTTTTCTTAGATATCATTTCTATTTTTTTTATAACGAGCTAAGTTTTAATACAGTGGAAGAGTATTGACAAAATAGAATAGAATTTGTTATTATCATTTAAGAAAATTTTAAGATCCAGATTAATTTGAATAAATAAGAATAATAAGTCTTGAAGCACTATGGTCAATGGCCTATTGGCAATGCATACAGCCGAAATCGTAGATATATTATTTAAAACATAAAAAGAAATGTACAAGAAAAAAAAAATCTGTAAACGTATTGTCAATAAAACTCGTTTACTAAGAATAATAATTGCAACAATGATAACAAAAGTGCTTTTTAGCATCACAGTGTTTGTCAAGGGGTATCCAGCAGCTTTCTTAAAGTTTTTGTCTGTCAGTATATGCATAAGATTTTATTATTACAATTTTTTGTCCTTAGAAGGATTAAAAATCAACAATTTACTACCTCATGATACACATAATATTACACATAATACATTGTACTGACCATATTCTTAACTATACTGTCTGTAGACCTAATCTCATAAATGTAACTAAAGCAAATGCCTACAGACATGTGGATGTATATTTGATGATAAAAATTATATAAGACAGAACACACTTTTATTTCATTGAGTGCAATAGTGATTAATTGCTAGGAAAGTCCGTTATAAACAAGTTCAGTTTAGTGTCAAATTAGACGTAAGAAGAGGACGGACGCTGTAGCCTGTGACTTTGTAAAGGTTTATAAAACCACAGCAGCGCAAAAGAATTTTAGACACGTGCACCGGTGTGTGCGATTAGCATAGTATTAGAAAAAAGTAATGATATCAGTAATGAGTTAATGTGATTACTTATCTAGTAATGAGTTAATGTGATTACATGACTGATTACTAATGTGAAACTTAACTGTAGATTTATTAAACCTATTTTTTATCCCTCAAATATTGCTATGACTTTTACCAAATTCAGATTATGTAATTTACATTATTTGTGTTATATTTATATAATTTATATAAAAATGAAAGGTTTTGTAAGGAACACGAAAAATCAATTGGTTACTTTGTTATAAAACTTCTTTCTGTTGAAATTGAAAGATAAAATTCTCTATTTTTTACTCCTCTTATGTTATATTGAAAGAATTCATTGATAGTGTAATTGGTTAATTATGACAAGTATCTGAGTCGGAATAGATGTAGTTACATTAAAATAGGTCTTATATTGAACAAAATATATGACAATGAAATCATTTCATTAATATTCAAGACCAATAAAAAAACTGTGTTAGAATGGCATGGGAATAATTAATTTAGACCTAAAATCGGAGATGAAGCCAAAAATAAATATGATGAGCGCAGTTAGAATGCGAAACATTGAAAAATAAACACCAGGCTGAGCTACAGTTTCAACAATTGCAATACTCGACTACATAATCATGAAACAGTAATCTATTCATGGATGATCTTAATGACAGCGTGAATGTGGATATTATAAGTAATGTTAACTTTTTTTCTGTTAAATACAATATTAATAACAATAATAACATTAATGTATTTTTGAAATTTCAAAACAACCTTTTCTTCGATAATCGGAAATGCGTACTGCACTCGCGACAGTATATTTTCCGGGACGCAAACATTAGTCATGTTGAAAATTGGCTATATGGAAATTTCTACGTGTCTTAATACTCCATTAATTCACATTTCGCTGAGAGACAATCGTGGTGACACTTTGTTGTTGTTAGCAAAAATCGTTGCGTTTGTACAGTCGAAAACAAAAGTTCGAAGCCAGGCACCGAAAATTTTTAGGTTACGTGTGAGAGAGACAAAACATCTATTTTTTTTTTTCAAGTACTGTTGACTCTGGAAGAAGATAAAAAAGTCATTATCGAACGCGTTTTTCAATTTCGCGCACCATATGATAGATCACTTTATGCATTAAATCTAGCGAAATTTAATCTAAGGAAATTGGAATCGAAATATTTTTCTGTCTCTGTCGCCAAGTTGAATTCGTCACTCAGACGTATGAAGCTCATTGGGTGGTTTACCGATTACCGCGGTTCTATTCGTAAAATTTGTAAGTGCTCCATACTTACGTTGTGACTGTACTTTTGAGCAATAGACAAAAATTTGTTCCATAATACTACTCAAAAGGTAAATTATCTTTGGTTTAAAGAAGTTGATAGTGCATTGTATTTAAAACTGTAAGAAGAATAAACATTTTTCACCCTACATCTTCCATTCTTATATAATTTCGGTCCTTGAAAATAGCGTTTATAAAAAAAATGCATCTTCAAAAATCTTGCAAAGACCTGTAAAAAATTACAGAAAGTACTTTTAGGTGAAGAAAAATCTGGAGACTTACAAGAAACACCTGGCATGAAAAAAAATTGTCTGAAATGTCAGAGACTTCCTCATCTATATACATTAATTCTTTGATGTTATCCGTCCAGAAAACTACACTTTTCGCAAACTGTCGAAAACTGCAGTTTTGCGACCTCCTGCTCAAATTTGTAGATCGTGTAATTGCATTACTGGCCTTTGACTTACACTACAAACGCACACCCGCTGAAGAAACTTTTCTTCTCTACTGTTAAAATGTACTTTTCACCAAATCTGTAATCATTTTCAATAACTTATCAAAAATGGCTAAGTATTGACCTTGGAATTTGAATCCCTCGAAAGCGGTCATGTGACCTATGCTAACAGCGCCTCTAACGGTAATTTATCTTCTCAGTTTCGCGTGTAAAACTAAGTATAAAAAGTCTATCTATGAAAAGCGTGTAGCTTATGCTCTACATTCGGCACTCCGGCGACCGAAGAGAGAGTAGGAACAAGTAGGAATAATCGAGTGAAACTACTCCGATCTGTGTTCCACATTATTAATCAAACCACCACACAATGTCGATGTTCGTAGCAAGAAATTTCCCCCGCATCAACCAGGGTTTTCTCCATCGCGGTAAGTCAATTCTTTTCCTTGAAAACGTATTTCGTGCAAATAATGAGATGATAAAATCAATTAGAATTGCGATAAAACACTTAAAGGTATGGGCAGCGTGACGTGTGTTACTTACTGCCGGTCGGTGCAAAGTTCGACTCTTAATTTAATATTATACAACCCCGTGCTTGTATTTATCGAACGTGATTTTTCACGATCGCTTTTCAAACAAATTAGCGAGAAAATTTACAGATAACAAACTTTCCTGAATCCACTTCCAAAGTCCATCAGAGTTAATTGATGGAATTGAAGAGTTGAATTGATGATCCAATGCATGTTACAAGAGATCAAAATAACAAGGCACACAATTTTAGCAATAGTATCCATATAAAGATTATTATTAGTAGTGTTGGAGTTGATAGTGGTTTTCATAAGTATTACGCATTAGAAAATAATCATTCTTATCATTAAACTATGTCTGATGTGTATCTAACTACTTTTTAACAGCTGCTTTACTCTTGAGGAAATTATTCTGGAGAACCAAATCGTTCTTAAAGAGAAATAAATAGAAGTTGCTCTCTACATTTTGTATAAAACAAAATGAATTAACAGTTGATAGAAAGAATAATAAAAGCAATTAGAAAAAAAAAAAGTAATTTAGTTTGTACATATTCTTTAATGGCAATTTTTTAATAAAAGAAGGCCTGTTTATTTAAAAAAAAGACAATTCTTATGGCCACTTCAAGATCCACCTTAATTATGTTTGTTTGAAAAATTTAGTCGATTATTTTAATTTTTAAATGCATTTTTTTTTTCATTACATGGCGATGCGTTAGACATGTTTTCCTAGAATTTTTTTATTATGATTATAATAGATGTTCTGAAAAATTGCTACTTCTCCAATTTAGCATTTCTGTATTTAAATTTTATTGAAATCTCAGTTCAATTGACTTTGTAATTGTTTCAATTAATCAGTACTTGAATATTTTTTCATAAGTGAAGATAAATTAGAAATGTTTAGGTACAGGTTTACATTCATTACAGTTTCAGTCTCATAAAAAGCAAATGTTTCTTCTCAATTTTTTTTATATGAGTTAACTTGCTCAAAACAGGCAGAGAAGTATAAACTGATGTTCCGGGTGAATGAAATGGAAAAAATGTTGAAATATATAACAAGGCATAAGAAAAACTTTAGACATAAAGAGCAGTTTTCATATTGAGACTTTTTAAGATTTATTAACAAACTTTGAATTGTTTGAATCAGAACTTGAATTCCCTGCTACATTCTCTATAGTGTTGATTTTTGAATGAAATTACTTTGATAATTTTTTTTTCCTTCACTTTCAATATCATTTTCTAAATCCAACCACGATAAAACTTCAGTGTTGGAGAGCGGATTGGTTTTCATTTTTTAAAATACTTAACATATGTTAAATTTGTTCATATTTCGTGCAAAACGCAAATACTTATTTTCAGGGAGCACAAATACTGCGGCAGCTCTGGCAACATCATCCAACAATTATGCAACAAAAACCAGTGCTCCAGCAGGAAAGAACATTGTCTTTGTGGATGGTGTTCGAACTCCCTTCTTGCAGTCTGGCACGCAATACAGCAAGTTGATGGCTCATGACCTTACTCAACAGGCACTCTTGTAAATCCATTGATTTTTAAGAATTTTCTTTTGCATATCACTGAAAATATTACAGTGAAAACACAACTATCAAAAACATTGCAGCTGAAATCACTGCATTAGCATAAATATATTGCATCAAGATATTGATATTACTAGCTAGATTTTTGTTCAATTTTGCTCCAAAAACAGTGCTCCAATGAACCCAAGAGTAAAAAAAAATAATAATCTAAAAAACTTAGAGGAATTTACAGAAAGCCTCCTTCGGTTTCGGCGATATATTCGTAGATTTTGTTATTGCGATGATTTTGTTTTCGCGATGTTTTTCTCATTGCAATTAATTCATTATTGCGATTTTTCCCCCATCTTGATGGTTTTCTTGTTATGATGGTTTTGCTATTGCGATGAATTTATTAATGAGATGTTTTTGCTATCGTGATGAAGACGATATCGTGATGTGTTTGCGATCATTATGATTTCGTTCTTGAGTCATCGCGATGATTTTGCCGTTGCGATATTATTGCCATCGCAGAGTTTTCTCCTTAACGTTTTAGACGCGCACATATTTCTTCTCTAGTTGTGTAGTGATAAAGTATAAAAATGTTCTCCCCTATACGAGTATCTACCCTAACGACTAAACTCATTGGTACCTGTAGGAACTTGAGAAAGAAAACTGGTATTCCGAAGGAAATGGTAGATTACATAATCTACGGAACTGTACTGCAAGAAGTGAGAACTTCCAATATTGCGAGAGAAGCTGCTCTGGCCGCTGGTTACAGTGAACATACTCCAGCTCACACAGTTACCATGGCCTGCATCAGCAGCAACGTGGCAATGACCACAGGAATAGGTCTTATAAATTCGGGCGTCTACGACGTGATTGTAGCTGGAGGTGTGGAGTTTATGTCGGACATACCCATAAGACACAACCGAAAAATGCGCTCCCTGATGTTGAATGCAAACAGAGCCAAGACTGTGCAACAGAAACTTGGCCTGTTGGCCAGTATCAGACCCGGCCACTTTGTTCCCGATGTAAGCGAACTTTGTTCAGCCCACGGAAACGTGATTCACGATGATCGGTGACGACTCGAAGTCGAGTCTGGCTTGACCATCTTCGTAATCGAATCTTTAAGGTTTAATCCATTGAATAACATTAGAGAAGGATGATTTTCATTGAAGCATGTACACTTAAAACCCGGCCAAAGATTAACAGTGGTGGATTTGCATAAAGATTAACTGATGCACTTTTTTTTCAATGGTATACATTTTCGTTGTTCAAGTATAATCTGTAACTCACCGCCGATCCTACCTCATAATAGCTCATTTTCGATCTGAAATGATACTTTAAGAATTGTACGCCTAGATAACTCATAGCGTTGATCATTTGATAATTATAGTCTGTTGTTTAACAGTAATGAAAATATTTTTATATACAAGAGGCTATAATTATTAAACGATCAACACTACGAGATATATTGGTAGTCAATTCGTAGAGTGACTTTTAATCGAGAACTGTTGCTTATTGAAAACGATAAGGAATTACAGGTAATACTCGGGAAAAAATGAACGAAAATGTATTCCATAGAAATTCATCACTATTAATTGTTTTCTGGATTAAGAATACATGCTTTAATACAAACCAATTTGTACTAGTGTTATTTGAGGAACCTTGAAGAATCGATCACGTACATTTAGCACTGATTTGGTTTTGGAAGTCGTCATCGATACTACTTAGCAAATTAACTCCAAATATTTATTATTTATGAAATGACGCAGCTACCATCAGTCGCGGAATTTTCGACCGGAGAAACAATGGGTCATAGCGGTGACCGTCTAGCCGCAGCCTTTGGAGTATCGCGTGCTGAACAGGACGAATATGCTCTGAGATCGCACACTCTAGCCGCTCGCGCGCAACAACAGGGCTTCCTTACAGACATTGTGCCCTACAAAGGTAATAAATTAGACGAAACTAAACTTAACGTAATCCGACAAGTACGTGGCGTTTAAATTTTACCGATTACTGAAACTGAATGTAAATCATTGTGCCATTCTTAAATTTAGAGGTTTAACGACACTGCTTACAAAAATCAGAAGAAAATTTAAAAATCGGGAATTTAAGTTGGTTCGTGCGTCTCAACGATTGTGAATTTGCAAAGTTCAATTGTTGTCGAATTATCGTTTGGGCCTTTGTTTTGCAATTACGAAGATTGGTCACCCAACGATTCAGTAATTTATCTTATAGAAAACCGACCGTACTCACACTTCAGAACGAGAATTAAGGATACGTACAGTCCCGCCAAAAGTGACTTTCAGAGACAATTTCGATCACTTCCCGATGGGATAAAAATGGGAAAACAATAATGCATATAAAACGTGCCGAAAAGATTGATTTCGCATAATAATAATCCCAAAATGTTATTAACAAATAGGTGAAAAAAACAATTGTTCAGCAAGTAAACAGTCAACCTAACTTTTTTTTTATGGAATCATATACTTTTTTGAATGCGTAAGAATATTTTCAGATTTTTTTCTTTATTTTAATTTCGATTTTTTTTATTTTGAAAAATACGAGGAATATAACAAATTTTGGATATGCATTTTGCAAAGAAATCTTGAGTGTACTAGATAGTTTTATGCCGAAGACATATCCAAAATTCGTTACTTTGCGCACATGTTTGACAATAAAAAAAGTCGAAATCAAAATAAAGGAAAAAATCTGAAAAAATTCATACGCATTCAAATGAATTAACATATCATTTTCATTTAAAAAAAAAGTTAGGTTGACTGATTGTTTGTTGAACAATTGTTATTTTCAGAAATTTGTTAATAATATTTTGGAATTATTACTATGCAAAATTTATCTTTTCAGCACGTTTAATATCGATTATTTTTATCTCATCGGGAAGTAATCGAAATTATCTCTGAAGCTCATGATTGGCGGGACTGTACGTATCATACATCCTTAACGCGTATTGGCTGAACTTCAGCACTATATCGAATATGATGCGAATTGCTTTGAAATGAATCGCTATAATAGAAGAAAAAAAAATCGCATTCGACAGTGTGCCCTACAAAAGTAATAAATTTAAATCAATGAAATTTAAAGTAGTTAAACAACTACGACCCGCTGAAATTCAAGCCAATAATTGATCTGAATGTCATACTTTGCTATTGTCATATTTGGAGCCTTGCTGGCATTTCTTTTTATAATTGAAAAACAATACGAAAATCAGCTTTTCTCTTGCAGTTATGAAGTTGATCGGAAAATTGAGAACACAAAATTATGCGTCTTGACTGAAATTTTCCATCGTATTCATCGTGTGTCGCGGATTCTTTAGAAATATACGAACCAATAAATTACAAAAAAAATGTCACATTATCGAACATTTCGAGGAAAATTATAACTTTAAATAAGTTATCGCCATCCAGCTGTCGCGAATTATCGGGTTTAGCACCGGATAGTGAGTCAGATTAGCATTTGTGAATGACTGCCTGATTTTAACGAGTAATATGAAACGTCCAAAAATAGATAATTATTCTGACGGCAGTTAGTTTAATACAAATTTTCCTTTTTAAATTAACGAATTTACAACATTCTCCGTCCGTTTATCAATTTCCTAGGATTAGTCGCATTAACTTCCGCAAAAAGGTCTAGAAATAAAAAATTAAAAAACACAAGAAAATTCTCGAAAAAGATTATAGTACTCGGATAAATCAGCTAATTTGTTGAGATATTTTGGGCTTTAGTTTTTTTTAAAAACACTATTCCTAATAAGTTGAATGTCATTAATTCAACCCGATGATTTTTTCGTCACGGCGTATTCAAAGTTGAAATCGAATCAAACTTCCGGTTAGTAAGGAATGTCGGTGTAATTAATTTCTCTCAAACTCGATTACACTTCGTAAAGTTTCCTGTCAACGGGTTTTTCGGAAGCAGATGAGAAATTAATGCAGTGGTACTTTTTTGTGATCTTTCATGTCAGTTTTTTATTTTCTATCATTATAGTACCGGGATTGAACGAGGTGGTCGATAAAGATAACGGTATAAGAGTATCAACATCTGAACAGCTCGCTAAATTGAAACCAGCTTTCGTGAAGCCTTACGGCACAGTTACTGCGGCAAATGCTTCGTTCCTTACGGACGGTGCGTCTGCTGCGCTTATAATGACTGAAGAAAAAGCCAAAGAGCTTGGCCTTAAGCCCAAAGCATACTTGAGACAATTTACCTACGTGTCTCAAGATCCCGTCGATCAACTTCTTCTTGGACCTGCTTACGCCATTCCTAAGGTAATCATCAATTCGAACGTATGAGAAATCCGTTTTTTGATCTTTTATATGACGAGATAAGACATACTTGCATCGTAGCACATAAAGGTAGCGAAAAACTTAAGAATTAGGCAATTGCAAAATGGAATATTAAAAATTTACCGATATATTTCTAGATTCTTGAGAAATCGAATCTCAGTATGAAGGACATTGGTGTTTGGGAAGTGCACGAAGCCTTTGCAGCTCAGATATTGGCGAATTTGAAGGCGCTGGACTCTGAATGGTTCGCGAAGCAGTACTTGAAGAGAAGCACAAAGGTCGGAACGCCCGATCTGAGCAAATGGAACTCGTGGGGAGGATCCCTATCTCTCGGACATCCCTTCGCCGCTACTGGCGTAAGATTAGCAACGCACACTGCAAATCGTATGATCCGGGAGAATCAACAGTTCGGTCTTATCGCCGCTTGCGCCGCCGGAGGCCAGGTAAATTAATGCGAAAATCAGCTTTATTATAATTAAAGGAATGAATTTTAATCAAATTTAAGGTCTTGTAATATTCTGTCCAGCGCGACAAGATAAATCAATTCGAAAATTAATTTTATTCTAATTTGAGGGCTTTTAATATTTCTAATCAATTCTAAAATCTCTTTTGTCTGGACCTTGATAAATGCAATTGGTTTCACTAAAATGTTGTGTTTTACTTATTCAAAAGCATTATTCAGGCCATTTTGCTGAAGATCTTTCATTATTCCACATCTCTCTAAAAACACAAATTTATTTATTTATTTCTAGGGCGTGGGCATGATCATGGAGAGGCATCCTGACGCCAAGCTCTAAGCGTCTAAGATTTTATATTTTTATATATATATACATCACCATCGTGCTGAGTCCCTAAAAGGTAATAATCCGCTTAAAACCAATCGGAAACGAAGAAGAAATAACAATCTGCTCCCAACATGGACTAGAGAGCAGCAAGAAATAGATAATTTATATTTTTTATGAGATCTATCATTTACAAAGTAAATGTGCTGTCGCTATAAAAAAAAAAGAAAAAGAGTTACAGTATGAGAGATTGATAAAAATGAAACTTTATTAATAAAACATGTTAGAAAAAAAAAAGATTTATTAATAAATATTTCGTTAATCAACTAGTGTATGAAGGTTGAATAATGACGGCAATGAGTTTGCCGTAAGATGCTGCCGCACCGCTCTATCCAGAATTACTTTTATGTCGCGACAACCGCATAATGCTCGAGCCTTCATCGCTTCGAGACGCGAAAGATGCAAACGCTGACCAGAACCCTGGGCAACGACCACTAGGCCTGATTCTTTCGATGCATCGTTATTCGTCTCTGGCAAAGCTACTATTGAAAGTGTTACACCCGAACCGCACTCTTCCACGAAATTGGCGTCAAGTATGCCTATTCCTCTGGCTTCTTCCTCGTCGTATGTCGCTGATGTGTCCGGCAATGTAACTGTACATCCTATCGCGTAATCCTGGTAAATTAACATTATGTTAGCCAGGTACAGAATTTTGCTCAGAACGGATAAGAAAAACGCTTATTTTTTAGTAGAGATGCTCATGAAAATTTTGATAAAAAAGAAAATATGCACAAAGGCAGGTTTGAAATATATATTTTTTTGACACGCTTTTTTCAAATTAAAAAGTGTCTTTTTCGTCAAAATCTTAATGATCTACGAAAATCGAATATTTTTTGAAAATTGTGAACTACCATCTTATTAAATTTTTTTTCTTGGTGATACACATTGGTAGAATATTAATATGAAATGCGTGCGTACACTAAGGTGCACTATTATTATTATTATTTTTTTTTTTTCAATTTCACCCCTGAACTCATTTGTTTGTATCCAAAAAATGATTCTCGCGAAAACTTCCGCGTGTCAACAAATATTCAGAGATAGCTCAGAGCAATACAGTATAAAACAGCAATGGTCCATGTGTTCCGAATTTTTTTTTTTTTTTTTTCAACATTCCTGACCTACCAATAATTATTTTTGGTAAAAAAAAAACTTTCCTGGCGAAAGCCCTCGCTAGTGAAAAAATATTTCTCAGGGGACAGACATTGGCAATATATAGACATTAAAAAAAAAAATAACTGTCATTTTTAATAGAAGGAGCGACTGTGAATATTCTTTTTTTCAGGAAGAACTTTTATGACATTTTCTGAGAGACACCAAAGAAAATATTTCTGCAGTGAAAGATGCAATGAACGAAAATTTTAAACTTTATTTAGAAAATTACTTAAACTTTTGCGTCCAGTTAGCGACCTCTAATCACTTTTTGACTGACTAGGGCTTTCACTAGTTTAATTTTTTTTCAATGAAAAGAGTAACTGTTAGCTTAGTTAACTATTTTTTTTAGAAAATATAGATATTTTTTATTGTTCTGAGCAGCCTCTAAATATATTTCGACAGGCCATAGCTTTTGCACAAATCATTTCCGGTTACAAAGAAGAGAATTTTAGAGTGAGACTCAGCAAAAAAATAGAGCTTGAAATATTGTCACCCTGGTGCAGACTGTTTATTTTAGAGCTGTATGAGTGAAGAAATTTTGGCTATTGTCTGTGTACATTTGTTACTACCATTTATGGATAATTTTAATTATCCCCTGTATAATCTATCCCAATAGCTTTCAAGTTCACGGTTCAAGTAGTTCTTTCCAAATTTGTTATTAAGAACATCTGAATTTCATGAGATGTAAACCACAACTTCCTTAGAGAATATTTGACTATAAAGCACCTTAATTGGTATCCCAGCATCAATGAGTGCAAGAGTTGCAGCATTTACAGAAGCGCAATAATCGCTGCCATCAACCTGCAATACTTCTATGAAAATATCAATCTGAGATTTTGGAAATTGCTCCAAATTCAGTATAGCTTCCATGGCGTGCCTCAGTTGAGCACATCTGTCTTGTGATTTGCGATCACCTCTGGGTCTTCGCTTTCTATCACCTGCAGTAAAACTGAACACTGCTGTACTGTATTGACAATTGATTATTCCCTTTGAGGATTTATTTGCAGTGTTTCGCGCAGCTGCTCCTCTTGGCTGTAAAAACACATGAATTATTAGATGCCACAGAAAATTAATAGAAATTATCAAAATAACCATCAACCTGATGAGGTCCATACACAGCCGCCAGAATCTTCGTCTTTCCATGCTCCAAATACGCACTTCCATCGGCCTGTTTAAAAACTCCTAATCTAACGCAAATTCGCCTCAGTTCAAGTGGCTTTCTGCCATCCGCACGCAAACCACCTTGATCCTGTAATTGGTCTCGTTCCATATTCTTCTGAGCTTATAAAAAAAATTCCTCAAAACTTTCTTTACTACCACGCTAACTTCACAGAATTTGAATATCCCCGTTTTTATCCTATGTCTAAATAATCAAAACTTAATACAACGTGAAATTTTGCCGGTGAGGTTATGAAACTCACCACAGAACACACACGCACGTGTTACAAACCACAAACAAAACCTAGCGGATCGCGCTCAAGGTAAAACAGTTTAAATTCCTAAAACAATTACCTTGTGATCATCTCTTGAAACTATGATATTTCTCCCACCTAATTTGACAGCACAAATGAAATATAAATTATGTAAAAAACAAAAGTAAATATAAACAGCTAGAATAAATATACAAATCTAAATAAAAGCGACATAATATAAACTGTAAGGGTCTAAATGGTTTAGAACGAGTTCGCAGCGACACCTATGAACTCATTACGTTTTCGACGAAGATGCTGCGCAGAAAATAGAGTAAATAACTAAATACTTCGTTGAAAATAGAAGGCCAGTCGCATCTGCTGGACGATCCTTCACAGCTCTAACCTCACTTTGCCGTGACAAGAATAACAATTGGAGGATGACACCCCTCACCAGAAGAAAAGTCTGACATTTCCAAGTATGAGGAATGGAGTAAAATCGGGTGACTCCGAAGAAAACTTGGCATTAGGGTGAAAATTACTTAAACACTGAAAAACGAAGGGGCCACTAACAAACCGTCAAAAATGGCTGAGAAGAAAAGCATCACGTCGTTGACGGACAACAAAAGGAGCTCCGAGACGGAATCAACATCGAACACTGGTCTAGGTCGTTACTTTGACCCGGCAGTGCGAACGGTATTCGACGAAATCGTTGCTCCGAGTCCTGCGGATCCATTCGCTGTGTCGTCGGGCATCGCCGGTGGAATTTCTGAGTTAAACGCAATGTCAGAAATATCATCGAGCGACTTTCTCAGAGACGACGGTATGTTTAGCGTAGAACGTACATCCGCAGATACTGTCACTAACGACATGCACCGAGATGCATGGATCGCTTCGGACCAGACACGAAAGATTCTTAGAGCGCTTGCGACGGCTACACCAGGCAGCAGTTTTCCGGAGCGAGAGAATCTCACCATGCCGGGTCTGACGATCCAAGGCGACATGGTGGATAACACCAAAGAAGCTGCGATACACTTTCTGGGCGAAGATGAGAATATTCATAGAAACGTTCTTACCGCTTCGGACGTTACACAGGACGAGAGGGGTCTGAGAAATTTAATACAAGCAGGATGTTACAGAGCGGCTGTTAATCTTTCGGGAAGGCTCATCGCTGTCTATGGCCAAGGATATGGTAAGATAAACCATCCGAGCAAACATACTCCTCATTCATTGCAACTGTGGTACACTCGATTAGCTCTACTGGTTAAATTGAAGCAGGTAGATGTGCTGAGAGCGGAAGCTCATCCGTTTGGCAATCTGGACAAACCTGATATGTACTTTACATTTTATCCTGAGCTTTATGGCACAAGGCCTGGTTCTATGGCTTCATTTGCGTTCAGATTGCTTTTGGCTGAAATTCCCGCTTATTACGGTAAGCCGAAAGAAACCATGGACAATCTGCACAAGGTTTTAGCGACCGTCGAGCTGATTATCAAGAATTTGGCCGCGGGCTTGGGCGAAGACGGAGGACCTCTAAAATTCGGGCCTACCGAACAGGAGGATTCCAACAGACTTTGGGTGGGAAGAAGGTCGAGGGTTCTGATATCGATTGTCAATTGTGCTGTAATTATCAAGAATTTCGTGCTGGCCATTGATGTTCTTGAGGATTTGTACAAACTGCCTGATTGGAGCAAAGAGCAGTCCGAGATTTTGAGATCGGCTATTGGCAGGGTTCATCTTTTTTTGGGCGATGTTTGCGCGGCTGAGAAGAAATTTGTCAACAACAAAGAAGACTCCAAAACTGATCTAACGATGAGAGAACTCATCGATAGAGGACTCATGGCTGTTGCTCAAAACGCGTTTCAGGAAGCGTACAACTGCTTCAAAACCGCGTCGGCTATGGATCCATCTAATGTCATGCTCGTCAACAACATGGCTGTGTGTTTGTTGTACACTGGACAACTCAAAACTGCCGTGCAATTGCTCGAAAAAGCCGTCACTAGAAATCCTATAAAGAGTCTTCAAGAATCTGTGTTACTGAATATGAGTACATTGTACGAATTGCACACCACTCATTGCAAACAATCCAAGCTACATTTACTTAGGCAATTAAATAGGTATAAAGGGGATGCTGTAGATATACAATGCTTACAACTGTCTTAATATAAATGTTATTATATGATTTAAGCTGGCTTAATAAAAAATCGTTCATTTTTTCACATTTCTCTTTAATTCTCTCGAGACTCTATTACTGTTTTTGGAAGATTGTACATAGGGCGTTCCACTCCAAATTTGTAGACTATCACCTTCGCCCTCTCCAATTTTGATAATTTGTTACAATAATATTGTTGACTACCCAAAAGCGTCGCGGGATTTTTTTTTTTTTCAATTTAAAGAAATTCACACTGACTATCATTTGAAATACGATTTTTAATTTTAATCATAAAAAAAATTAGCACCAAAAATTTGGAGGCCGGATCTTTGTCCAATAATTAGTAAAATTACCCATATACAATAAAACTTGAAAATGCACTGTTAGAAAATTGGTGTTACATTCGACTCAAGTCATTCGAAACCGTTTGTATATAGGTCCACGCCATTCGCGAAATTACTACAAGACGTGAACTCATCGGTATTAAGATATCGACTTTACTCCGATCATTGGTTTCTTCACGGGACACGAACTTTCCAGTTTACCGATCAGTGTTAAAATAACTCGCACAATTGTGTTAGAAATAACATCGTGACCTCTAAGACGGAACGATTTTACACCATGAATTTCCAAGTGTGGGTGCGAAAAAATCGAGTATTGCAAAATTTACACTAATTTCCTTAAACTGAATACGGGATGACTTTCACACCCGATTCTTATATTGATATTCAAAAACTACACTGAGAGAAATAGATACTACCCGATAGTAAAAATATACTATCGAATAGTATATTGGATATTCCGTATAGAGATCACTCTTTGGAGTGCAACAGTTAGTATAATTATAGTAATGGTCAATATCTGATTGTACCAAGTACATTCCGTATAATAAACCCTTACAATACACACAATACACGGTATTATCCAAATACTACCCGATAGTATATAATATTTAGTATATCGGATATTAAAAATCTTAGTATCTATTTCTCTCAGTGTACTCCAGGAAACTTCTAACTAGAGGGTATTTCTAAAAAATCGTTGTGGAGGAAAAACTTGTAATCAATTTTCTTAACCCGTTACTATATAACAGCTTTTAGTTCCGTAAAGGCCTGAGTGGAGTGGATTATTCCCCTTTAGAAAATTTGATAATATTCCGATTGATATCGAACTAGTCGCCGCTTTCCAATAAATAACTGTAACACAAATATGTCTACCATGATAAAATAAAAAAGGGAATTTGAATTGCGCCTTGATCCATTAGATCGGTCGTGAGGCAGAAATTCGGATTATAGTTTTTACCACTGACCGAGTAGTATCGCACCACCTTAAGAGGCAGTGATATATACCCCCCCCCCCCCCCCCCCCCCCCGCAGAAATTTCGAAAGCTGTTTTCCCCCGGCAGATAGGGTCCGTAGTTTGTAAGGATACGCGGGAGTATCGTAGAATTAGGCTAAGCTTCTAGCTCCTCATTCGATATGGCCGTTTTTTTTAAGAATTAAAAGAAAAATAGTGCGAGAGAGACAAAGCTATGTTCCAGAGGAGACAGATCTATAGGCGTTTAGCACTGGGCGACGAAATTTCTGACAGTGTATCACTGCGTCTTAAGAGGCAGTGATACATCCCCCCGCAGAAATTTCGGAAGCAGTTTTCTCCTGAACGATACGGCAGATAGGGTCCGTATTTTCAGGCAATACGTTTTTTTTTAAGAATTAAAAGAAAAATAGTGCGAGAGACAGAGCTATAGGCATTTTAGCATGAGGCGACGAAATTTCTGGCGGTGTATCACTGCGTCTTAAGGTGGTGATCGATACCGACTGAGCTGTTATATATGCAAAGGCCGTTGAATGCACCTCAGAATTATTCAGAGTGTAGTCCTCGTTTTTTATAGAAATAGAACCAATGGCGCTCACAGCGTAGTAATGTTCTAACGGCACTGGTAATGTTGATGACCGCGTCTGACTACTTTCTACTCAATTTTATTCACCAAAACAATTTGGTTCATTCGTACTTCCACAATCTAAGTCTAAGAATGAGTAACATGAAATAATTGCTGAATCAGGCTTTGTTCAATCTGTTAAGCAATCTAATTTTGACCTTTCTGTTACCACGTGCAACGAGACAAATTAGTAGTGATACTAGTGCAAAAAAGTGGACTTAGCGACGAAGAAAGGGAAGTTGGCGGGACGAACCGTAAGCGAGTGCTGCCTACTTCCCAATGACTTTCCAAAGTCCAATATTTCGAACAAGCCCCACATACTGCATTTTTTAAATAAGTGTGGAATGACTGTCGCTCATTATTCCTCTCATGTGGTGGAAATGTGCAGGAAACTTGCTTTTGCGCACTAAAAGGGGAATTTTGTGTATATTTAAAAAAAAATTATTATAAGTCCACACGCAAATTGAAGCAAAACCGTAAGAAAATTATATTTTTAAATTATTAGGATTCAAATCGTAATATTTTTCAATAATTGTTATCGTTAAGATATCTTCTCCATTCGTGTTTTGTTAAGTGAAACGCAGAATTTAATGTCGAATCGTATAACTTATCTTTTGGCTTACTTAGAAGCCAAAAAACCTCACGGCGTTGGACTTATAATTTTTCAGGTGTAAGTGGTTCACGTGTGAATACTGTCTCTCACTTGCGGCTCGTCTACCGCACAGGTCTCGGTCCTTGACGCCCCTGTAAGAGGTTGAAGGGCTGGAGCATATGAAATATTTCAGCGGTAATAAGAAATATTATGTTTAACACCAGTCGTTTCGGTGTAAGCAACATTTTAAACAAGAGTACATAACCCTCCAGTCACCGGAATATTACAATCGAATTTGGGTTATTTAACATTGCTGTTATGGAACCGTCACTGAATGATAGCATGTAAGCTGATGCTGCAAAAAGGTGCGAAACAATTTTCAGTAAGAAAACGTAATAATAGTAAGGGAATTCTATCTGAAAATATAACTTTAAATTCCAACGTAAGTAACCGTTAGGTTTTGGGATAGTGCGAGTAAACCGGGTTTTCCATCTTTTGTCTCAGGAGTTGGACTCCGAGTTAGACACACACTTCCAACGTTCACCGTACGCGACTCTCGCAACGGTTCAAACGTTACGCGACGTCATGAAGGCAACTTCAGTGAATCACATTTAGATCCACTATTATGACAGCTTCGAAGGCGCGATAACCTCATTTATTATAATATTATATTAATAAACCGACAGCAGTGGATGCGCGGTCCGTTCGTGGCTTCGGCGGTAGGTACCCAGAGTTAAGCAGTATTGTTTGCGGCCATAACTTGGATGGGTGACCGCTTAGCCGCGCACTGGTTTGCGCGTAAATTGTTGCACGGGAGGGAGTTTTTCTGAGTTTCTAATGTATTCTAATACGGTAGAAACTCAGTAAAATAAAGCCGCCTGTATCGGCCAGGTTTTCCGCAGTTTCCCTGATCCCTCGTGCAAATGCGATGCAGTAGTGCATTAGAATGAGTGGTTGATGCGGACAACACTCTAGGCGGGAGCTCTGTGCCGAAACGGGGAAAGGGGAGACGGGTTACGTAGAAGCCTGAATAAGGCATGCGGAAGAAATATCCCAATAAAAAAAAATAATAAGGAACAATAATACCCGTGAAGAACTCTCCGACCAGGCGAGATAACCTTATTTATTATAATAAGTAAGGTTATCTCACCTTCAAAGCTGTCATGATAGTGGATCTCAATCTGATTCACTGAAGTTCGCTTCATGACGTCGCGTAACGTTGAAACCATTGCGAGAGTCGCGTACGGTGAACGTTAGAAGCGTGTGTCTAACTCGGAGTCCCACCCCAGCTCGCTTGGGCTTTCACACCGCAGACCCGGCATTCACTCACTACTTGCTCCGCATGGCGCCCGTCTTCGGGTGTTCCCACCGAGCCTTTCCTAATAGATCGGGCGACCGTGAAAACAACCGTAAAACCCCAACAAAAAAAAACGTAGTTCCAACCCGATCGGGATAAGTGACAAAACTAACCGATAATTCTTGTCAAATAGGTCAAAAATTAACTGAGCTTTCAAGAATTTGCAGCTCGCGAATAGATAGGTCCCGTGCGTCGTTGTGACACAAGTCTACCTGGAATTCCAACCGTGAAAAGCAATCGCCCGGCTGGTCTTAGGGTTGTGCAGCAATCACTTGCGAGAAACGTTTCGACTTATTCGCCATCTAGCGAGCAAACTTCGGATCAATGCCTGATGGCGGCGATGAACATGTGAACCCCCTCCCCTTTGCCACGAGAACACCCGGCCTAGCTCATCTAGATGTCGAATGACACGACACGTTTCTCGCAAGTGATTGTTCGCCATTCCATATATAAATACAGACTGCCGTAAAACGCTGTAGGCCCATGTATTGACGTGGGACATTTTTACTTTCATTAGTTGATGTTATGATGCTTCGACGTGACAGCCTGTAATATTTTTATTTTCTTAGATGAAAGTTTGGCAAATCGTAACTCGGGGTGTGAGTCGAGCGATGCCGAAGATTTCGTTGTTAACGATTTTCCTATACGGAAGAATCAAACATTTGAAATCTTTGTATTTTTGTCCTCCAAATTGATTTATCAATTCGTAAATTGGTCAGGCAGTCTGAATGGACGATATATAAACAATTTATTTTTCATAGTGAAAGAATATTGCCACACCCCAGGATCGCACCGGGAACTCTAGGTATCTACCCAGATAGAAATATGGCGACACGAAACGACACGGTGGCGACACGGCACGGCTCGTCGTGTCGGTACCGTGTAACTACATGTGTGACCGAATGTAACGACACGTGATGGTACAACGTGCTGAAACCGCCACTGTGTCAGCACTGTTTCGGCACACCGCCCAGTCCTCCTGTACTGCACGACGTGCTGCAACGGTGCTGACACAGGAACGCATTCAGCACGTTGTACCGTCACTGTGTCAGCACTGTTTCGGCACACCGTCCAGTCCTCCTGTACTGCACGACGTGCTGCAACGGTGCTGACACAGGACCGCATTCAGCACGTTATACCGTCACGGTGTCGTTACATTCGGTCGTATGTAACTCACTTCTGACGGCACGCAGTCCCAGCCACCACTCCACGCAATTCTTTCTGGGCAGCCCAGTGCGTTACCGATTACGCCACCGTGGCTCTAGCAATACTGTTCGACGAAGCATCATAACATCAACTAATAAAAACATTCAGCCAAAGTCAAAATAATATGCATTCTTACTTTCGTTTATGTCCTGACGTACAACATATGCTAGGGTTCAGAAAAATTCCCAACAGGATCGCATTTTTAGCCGGGATTGCCACCATGATTATCAAAAGAAATCACGGCACGACAAATTTCAGAACCGCGAATTCTGAAAGTGGCTTGAACCGCTAGTAAACTCGGTTGGACATGGGTTCGTACAACCCAGAGACCAACCGGTCGATGCTGGTTGTGACGGTTGGAATTTTGGTTGGATCTGGTATGTACAACCCAGGAACCAACCGATCGCTGCTACTGGCGCCGGTTGGCACGACTCTGCACAACTCTAAGACCAACTGGGCGGTGCTTTCTATAACGGTTGGAATTCGGGTTGGACTTGCGGTCTCAACAACCCGCGGACCAATCTATTCGCAAGCCGCGAGCATGTGAAAGCTTGGTTGGTTTTTCGGAAGGATTGATAAGAATGATATATGGGCTGGTTTCAGCACTCATTTACCCACAGTTAACCGATCTCTTAGGGTAACGTTCCAACTTTCTTAAGGTGTTCCTACGAACGATGCACATTAAATGCCATCGTTCTGAGTTTTTTTAGAATGTTCTCCAATAATGTTTAGAATTTTCTGCCGAATATGGATCCGATTGCCTACCAGAATTCTCCAATATCAAATTTGTTCAAGCAATAAATGCCATGGAATTCAATCGGTTAAAAAGACTGGCCGACGAAATGAAACAAAAAAGTTAAAAAAAAAATGTTTAAAAACAGAATTTTCGTTCCAAAGGGTAGTTCAAATTGCAAGTGTATTGTCTATTCAATTTTTGCGACATTATAAGAAAAAGTATCTGATTTGGTACACCGCAACTTGGAATGGCATCGACCCACTTGCACCCACAACAACTTTATCAGCATATCACATAAAAGGAGACTATAGTGTTTCTATTTTTTATTTTGCTGAATATTTCTTACAATTCGCTAAAATAACCTCATTTTCTTTGCGTACCGTCAGCGCGAAATCGCTTATTATTTATAACCATACTCTCACGTATGCGCAACTCAGTTTCATTACTGTCTATGATGGCAAGTGGTTCATTTCAGCTTAGCCAGAGTACGATTAAAACCAATAAAATGGACGAAAATTCCATCGAAATCTATTTTATTGGAATTTTGTCTGTCTGATCGGTTTCCATCAGTTTCGATTGGAATTTCGAAGCAGGGATGCGTACCCCTTTCTTGCAATCTTTGCGTCCTTGTTGCAAAAATGGAATGTGGTTATTTTTTTTTGAAATTGGAAAGAAAGTATCATTAACTACACGGGAGAAAACCGTGATTTCAACCTCTTATGATTTCGGCCCAAAGAAGTCATGTGCTCCACGTGATATCCTAATGGTGTCAGGTTCGTCAATTTCATTGTCCATCTGGACCAATCTGTCCATCAGGTTGACTTTGTGTATTATTGTTAGCTGCTACAGATGAGTTCCAGAGAGACATTCGATACTTTCTCAGGGGCTGACTGACTTCTTGAAAGGTACTTTCCGGGATGTCACGAAATTTAAATCATATCGATTACAAAGTAGGCTAAGTACTTTCTCGACATTGAATTGGCTATACGATGGACAGATACTCTAAACTGAAGCTATTACAGGAACAAGTGAAGAGAATTAGCAGTATATAACCTGAAGAACAAAGTAACCATAATATGATACCAAATTTCTCTGTGCAAGAGCAAAATTCAAAAGTAAATTGTTTCTTGGAAAGCTCAATAAACGGTTTTTTGATTAAACGCGAAGCGTTTAAATAACGCTTTTAAAATGTCATTGGAAATCAACTCGATCATACTAATTTAGGATTCACGTAAGCTAAACAGATGAGTGTAGTGAGAAAAGAATCGGAACAACTTCAGAACTACAAGGATGAAATATAAAACCCAATTTCTTCCCCGGTAAAAAAGCCCAAAACGTAAATTCTTCCAAAGCGCCCAAGTTTCCAAAGTGATTTTCGCGTAAAACCAAAGATTCTCTCAACAAATCTCCGAAGACATCAATGAATACGTTTTCGATCATACTTATTCAGGATTCACGTAAGCTTAACCGGCGAGTAAGCCAAGTAGACATTGTTAATAACCTATAATTTTAGTAACAAAAAAATGTTAATATACAAACCCAATCTCTTCGCACGATCGGAATTGAAAAATAAATTTCTCCAAAACTTACAAGTTAACAGACCGCTTATGGCTGCCTTTCAAGATGCCAATGGACATTTTTTAGGTCGTAGTAATTTAGAATTCACGTAAGCTCAATCGCCGAGTGTATCAAGTGAAAGCAGTAGTGATCTATGAATCTTAAGAAATTATAAAATCGAAAAAACAAATTCACCCATTGACGAAAAAAAAAAATCTATAAAATGTTCTCCAATCGTCCGAGTTGTTGAGCGGCTTTAGGCTTAAGACCGAGGAATTTGAATAACCCTTTGACGATGCCAATGGTAAAATCGATGCATTCATTCACCCCCTTCCACTCTTGGTATGTCCCCCACCATTTGACGAGACTCCTGGTGCAGCCTCCGCAAGCCCCTCGATTGTTTACCCCGACACGATCGTCAACAAACGTGGACGGAAGCATCGTCCCTGCCGTCCTATACCTACCCCTACGTTCTTCCTTGACTTGGACTCGCCGCTAAGCGCTGTGTATATCTCACGTGACCGCGCTCTCTCTATTGATTTCGCGCGGGGGTGCATGCGCCCTTGCACAATTTCTGGTGCCAAGGGGTACGTTGGCGGAAGCGGGGCGCGATACGTGCAGTTTTCGTTTGATACTACCGCGGGGTGGCGGCAATAGTGCTATTGCCAGAGCGCACATCTCACTAAGTATATATACACTTCATAAGACCGATAAACATCGCGATAGTTTCTCGTAGTTGTGTACACGCTGCGGGACTGTGAAAAACGTGAAAACTTTCTTAATCGGTGTCCAGATACGTCGGAGCTGTGGGCATGAGCCTCGTAAATACTTTCAGGTATTTCTCTCTTCACATCTCTTATTCTTGTGCGTTGGATTGTACCAAGATCTACACTGTGTACCTTCAGACTCGTGCGAATAATTACCTCCAAATTACGCTATATATCTTGTCTTTCATAAAAACCACCACGAAAAAACTTTTGAGTGAACGTTTCCTGTACGGAAATATACGAATTTCGGACTAAATACTTTCCATTTCCGTGAACCAACCCATAGTGCGCATTAGTTTCGTGATTGCTCAATCTGAAATTTTGATGCGCAATTGACTCTCCGCACGTGACCATTCAAAGCATTTCTCTTCTTAATTTTTGGTTTTGGGTATTTTAGTGGTTTGGAAAATTTTTTTGAATATACGGATTTAATAGAAATACGTATTTTTTTTTGTGGGTGACAGGCATCGGCATAGAACGATAAGAATGATTTTCTTAATGTTCTCAATTTTCTTTGTTCTTGAATTGCACTTGGAATCCCTGCTTTTTTATTTATTGCGGTGATGTAAATACGAAAAAGTACAATTTTTATGCAGAGTTGACCCGCCATGTGACCATGGGAAAGACTATTAGTCTTAATTCTTTTTATTACATTACATTAGTACAAATAGTATTCTTCGAAAATAATGACATTCACATACGTGATAGACATCATACACCCACGAAAGCTTTTTCTTTTTTCCATATTTTGATTGTTGAATTTTATTCGACTTACCTTAATTTTTTTCATTACATTTATAGTTTACGATCTGGACTATTTGTCCATCCAATGGTCGATGCTTTTTGAATAAATTTTTGGTTTTCAAATATAGGTTATCATGAAAAATGTTAAAATGCATAATGGCACAGACCGAAAGACCCGTACATAACCATGAGAAGACTATTAATATTCCCATTTTTTCCATTCTTGGATTGGATTGCATGAGAATACCTTATATATTTTTTTATTACACTGCTTTACAATTTGACGTGATATTGACATTAATGGGCATCCGATGAATAAATCAATAAAGATTTGGGACTCCAATCGTAGAATATGCAGTTATTAATTTTCCTTGAATTGAAATTTCCTAGGGTTTCGGAAAATGTGGATTGAAAAAAAAAATTGCTTGAAATTTAATTTATAACTACTAAGAGTTTTTACGCATAAGCTGGTACATTGAATTTAGTATACGAATCCATGAAAAATTATTGTATGTTATAGTAATTTTAATAATTTATTTCAACTTAACTGTAAATTACATTGATGTAATATTTTTGAACGCAATGCATATTCAATTTCATAAAAACTACTGGGTTTTTCTAACAGTGCAATCCATTCGTCGAATTAATAGGATATAACAAAGAACTGAACATTCATAAAAATCATGTAATGGTAGAAAAAAAGTGTAAACGTGCAGATAGCGAAAAATATATATCGTATAACTCACGTGCTCCTCGACAGTGCAACGTTTCTTTACGCTAGATGCTACATATTCATTGTATTTACTGATCGATCAGTGGTAGGGTACGTTAGCCTCATGCACAAATTCGATAAGACGTGCTGAACAAGCGACCTCGTTATTCTTGCTCACTCTTGCACGGACACTGCAAAGTTTACTAGTACTTCCGGGGTATAGCTATATTTTAACAGCACATTTATCGTTCGATATTATTTCGTTTATGATGATATTTTTTTTTATACAAGCATCGATGACTCAATAATACATTATCGAGACAGTAGGAAACGTTATGAATTTGTTTACTGGAGCAACTAGACGCGAATGGTGACGGGGATATCTCGAAGCTTCCCCTTATAAATCAGGGCCTCGAGTCGCGTGACGTCCATCGATTTATTTCAATTTTTTTCATCCTTTTCTATGCTCGAACAATATTCCAACATGTCTTTGCTATTGCTCCTAATTATATATGAGGGGATCCAGCTCCAATTCGTAGACCTTTTGACCTCAATATTTTTTATTTTGTTGAGACTTCAAAAATATTTTTGCATAGACCCAGTAAGGACGAAATTTTTTTCATATTAGAAATATTTTACTAATACTGGAATAACTTCATTCAAGAGACGATATCTCGGAACTGCGTGACTGTAATAAAATTTTTGATAAGGCTTCTTTTGGTTGTTTGTTCAACTATTTTGAAAAATACACCTAAAAAAGTTAAGGGTTTTAAAAAATCTTGGAAAGAAATAGAAATTTCGGAATGGCTGCCATATTTTATTTAAATGTTGTTAACAAAAAATTATTTGGAAAATTACATATTATTGAAACTATGTTCGATTTCAGAATGTTGATGGATATGAATATTTCAACTATAAGAAACTTCTTTTGTTCAAATAATTATTTTCATTCCACTGTGTACGCTTTTAGCGTTTTTACGCTTTTTCATGAATTTGAAGACATCCAGATCAGATTCGATACGGTTACATTCGACAGCGGGCTGAATGGTCAACCGTTTAAGTACGGGCACCACGAATTCTGCTTTAATCTCCATTCAAAAAATAAGTTCAATTATGTAAAAAAAATATTAATGAAGATAAACATTATTATTCACATAGAGTTCACCTTCGAGTGAGTTAAGCAGCATTTTCAGCTGCCAGTACGCAGATCGGTGATAAATAGTTCTTGTACTTTGAACACTGTTCGTTGGAAACGGTTGGTTCCCATTTTTGTGCAATTAGATCTGAAATTATATTGCATTTCTGCTATATTGGATTTATATTTTTCGAAACATTCCGTTCTTTCCAAATCTCAACATTTTATATGTACTTTGCAAACAATAGAATTCAATAAACAAAAAACGTATTTGAACGTATTTGGAAACGAAACTTTTAAAAAATTCTTTAACCTACGATTTCGATTTCCGTAAATTTCCAACATTTATAAAAAAAAAGGTAATTTTTACTGGGGGCGGGACTTGGACATTGAAGGACTGAGGGAATCAAATTACCTAAAAGGGATCATGACAAATTTTTTTCTGCTTCCTCATAAGGGAAGCTTTTTACAAAACAAAAAATAACGAGGAAGCAATTTGCAGGGTTTCGTCTTCTTTGCTTTTTGTCAACCTTCCTCTATAAGAAATCCAAAATCGATCTACATATTTTCTCATAGAAGTAGATTTGTTAAAAGCGAACATAAAACAAGGAACAGTTTTGCAAACTTACACTTTACAGTCTTTTTATTGATAGTACTAATTGATAGATACTACATAATACGTAAATAAATTTTCCAATCAAACGTTGGCTTTCCATTCTGAATTAATACATTGATTATTCATGATCCCCACTTGAATTAATTTGATTACGACATGTATATCGTAACGCGAGTAGTATTATCGGATTTTCCATTTCCAGTGATAGTAGCAGAGTTATTTTTGGTACATTGGATGGCAAATTAAGCACCAAGTTACGTAGATGATGGGTACGTCGCGGCAAACTGGAGGCTTCCTCGCGTGATACCCCTAATGCGTAATAGTAGATCTGCTTAGACGATAGGACGAAGGGCTTCGTCGACGATAGTTCCGGACTGTAACGACTATCGTGGATCATATAACGAAAATAGGCGTTCATTCGGTCTGCACGTGAACGTAGACTCAATATTACTAACTTCAACTATCTATTTAAACAAATATGATATTCGATAATAATTTAAGTATACTTTACGACGAGAGAAAAATCTAACTAAAAAAACGACGTCATTGATGGGGTGCGGGTCAAAATAGCGAATGACCAAAATAGCGAATGGTTAAAATAGCGAATTTCAAAATAAGAAACGTCTGAATCTAGAATGGGCATCATTATAAAATTCGCTACTCCAGCCATTCGCTATTTTGATTGCATTGTAATAAGATAGAGGTCAAAATAGCGAATGGCTAAAATGGTGTAACGACGGCCATTCTATATTTAGACGTTCCTTGTTTTGAAATTCGCTATTTTAGTCATTCGCTATTTTCATCATTCGCTATTTGTATTCCCACCCCCTTTATGTTACCAAAAATATTGATTTCGAATAATTGATGAGGCCAAAAAATTGACATCAATAATTAATAGTTGTAATTCGCTCGTTGAAAAACCTTTTAAAGGACTTGACCGCTACCTGTTGTACTCGCTTATCAAAAGCACGTCTGATTCTTCAAGTGTTTTTTTTTGTATTAAAGAAAATTCCTGCTTATATGCATTTTTAAAGACTTTAAAAATTTAATCAAATTTGAAATTATTAGTAGTTTGATAAATCAGGCTTTAATTCTGTGTGAATAAAAAAAATGCTCAACTTTTCCAAAACCATTTCACTGGCATTGGCTAGCAAATTGTGGTATTATTTTCATTATTACTATTATTATTGAAAATGGGAAAAAAAAGTGAAAAATGCCCGACCGGTTCCCTAGTTGCTATTTTTTATTGTTATTACTTTCATTATTACGAAAAATGCATGTTTATCGTTCCGCTAATCGTGCGATTGGCGTGAGGTTTTTTTAATTTGTATGACATTAAACTTTCGGTTCACTTGGAATCGATCTGACCAACAAAATGTCCCGACAATTCAACAAGTCTTATAATTGAGACCGAATTATGACAGGGTATGAGCAGAGGTCTTTCAATCTATTTTATTCAATTTTCTTATCACTAAGGGAGTCGAGCTACCCAAAAATGTATGAATTGCGAATTCTTATACCTCTGCAGTAGATTTTTAATGAATAACCTAGTAGGAAAAAATCTACAACTCCCTACACTGTAACTACGCTATAACTGAAACTTTATACAACAAAATAAATCCGAAAAAAATACGTCGAAATCACAACTTGCTACGCAAAAATATTTTAAAACTACAATTAACTACGCTGAATAACTCTCAACTACAACTGTCTACGAGAAAGTGCGAGATTTAAAAAATGCTTGTAAATTGAAGTCATATGCGTCGTCACAAAATAATGTACAACTTTTTACAAAACCTGAAACTGATTGATTTTAATCGGATATCGGCAATATAGAATTTTTTATGTAAATTTACAATAATTTACAAGCATGTTCAAAACCTTGCATTTTCTCATACGTTGTGACTTTTTTTAATGCGTTTGTTGATATCTGTAGTAAACAGTAATTGTATTTCTATTAATAATTGCAACTTCATACAACAATTTAAGATAGATTTAGATGAAAGGTATATTTATTAATAATATACACCGTTCCATCCAAATTCACAAGAATCTACAAGCAGATTCCAAATTTCGTACTTTCTAAAAAAAGAGCTGTAGTATACTGTGAATTGTTTGGCCCCCAAAAGTTGTAGATTTTTATAGTAAGTTATGGTTATTTGTAGTAATAACTATAACTTTCAATGAAATGGTGTCGAAATTGGTAACTTTGCGCAGAATCCTGTACTGTCTACAGTAATTAACGAAATACTACTACGCATCCGTACCCAAATTGTCATATCATCTTAACAGAATCATACAATCCTTTTTTTTGCCAGGGTATCAAGCAACATAACTGGTGTTCAGTTTTGGATCTCTTCTCTGGCGTTGAGGATTTGCACTTTGTTATAAAATCCCATTCGAATTGAATTTGTTGTATTACAACATATTTAAGTATAATTAATACACATGTCACGATGGCCCAAGTTGAAAATTTATTTCTTTTCTAATACTCTTTAACCCCAAAATTTTATTTTATTTATAATCACATTGAAAACGGGTAACATGTACATGGGTATGTTGGGAAATATCTATATCGACACCTTCGAATTTCGTTTGCAAACTATTTATGAATAATCTGCTAAGTCCGCACATGAACAATGACATAGAAACGAGACGATCAATGTTAACGGGTAATCATCCAGATTTACTGTCGATTGATATCCTACAACATACAAGTTAACACTAAATATTAGTGATATTCGACTCGAGCGCGTGTTAAAGTGACACTGTAGGTCGTAGAATTAAGAAAATATCGTTATATCAGTGTTGGTAGATGGAATTGACACCAGAATAAATTGAACGAAATAAAAGCCATAATAAAAAGTGTCAATATTAGCACTGTAATGGATAAGACTATCAAAAAGTCCACACTACCCGTGAAAAAATATTCTGTTCAGACCATATCAGGATCTAAATCCTGGTATAAATCGTCCATATTCGGCCTGATATGAAAATTGGCCATATCAGACTATATATATGCCTTGATATGTCAAAATATATGTATCCTTATCAATCTATATCAGGTCCCATCAAGTTATATCAGGTCTAACCAGATCACTGTCTGTAAGCATATTAGACCACATATGGCGATATCAGCCTATATCAAACTAGATCAGAAAATTTCTTTTCAGGGAAACAGAAAAATCATTAGCATATATGTCCAGATCAAGACATATCAAGCCATATCAAGCTTGATCAGAGTTTTTTTATGAGTATATCTAACTATATATAAGTTGATAAGGCTTCATCTGGCCTTATATGGCCAATTTTTATATCAGACCATGTCAGTATATACCAAAATTTATATATGGGCATATCAGATTATATCAGGCCAGATATAGTTATATCACAAATTTTGATATGGCCTTATCAGGTCATATCAAGCCTATTCAGAATATTTTTCACGGGTAGTCAAATTTACTCCGTCGATTTTTTAAAGTGTTGCACATTACTTTGTCATTATCGTTCACTTTGTACGACTCTACCTATGACAAGAAGTATGTTAATCCATTTCATTATCCTCACAAAGAAAAGCTTTATTAGCAGCGAAAAATGATGGGAAATAAATGTGCAAGCATTGGTTAAAAGCGAGCAATCGTAATGCAGTTATTCCTTAGCGAAATTGGAAAAAAGCGTGATTTTGTCCTTGGATGATTTTTTACCTTGCTTCACGGGCAACAAGCTTTAGCCTCAACAAAAATCACGCACTTCTCTTTCTTCTATCATAAAAGACTATTGCTTCTTGGTCGAACCATAAATTTCGTGTTAAGGCCATTCGAAAAAAAGAAATGAATTTGGCCAAAATATCCCAAAGAAGAGTTACAGGCATTTGGAAAAAGTGTAAGTTTTGACCAAATGTCTTTAGAAAGCGTTACGACCATTCGGGGAATGAAGCGAATTCGGACAAAATTCTCCCAGAAACCGTCCTGGCCATTCTCGTATAGGGAATGCCAGTAGTTACAGAAAGCCCAAGGTTTTATCCAGTACTGGCTACCAGCCGATGGCAGCCAGTATTGGTAAACTTCCGAGCGTTTGCTGAGGCCAGTGAGGCCAGCAGCCCCCGGCCAAGAAAAAAAAAATGCCAGTATTTCGCCCCATCTGGCTTATTGTTGGGAACCAGCGGTGGCCAATAAACTCGCAACGGGCACCAGCCACTGGAGTTTTCCGTGACTGGTGCCGATGATTGCGTAGCTGCGCCATCTATACGGTATTTTTCCACAAGATACTCAGGGTCGTTGATGTGTAAGTTACCCAATCAACATGTCGAACTATTATCGGGCCATTGTGATTCAAAGAAAAAAGCTGAAATGTTAAACGATCAGCGTGTTGACAAAGCGAAAGATCCTACCCTAAGCGATGAACGATAAAAGATATTAGTGACAGGTGAAAATGGTGAACGACCCGGGACAAGCAGTAATCGTAGTCAACATAACCTAATTACAACAGAACGGTCCCACAGTACATAATAACAAACAGTGTAATAGTGAAATTCGCAGTGTAATTCATATTGGAAATACGTGCGCGGTCAGAGTGTGGCTACGGCGGTTCGCAGAGTTAAGCAGCATTGTTTACGGCCAAAACTTGGATGGGTGACCGCTTAGCCGCGCACTGGTTTGCGTGCCAACTGCTGAGCTGGAGGCAGTTTTATTAAGTATGTGATGTATTCTCATACAGTAGAAACTAAGTAAGAATTAAAGCTGCCTGTATCGGCCAGGTTTTCCGGAGTTTCCCTGAGTCCGCGTGCAAATTTTTTATATAATATAATCTTATCTTAAAATATAATATCTTCGGCGAATGTTGTGTGTTGTGGAATATACAAAATAATAACAAGCGGAAAAACATGAATTGTTCTTCTATTATTTTTAGATTTATTAATTATCGAATGGATAAATCTATACAAATTAGTAAACTTAAAATTATTAATTGAGATTATTAAACTTAAAATATTTATTGAGTAATAAATTGAGTATTTCATTATCGTTCATGTTATTGTTGGTATGTCCGAATTATGAGATAAGTAGATCGCGAAAACTTATCTGCTGATTTAATTATTCTTACCTTATTTCATTCGAGTCAAATAAAATTCATACGGTTTCGGGGAAAAGAGTGAACTTTGACCAAATCTCCTGGAAAGTATTACGGCAATTTGGGGGGAAGAAAGTGAAATTGGACAAAATGTAGGCGAAAAAACATTATAGCCATTCGGAGAAAAAAAAAGAAATTTGATCTAATGTGTTAAAAAGTGTTACGGGCAGTCAAGCAAAAAAGTAAATTTGGTTAGAATGTCCTCGAAAATGCTTACGAAACCGAGTAGTGATAAAGGTGTTTTCGCATATTATTATCGTGAACACAGGCAGTTGTGACTCACATAATTTTTTAACCCTTCCCGGTCACCATGGGTAAAATTTACCTATCAATCGACTTTAAGCCTAAATATAAACATATTTATGATTTCGATTTTTTGTTACATTTTGTCATGCGACATTCTATGTTTAGACGCATGGAAAATATTTCACAATGTTCACGGGATACTTCAGAATTTATTGGGCCTTTTCCGAATGGTAGTTTTTACACAGCCATAGTTTAATAGTAGCTGCGTAAATTTCACTAATGTGTGACCGACATGAAATTCTACGACAGTTTATTCGAGAAGGATTGACGGTGTGTATTCAGAGTAAACGTCAGTCTTTATTGCTATCTGTAAATCTATAAGGCCTCAATTCCTTTATGAGGATAAATTTTGAAAGTTGACTGATGTAAATTCCTTGTTTATTAAAATACGTCAACTCTCGATTAATTTGATAAAAACAATGTAAACATTCACATAATAAATATTGAATAAATTTCACTGTATTATCACTTGAGGGTGTGTATTATTCAGAATAAACGTCGCTCTCGATTGCTATCTGTAAGTCCCCAATTTCTTTATGGGGAGAAATTATACCAGTTGACCGAAGGACATTTTTCTTACAGACGTAATCCAACTGTAGATTAATTCTAATAAAAACCACATAGAATTCTTAAATGATAAATAATGAATATTTGATAAATCTTACTGCACTTTACGTTTTATAGTTTTTGTTTTAGTTTATTAAGATCTAATTCATATATATATCCGTGAGAGCTTCACCTTGACCCCCTCCAGTCTTTCCCCCAAGCTAACACTATCCTACCCGCACTTCACTAACCTACTCTAACCCAGAGTTGCGCCTCAAGCCCTCTTACTCCCACTGTATCGTGTTGGGCGTGCATTCGGAAACTGCGGAAAACCTTTACCGATACCGGCAGCTATATTCTACACGAATTCTCCGGAGCTTTTTGTAGAGTGCTTAAAAAAAACGGGTAGTTGAGACAACTACCATTGTATGAGTTGACTATTAATTAATTATTAGGATGAAGTCACCAGTGAATGAACAGCCAAGCAGAACGATTTTTATATCACGGGTTTCTATAAAACATTATACTTTCAGACTGGCGTTAAACATTTCAACGGAAGACCAAAATGTTGAATTATCTGATGAAACTACAATAATATCGTGGTTTTACCCCCATGGAAAAAAAGTATACGCGAAAAAATATCGAAAAGTATATATTTTATATACCAACTATACTTTGGACGAAAAATTTGATATATCGGATATAATTTTCAGTATACTTACAAAGTATATACGATGGTATACTAGTTCATACATATTTTTGGGAAATAAAATATATCGTTTTTATATTCTTCATATAATTCTCAATCCATATTTTATGTATTCGTAAATATATGTGAAGGTATATTTTTTCTATAGAACTTATATATATATATTTATGTAAGAAGATGTTTAACACTTTAATCAGTTAGAAGAACATTTGACCAAATTGTTTAGATTCTTTGTCGATATAAGAAATCTAGGTGGTCGAGATTTCGTATTTTTATATTTTATAAGTTGATGCATTTTTTATATACTACTAATATACAAGAAAATATACTTTACGTATATTCGCCAGATACATATATGGATATCCAAATAAATATATTTTACGTATATTTGGCAGATGTATTAACGATTGTATTAAAAATGTACTTTACGTATATTCGCCAAATGTACGTTTGGACGAAAAATTGGATATTGCCAAGCATATAAAATAGTAAATTACGCCACTGGGGAGGGAAAGTAGACTATGTTCAACCGCGTGTAAGATTACCACCCTCGCCTTCGACTCGGATGGTAATCTTACACGCGGTTGGGGATAGTCTACTTTCACTCTCAAATGGAATATACTATTTTTCACCATATCTGCAGCGGAAAGTTCGAATTACGTAAAGCCCGTAGGGCGGGAAGTCGAACTTCCCGCGCAGGTATGGTGAAAAGTATATTAAAAAAACACAACGTACATTATTTATATATTTTTCGATATGTCAAAAAATATACTTTGTTAGCATACTTTTTTCCATGGGGTCTCGCTAAGTATATACAAATAAATACTACATACCAAAACACCACCTGACAATCGTAATTGTAGCACGCTCTGCGAACTCACAAGTAACTCACCAATGAGTGTTCACAATTCACCAGTGAGTTCGTACTGCTCACGAGTGAGTTTGCACAACTCAGTAGTGAATTCGTACATCTTTTCAATGAGTTCACACAGTAAAGTGACGGTTCTGCCTACTGGGTTAGCAGAACCTGATCTAACTGGGTTAGCAGTGAGTTGCACACAAATGTGCACGGAAATAAGGCTTTGTTGAAACAATCAAGCGATTAGTTAAATATGCGTCCGCCGATTAATTGGTCACACCAATCACGTTGTTAGTTCCGCCAACCTAGTTAGTAGGTGTATTACAATGAGCTTGGTTACTGGGTGCATTATGAACTTTCTTATTGGGTATATTACCATGAGCTTTCTCACTGAGTATATTACCATGAACTTGGTTGCGCCGACCAATAACTTGGTTGGTTTAACCAATTAATCGGCTGGCCCATATATAATCCAACGCTTTGTTGTTCGGATCAAGCATTTTTTTTCTGTAATAGATTATAATGCAGAATATGCAACTTCACCAGAAATGGTTGTCTCGACTCACAAAATTAGTGATTGTATGGGCTAAAGAAAATCGACTCCATGCAATCACTTTTGTTGTAACACATTTGTTTAACAAAGCGGCTTGATTTGGGTGATCACCGGAGACGCATGCCAAAAGTGTATTACAAAAGTTGTATAATACAACATAGCAATCGAGTTATATTCCAGGTTTCTGGCGATTTACGCTATACTCGATTGCTATGTTGAGTCGAGGGATTATTGCCATATTCTTCTATCCGTGTAGTATCCCAAATATACAATCTTTACTATTATTCGATCTTGCAATTTTAGTCCCATTAACAATGCTTAAGATTAACATTCGTAACGATTGCTGATGCGATCCGCTTTGCTTGACCGTCCGGATCGTTTCGCACGCGTGCTCGATATAATAAATTTCGTCCATGTTTCGGCAATGATCGGTCGTTTTCGTAAATATATTTTGACTATTCACGCGCATCATTTAAATTTGAACAATAATTTCACATAAATTAGTTCTGATCAGGCCCTGATCAGGGCGAAACGTAAAAACGTTTTCATAAACAAAAAAAATTCATTAATTCGCCATTCGCCGAAGCATCTTATACACATTAAAATAAACGGCTAAAGCAACCTTTAACAATCTATCTATAAATGCTGCAGACTATGAGTATGATATAATATGGAACTAATGTTTATGCCTAATTTTTTTTTTTTTATTCGCATTTCTCCCCGTCTGCAGGCACTACGCCTATTACAAGGTCGGCCCCGGTCAGTATCCATTCCCCCCTGCGGGCCTGGTCCGGATCAGTAACCAGGCCCCCATGCGGCCACATCCGACTTCCCCCTCTATATCGCATTTGCCATAGCATTTCCGCTAAGGGCATAGGAAAACATTGCGGAAGAACCTTATGCCGATACAGCCGGTCTCGAGTTCGCCTCACGGCACCGGAGCTACGTCACGATTTTCGTCGAGAATGTAAACACAGACTACAGCTGTATACAGCTGTGACCCCCACAGTTACCTGTGTGTGTCTCACGTATACATCTGGAGCTTCATCGCGTCCATGTTTTTGTTTTTCGACGAAAATTTTCGACGGCACCGGGACTCGAACCCGCGACCTACCGATGCTCTGGTTCAGTAGCCAGTACTCTAACCACTAGACCACCGCACCGGTTTTTGTTTATGCCTAATGTCTTCAATGGTTTTTCTTTATTCTCGAATTGCAGAGAGAAGAAGGTGGATTAAAGAAGAAACAGCCAGTGGTGAAGGGTTGAAAACATGCCAGGTCTAGTAGCAGATCGGTGGTGACCTAGCACTAGCAAATCGTCGCTGCCGACCCTCGATGCTTACGCTACGCCTGGTGTCGACGCACTTCTTGAAGCAACCATAGGCAGTGCCCTTCGCCTTACGGAAGGGACTTATGATGTGCCGTGATAGGGACATGAACCCGGAACTCGTAGATTTCAACGATTTGCCGTTGTTGCCTGGACGAGCGGCGTGAACAGACGTTCGTTCGTACGCGTCAACTAAAAATTCAACCAACACAGACAAATTGAAACAATTTCCCAAAAGCTTCTCCTCTGTCTTTCCTTCTCCTCGACTATTTTTTTTTTTTCACAATCACCAACATTAATTTTGCAAAACGAATTTTTTGTTTCGTCGCTATTGGCACTGATTCAGTGCCCAGTGCTTGATATTTCCAAAATATTTCAAGAGACACCGTTCAACATTCGTGAGAGTTAATGAAAACGGGAATAAATCGTCAGGACGACGTTATCGGAACGCATACGAGGAAGTATAAGCGAGGAGGGTGGCCAACGAGGGCCGGAAGGCTTCTTCGACTCACCGTGCCGTTTTCTACGGCCTCCAGACTGAATTCGGCATACTTCAATCTGTGGAGAGTCGCGCGAGAGTGTATTGTAAGTTTGGACTATATGTATGTACGTCTTATTATCATTGCACTTCCTATCATCAACATCGTCAGAGGCAAGAAATTTCTATCGATTTTCAATTTAGTATAGTAACAGCCGATTGCAATATTACAAGGTTGCGTGTATTGCAAGCTTCTCAAGCTGGCGAACCAAAGTAGCCGGTCACTGATCAAATTGAGCGAAGATAAATTCTTTGATCGACCCCTCTTCTATTTTTGTCACAGCTGCAAGCAAGGTCATTACTAGGCGTTTTCATGGCGCTCGACTTTTTCAGATTACGGTTCAGCATGAAAAATTAGTGTTGGATGGAGTGTTACGTGCTTATATTACATGCATTGCATTATTTATCATTCTCAGCTTTGTTTTTCGAAACCTTATTAGTATTTTTAATAATTAAATTTTTCTAGTCGATGGTGAACTTATTGTGAACTGTTTCGGATTTTCTTTTAGCAAAAATGTAGGAGTTACATTTAAATGTACTACCCGGAAAAAAATCTCAATATTTGATTACTTTGTACTTGAACTTTGTGTAATCAAGTTAATTCTAAATTATATGTGAAACAATTTACAATAGTGTCAGGAGATTACAATAATTTTCTATGAACGTCGCTTGCGAAACACCGTTTAAGTTTTTTAAAAACGTAAAAGTCATATTGAAAATTACTGAGTACTTCGGGTACTCAAATTAATTGTAAATGAGGTGTGAAATTATTTTCAATAGTTTTAGAATGTTATAGAAATGTTCGATTAATGTCGCTTGCCAAACACTTATTATTCTAAGTCTTTTGAGTCTAAATTCACGTTTTTAATTCACTTTTGAATGCACGTGTAATTTGTCATTCGAACTAAAAAATAATTCTTGAGAAAAAAAATGTAATCAATCATGCTTTTTCGGCTAATGCTGCATCTTTGATTTAATTAAGAATTTCAAAGTGTTTACACAAAGCTGTCTAAAATTAGCATACACGATATCTTATATTATTCACACCATTTACCATACTCAGGGAGTATTCGGGAGCCATGGGGTCCTTGCAATGGACACCCATGACAAAAGTATAGACATAAGTGCTCGAGACATACAATACTAAACATTGCGATATATATCCTGGCATTGAGAAACAAAAACATGACATCACTTGCTGATTCGAATTGTAAACTTTTGATGCCAATTCAAGGTCATTGTGTTAATGAAATTGCAATACTCTTCATCTAGACTTATAACAAAGACCAATGGACTATTTCGATAGTGTTTACATCACATTGACGTTTGACGATTAGTCGCCTCTTTTTTTACGATCTCAGTGTTGCATCTTACGTATATTTTCGTCTCGAGCGGCGGCTCTTCAGTCTCACCTCACTCATAACAGATTCTGTTTTCATGGACCAGCCGTCCACATATTCTCAGTCGTGTGTTCATCAATAAATTTATCGGAGTTAGAATGTTTTTAAATAATTTCTCAAAATAATAAAGCATTTTCCACATGGAGTCTGATCCAATTTTTTAAATCTATAATTGTATGCTACACAAAATGTTGCGTTATTATGCATTTAGAAATTAAATAGGTGGTAATCATATTTAAAAATTGAAACTTTTTTTTAGATTATTCATAACTTAAAATTTTTTTTTTTTATGCACTTAAATTACTGATTGTCCAGCTTTGCACATTTGTAACCGTATCATCAATTCCTTTAGCAACCACAATTCCACAATGCTTTCAATAGCAGAACAGTAATTAGTTGTCTCTTGGCATAATTATAATAATATAGTGTTGTGATGTCGTAAGTAATTTGCGGGTTTTAATTTTCAAATTTTAAATTACTATTATTAAATATGGGGTCTATGACGATAAATGTGCTTATCACCAAATTATTATTTTATTTATTTTCTCCGTTAGTTATTGACTAACAACGCTATCGAATAAACTTTCGGCAGTGCGGCAGTGGGTCGCGGTGCAGACGGAGTGGGATGAGACGCCCTCAGCAAGAACCTCTTCATCACCATCACCACCAGCACCACCATCATCATCATCATGGTTCAACGTCCAGTCCCACTCGAGCTCGTCAACAATCGAACGACAAGGTGTGTTTTTCGAACTCACGGTTCGAAAAGTAGAATGTAGTTTATTCCTTTGAGAGATGGGGTAAAATCACCAGTGAATGGATAGTTTAGTAGAACGATTTGTATTTGTTACTGATGCTGTGGCCGAGTTTTGAGATATTGAGGTAGATGATTAAAAGTGGCCATTGGCGGCCAATTTGGAAGATTTCATTCTATTTTGTTGTTATTGATGTTTATTGATAGTATTAAATACGTTTCAACCTTGGGTCCTTTCCAATTTATATATGAATCCGGTGTGCACATTATTCTTATAATGTGCTCATCGGTTTCTCTGGCTCAACGGGCACGTAAAATGTAGTGCCTGATAATTGGTAAACATTAACAACTAAAACAAGAATAATGAAATGCCAGAAATATCATCCAACGCTCAGATAAGCTCAAACATAAACAAACAGCCACAATATGTATAAAGCAAGATACACATGATGTTCATTATGAACGAACCAGAATAGATTCATATATAAATTGAAAAGGACCCACACCAAAGTCAAAACGTATTTAATACAAGGAATAAACATCAATAACAACAAAATGGATTAAATTTTTTTTAAATTGGCCGCCAATAGCCGGTCATCTATCTCAATGTGTAGAACGATTTGTTTATCATGCGTTTCTAAAAAAAACGTAATATTTCCACACTGACGTTGGAAAACTTAAAGGACTACCAGAATGTTAAATTATCTGATGCAAATACAAAAATGTTTCGTTTTAATCGTAAAGTATATAAAAATAAATAATATATAGAAAAAATTGAAATAAAAAGCACCAGTAAGTTAATACATAACGTGGACTTTTTGTCGAAAAAAGGCTTCTGTGACTAAATATTCGCAGTGTATAGCTAAAAAATAGTAAAATTAAAAATCGTATGTTCAGTGAAGTCGATAGAACTTCTCTTGAAGTGTCAACGAGCTGTCATTTATTCACTGGTGACTGATCAAGTGCTGGTGCATTTACCCAAAGAGGATAATATAGGCCACAAACCTTTATTTTACGTGCACGTCTCAAAATCGACAGCACGAAGGAGTGTAGAAATTTTAAGCTGCACTTGAAATCGATGCTACCATATTTTACAGCATCATAAAAGGGCATACGATCCATAAAAATATCCTTCTTTCTTTACACATAAAAGAATATTCATTTAGATATTGATTTAAACCACGTCTCTGGATGTGTAAGATCATTTTAGTATTCTGAGATAGGATAAGCATTAATATAATGAGAATGGATTTAAAATCCTTTTAAAACCGAATAACTATGATTAATTTTCGTGCAAATTTTAACATTTCTACATTTTCGCTATAATTGTGAGTAATTCTGATGGATATTCATTTTACAAAGAATTCTAATACTTAATTCGCGCAATAAACCTTGAACACCTAACTATGAAAGAATTTCAAATACAAGAATAAATACTCACCTCCGAATCTCGAATCAATTCGATATAAACGAAAGCAATACTTTTATTTTGCAATCGAATATTCCTTTTATGCCAAAGGACTGTCAAAATTCCTGTACTTGCGTAGCGTCATTGATTGGAATACTAGAATAACTGATTTATTGGTTATTACAATATTTTGTTCTGCCGTCTTGATGGAAAGTAACTCAGAAATGTTTGCTTCCTCGTAGACGAAGCTTTGTTTCCATGGAATTTTTTTTCAATATTTTTATGTCACTACACTGGATATGGTTCGAAACGTCGAGAAAAGTGGTTTCTTAATATTGCCCGTATGTATGTACACGTTTGCAAGTGTGTGTGTGTGATCACAATCACACACACACACACTTGGCACATATTTTAGCACGTGAGGGAGTAGTCCGTCTTCAATTGTTGCGGTTTTGGAAAACATGTAAATTACGATTCGATAGCGTTTTCAATTTTTTCAAAAATGCTCTAATTTTGAACCATTTACGCTATTCCGCAGAATATTTCTTGATAAGTGCAGATACGTTCAATGTTGTTTGGCGTTGAGCTTGGCTGAAATCAGAAAAGCAGTGCGGATCTTATGAAGGTTTGAAATTTTCAAAAAATTGCCATGATTGCATTAACTTTCACAGAACATAAATTAGCGAGTCCAAACTTTGTATGTAAACGAAATAAAACTCAATGATGCTTAATACATAACGTGATAAAGATACACCGAGAAAAAAAATTGAAAGAACTGTTCGAATTAGTTAAATACTGTACATTTAGTTCAACTAAACCGTTTGTTGAAATAATAAAATATTTAGTAAAAGGACCTAAGTATTTAATCGAATGAATAAATTATTAAATAAATACGTACTTTGTTTATTCAATGAAATATTTGAGTCAATTTTTTTGTCTCAGAATAAGTAGAAGATTTCGGATTCTACAGGAATCAAAATTCTTTTGTATTGTGTCTTGACGACTCAAATTTCGTAAACTTGATTTTTCGTAATTTTTTTAAAACAAGAATTCAAAATAGATATCATACTATCAGCATATCGTTTTCTCATTCATTTTTAATTTTCACAAAGTTTCCTGTCCAAGAAAGCCAAAACATGAACACAATTCCCTCATAAAGATAGATTTGCAAAAACCTGAAAATAAAATGGAATAGAAGCAATATGCGAGGTTTTTGCACAGAAAAAAAATGTCATTGATTGAAAAAAAAAATATTCGCTTGCGGGCTGCCATCAGCAATTGTTGTCAAATCAACTACTGTTTTTATTTTCTCAATCTCATATAACATTGCAACAATAAGATATTGTTTTTATCTATTTTAGAGTTTTTGTTTCAATCTCACATGGAATTTTAGGAATTAGAAATAAAATCGAGTTGATAACAATTGCTGATGAAATATTGATACAAAACGAAAAAAATAGGAGTCTATTCACCGAATGTATTTCATGTATTCGAAATATGAAGTATTTGATAATTCATAGCTATGTTATATCACTAGCTAATCCTCATCCCCTTCTTGCTACGACTAACAGATATGATAATTATAGCTTCTATTATGAGTGGCCATCGATTACCCGATATACATTATTGGAAATGAATTAAGTAATTGGTTACGTTTATTTGTGCGCAGGACGAGTCTCGTCTGGCGAGAGTCAAGCGAGTTTTGGCTGGCTCGCTTCTCGGACGTGGCGGAAGTTCCAGTCGCGTATTCGGCACGAGGCTAGACCTCGTCGAGTCTTATCTCGATACCGGTGTACCTTACGTGGTGCATCGCCTCTGCACTTACATCGAACTAAACGGCTTTCAGAGCGCTTCCGTTTTTCGTCTTTCCGGCGGCAGTCCACGACTCACCGAGCGCCTCCGAAGCGCGTTTGAACGCCGTGGCGACGCTGACCTCGAAGCTGCGGCATGTCCACCAACTGCTGCAACCCTTCTCAGACAGTATCTCAAGGAACTACCCCAACCTCTCGTGCCATCGACCCTCGTCGCTCGCTTACTGGAACTTCATCAACGTGAGTGAATAAAACATGAATATATAGTCTTGTCTATTCATTGACCGACATTAGAGGCCCTGACCAAAATCATAACCGATATTAACAGTTTTTATCGGTCTGTTTTGTTTGCCGATTTTTCAGAAACTAAAAAAGCGCCGTTATTTGCATCGTATTCCTTACTCAAAATCTTTATTTCTAGTTTTAAGAAATTATCCGTTTCATCGGTAATTCAACTCATTTGAAATATTAGAAATTTATATTTTTTTCGGAACGTGCGTTCTTCATTATATTGTAACTTTGTAACTCGTAATTTTAGGTGTCTTTGTTTGTATAAGGGGGCATTTATTTCATCCATTGAAAAAAATACATGAGACAGACAATTGACCGTAAATCAGTTTCTGCTTAAATTCATAAAACAATAAAAAATATTGTCAATGAAAATAATTGCAAGAGTAAACCGCTGCCGATAGAGGTTACATTTGTACTGAGTTTCTGCTGTATGAGAATGCATCAGAAGCTCAAAAAATCCTCCCGCTCAAAAGTTGACACGCACATCAGTTCATGGCTAAGCGGTCACCCATCCGAGAACCAACCGCGAGTTAAGTTGCTTAACATGGAAGATCGTCGAAGCCATACAGCGATTGTGTGTCCAATATTGGCGACTGTTGTTGATTAATATTTTTCGATTTAGAAAAAAACCATATTTGTTAAGGCTACTGAGAGAACTATATAATTTAATCAACCAAATTTTCTGAAAAACCATTTATTCGAAAATATTCAAGTGAATTCTTTATTTGGACCAATTATATATTTGATTGGTTATTTTGTTAAATGGAATCAAATTTTTATTGACTCAACAAAGTCAAAATCTTTTTGACAAAATATTGCGTTGATTCGAGCAAACTATGCTATGAAAATGTGATACAATATATACGTATTCATATTGTATCGTCAAACCTACCAACTAAATTCATCATTGAATCAAAACGATATTTTTTTCAATGTCGACAATATTGATTAGTACCTGTTTAATATTTAATTGCTTCAATTAGATGGATTTTTAAATGAAACGTACACCCGATTCATTTTTAACCGACTAATTGAATGAATTGTTCTGCTTTAATCGAACTGTTTTCATTGTTTTAAGTTATATTATTTAGTGTATTTGCAGAAATATTTTTCCATTGCTCATTGAATCGATCGGACTTTATCTATAGAAACAGTTCCCCATATACATAGGTTTAATTAAAAGATTCTATTGAGACAAACACATATATAATACACATAAAATCATTTATTCGTGGACACAACAAAATATATATTATTACTTTAATGATATCGACTTCTCTCACTCAAATAATTCGGCATTTTATATAATTGACGCAACGAAATAAATTGTTTAAATCATATATATATAGTTGTTTTAAATACCAAGCTAGTTGTGTCAATTATATATATTTCAAATAAATCATTTGGTGTGTTCTATTTTTTTCTTTTTCAATGTATGTATCAATTGTTTGTCAAAATCCCAACCGAAATTTTGAAAATCGAGCGATTTTTTGGACCCCAAGTTTATGCAGACCCTCAAGGAAAAGAATTGTTCTCCTCATGTTACACTTTTTTATTACTTTCACTTACATCTTTCTTTAAGGATTGCAAAGCTAATGCATTTTATAACGATAATATTGAGCACATTTCAAGACAAGAAAGGGGAAAAACCTCATTCAAAGTGTTTATATCAGTTAAAGCGCTTGTCATACAGGTGGGCAATTAATTTAGCCATCAACAAAAGGGAAATAATTGAGCCATACCAAACGACAAATATTATTAAAGTACAATTTCTTCCTGTTTCCGTACTCTTGTTTACGAATCTTTTCAAAAGTTGCCATTTACCATTTGCAGAAGAATACACGAACAATCGAGAAATGTGGATCGACGAGACGAAAGAACTCTTGACCACTTTACCGCCCGCGCACTATCGACTTTTTGGATACCTCGCCAATTATCTAAGCAAATACGAGGCTCGTCATGGACGCGGCTCCGGCGTTTGCGGTGTTTTCGCACCGGTGGTGCTTCCTCACGTTCCGCCGGCAACCACATTGCTTCGAGATATTCTCGCAGAAGTTACACAGCTCTTTCCCGACTGGTGAGTCACATAAGCCAATTAAAATCTTTTATCACTGTCAATTGCGAACCAATATGATTTGACCAGAGTTACGAATATTTTCCTACTCAGTTTTCAACTTGAATTCATGTTCCGACCGCGAAAATAAAATTACGTATGAGACTCTTATGTTTGTAGAACCTATAGCGGTAATTTGTTGCCATTTCAAAACTGCAAGATAGGGGAGAAATCCTTTGAAATCCACACTTAGAGAAATCGTAATAGTGCAGTCAACTATAAAGTGACAACTATTAATGTTCAATCCATGTAACTATCTTTAAATTTACAGTAACTATTTTATAGTTGCTGCAACTATTTAAAAGTGAATAGTTGTCACTTTATAGTTACTAGTACGCTGACTTCTCGCACCGTACAATTATTGAAAATAATGGGGCGGGGTTGAAATTCCGAATGTTAAATAATAAAAATAAATGTAGGTGAGATTTCAAGTTTAGAAATTTTAGACTTTCGTTAATTTACTGTTCGAAACTTAAACCCCAATTCTCTTGCTTCTCGAAGACAAAGTTTCGAATGGAAAATACTCGAAGGTCTAAAATTTCGAAATTTATTATCTCACCTACATTGTTCACAAAATTCACTAAAAAAATTTCGTCAAAAATGTAGGTGAGATATTAATTTTTGGAATTTTAGAATTTCGTGTATTTACCATTCGGAACTTTAAGCGCGCCCCAAAATAATACGAGATAGTGAGTCGGGATAACTCGAATTTTGAAAATCGGTATTGTTAGTAAAACAAAATAGAAAAAAATGTATCTCATCAGATATGACTATTAATCAGTTAATCTTTTCGTAAATTTATCACTATGGGAGATTCTCTGGGTTTTCAACGCTGTGGTATAAAATCACGTTTTATTGGCTCCAAAAGACCCGTTAATCTCTGTGTTTCCAAAAATGTACTGTTGATTTGATCAGTGCAAAATGCTGTGACCTTCTTCATGCCAATTAAAAATTTCAATTCACAGGCGCAAAATTTTCCAATTGATTGATTACACAATTAAAATGTGCTTTTATCAACCTAATCAATTAAAATGAATTGCAATTATGGATTGACGGTGTGACAAAGAGCCAGAATATATTGTTTTACTGCAAATTACGTTCACGGATATATATCTCAAGCAATTCAACGGTTGATCAACTGCAAAGTAAATATAGCTATAGCACGGCAGTGTGCACAAGAAACTAGGTAGAAGTCATTCGCATTCGCATATACGAACCGGCAACTACTTTCTACGTCGTCACGTGAGGATTCCACGTGATTTCACGTTTTACGCACAGTAGTGAACTGAGTGAACGGTGTCTTCGCTGATGCCGCACTATAAAATACCACAACTCAGACGTTGTACGGGTACATACTTTCGTATGTGACTTCAAAAATGAATCAAGCAAATCGCGGACGCAAACCACGTTGCGCATATTCGCACAGTTGCATATTGGGAATTTTCTTTATCTCATTGTAGTACTGTAAAAATTACCAAATTTCATAAAATTCCGGTCAAAATATTCAGCATATGTTGCAACCGAGCTTCCATTTACATACTTGTCCAGGTGAAAATATATATTTTTTTTATTCCGTTCCAATGGCGAACTCGCGAAAAGTGGTACAAAGCGTTTCACTATTTTTCCTATAATTTTGTATATTTATTAGAAGAGGGCCAAGCATAATTGATTTCTCTGATCGTTTGAGCACCCAAAAAAAAGGTTGAATCTGTCATCGGAATTTCCTTGCGCTGACACATTGCAATTCAACTGACTGCATCGCATTAAAAATTGCCCAATTTATGGACCACAAATTTCCATGATATTGGCCGTGACATTTTTGTTTTGTCTTTTTTTTTACCGTTTGATTTTTTTGTTTCTATATTTGTAGGATCTTGTTTTAACTACCATTTTCGTACCATTAACAGTGACTTCAATTTGAAAAAAAAAAAAGATTTTTTAAGAATTGAATTCGATCGTGTATTTATTAAGTTTAACAACTTTTTTATCAATATCTGTAGCATAAACCTATCATAAAAATTCATGAAAATGGCCTCTTGTAACGTCTGAAGTCAGAAGATGCCTTAAGGATGTATGATACGTACATTTTCGCCAAAAGTGAGTTCCAGAGACATTTCATCACTTCCCGATGGTATAAAAATCGGTAAAAAATAATGCATATAAAACGTGCTGAAAAGATTGATTTCGCATAATAATAATTCCAAAATATTATTAACAAATTGGTGAAAATAACAATTGTTCAAGAAACAATCATTCAACCTGATTTTTTTTCTTATAAAAATGATATTTCAATTTATTTGAATGCATACGAATTTTTTCAGATTTTTTCTTTATTTTGATTTTTTTTCATTTTCAAAAATGTACGCGAAATAACGAATTTTGGATATGTCTTCGGCATAACACAATCTACTACACTCAACATTTTTTTGCAGAACGCATATCCAAACTTTGTTATATTCTGCGCATTTTTCGGCTTCCGGTTTAAAAATAAAAATGTCACACGCATTAAATCGGACACCCGTTGAACCGTATATCGCGTAATAAAATGTTCGGGGCTTTAAGATTGTCGCGTGATAAGAACCGCTGCCATCATCCTTTCTTAGAAAACACACGGTACATCGAAAGTCGAAATATCGAAAACTGCAGCCGGTCTTTAAAGATTGTAATTGGTCGTCGATGTCTTTGAGGTAACGCCAACTTCAGACTGTTATTTCTTTCTTACACTGTTAGACTGAAAATCGGTGTTACATTCGACTCAAAAGTTACTCGAAACCGTATGTGTATAGCTCTACGCCATTCGGGGAGTAAACACCCCGGTGTTAAGATATCGCCTTTACACAGAAAAAAATGCTTGGTTAGAAGAACCAAGGGCTTGGTTATATATACGCCAGCCGATTAATTTGTTAGGACAACCAAGTTATTGGTCAGCGCCACCAAGTTCATTGTAACACAACCAATAACTTGGTTGGCATAACCAACACTTTCATTGATGTAACCAATAAATCGGCTGGCGCGTATTCAACCAAGCGGTTAGTTTTTCCAACTAAGCCTTTTTTCCGTGTACTTCAGTCGTTGCCGTCACGGGAAACGAATTTTTCAGTTTACCAATCCGGCCCACCATCGAGTTTGACACATATAATCGTTAACTTTTTAGCCTACCAAGTCATTCTCATTATTAACATGGATAAAAATACAACTGTGGCGTCAGTATAAAAATAACTCCCACAATTGTGTTAAAAAGAACACCGAACATTTTGACCTCTAACACCGAACGATTTTACACCATGAATTTCTAACAGTGTAGAAGACATGGCACATCGAAAGGCAAAATAACGAAAAATAACGCTAGTTTTCGAACATTCTGATTGGTCGTCGATGTCTTTAACATAAAGCCAACTTCAGACTGTTATGATCGCAGTAGTCACGTATCACGCGCATTTTGACTGACTGTATTTTTCGCAGTTATGGAATACTCTACACTTTTCTTTCCCTAGAAAAAGGCGTGGAGCAAAAAAAGCGTCACGAACCATATAAACCCACAGATATCATGTTGAGCCACAAGAAAAGACAAATGAGGCAGTGCGAGAGAAGCGAGCGCGTTGTTGCTAATGTAGGTAAAATGGACTACATAGTTCCTAATACAGACGGCATGATAATGTCACATGACGCACATAAGTGATCAGTGGTCTTCGGACATTTTTTTGACGCGTGCGAAGACGACCGTGAATTGTTTTCAATACGTCGATTGAAACGTTGTTCCAAACTCGTCGTGTACACTTTTCAATGTATATACTCTTTGATGTGTACGAAAATGTCGGTGAACGGTTTTGAATGCGTTGAATATTGGCTTCGTGCGTGACCTTCATGTGCTGCCATTTTGGACAATCAGCGTCCGTTGCATGCGAAATTGTGCAACACTGTATCTACGTTTGTCACAGAATGTTATGCTAGCGTCTGTTAATAAACGTTGTTTTTCAAGTTTTTTGGACAAATGGAGAATATGAGTGCGCGAAAACAGAATTCGTCAATGTCGTGTCGTGAATTGTAACAATACCACGATATATTTTGAACAGTCAGCGTTCGTTGCATGCGAAACTGCACAAAAGTCTATCTACGTTTGTCACAGTATGACATGCTAGCGTACGTTAATTAACATTCCTATTCATATTTTTCGGATGAATCGAAAGTATGAGTGCGTCAAAAGAGAAGTCGTCAATCTCGTGTCGCATAATGAATTGTTACAATACCTTGTTTCCTTACTGCGATACAAGTGCTTAAGCGGATAAAACGCGAGGAGTAAATTGCCAGAGTTGGACAAAAGCGTAAGTAAGCAATAACAATTAAAAAATGGCAATTGTCAATAATCACAAAAGTTTTACTATAAGAGCAGTGTATTAACTGCTTTCGTTAATACACTGTTGCCAGCGAGCGTCACAAGCGGCGCTGCCATCTGAACGGGTAGTAAGCTCTTTGGCAAATTAATCGTGTACACTTTGTCATATGTACCAGCATCAACGTGCTCGCTCCGCTCCCACTCTTTTCCTTTCGTTTGTCTCTTCTTATGGCTAAACATGAAATTTGGATGTTTATACCATTCGTAATTATATGTGACTCCATTTCTATTGCAGGGTTTCGATGTAATGTTTTTTTTTCACAAAGAAAACCAGAAAACATAAAAGAAAATATATTTTCGGAAGGAAAATGTATTGTATTTCACGACTGCAAAAAAACAGCAATCGAAAAGGCGCGCTACGCATGACCCTACAGCGATTATAACAGTCTGAAGTTGGCCTTATGTCAAGGCCATCGACGACCAATCAGAATGCTAGAAAGGTGGCTGTCTTCGATATTCTGACTTTCGATGTGTCTCGTCGTTTTACGAGAGGATATTTTTAAAAGGGTACGAAAACAACCGTGAATGGTTTTCAATCCGTAAATTGAACTGGTGTTGAAAATTTGTTGTATTCGGAGTTCGTTCAAACGAAGCTACAAACGTTTGTTATTTTTTTGCGGTGCACAATTTTTCTGTGTAAGAATAAACGTGTGTACCTTCAAAAGGTGTACGATTGAGGGCGCTTCTTAAACGAACATATAAATCTAAGTTGAAAGCAACTAATACTATTGAAACATGGTCGATGTCAATACATATTGTCGTACACTCAGCATGGGACGTAATGTATCGATTTTCATGTCGCGTTGTTATTTCAATCGCGCGAATGGTACACGTATACCGGAAGCAAGAGTTGATCCAGTAAGGACGCGCAAAAGTTGGTATGAAAACACGTAGTGGCAATCGCCAGCGAATATAATCGTCCCAAGTGCGGTCACGGACGTGTTCACTCGAGGAAAACCATTCTTGTCCTCGGTCAGTGTCAGCCACGGAATATCATTTTCTCGTTAGCATACAGAGCCTTTCAGCTCTGATGAGGCTCGGAGGAATCAACAGTTGCGATTGTATATACACCACTCCGCAAAAGCAAGTCCATTTTGATATTAGTTTAAAGCCAAGGGTAAAGTATGAGCATCGTGAAATAATCAGGTAGACGTTACACGCGAGTGGCGCTGAGATATAAATGGCGCAACGTTATATTTGTTCTTCTATCTCGTCATCAAGGACCGCGTCAACGTGTTAGATGAATAATTGAAGCGAGCTGAAGAATTGGTTGTGTTTGGGAGTGAATGTTGGAATTGAAATGGTTATGCGTCATAATCTGCTGGACCTTTCTCGATTTTTCTGTTGATTTGCTTTGTTCCAAAGAAGCTATTTTCCTTGCGATTGTTGAAATTTAAAGAAAATTTCATTCAATAAAATACGAAATGAGCACTTCAAATGAAACATTATATTACATTTGTTGCTTTTTCCAAGAGGATTTTTTTCTTCTGTTTAATGAACAAAATTTTGTTTCCATATTTTTTCCGTAAAGAGTTAGCATATATTTGTGCTTGCACTAAATATTTTTAGACCGCCTTAAAAAGTTGAGGCCTTGACGCAAAAACCGAATTGACACTTTGTCGTTGTTGAAACCGATGAAAAATTAATGTTTTACTTGACCTAAGTACCCTAACGCCCAGATAATACCAAAGGGTGCATTCGTAAGCATTTAGCAAACTGCCGAGGTTTCCATTAGCACGCTCATGATGTTAAAACAATCATTCGTTGTTGAATGTTAATCTTGGTGACCTACTTGAAAAATTAAGGCCGCCCATTTGAAGCATACTTCCAGAGTCCTATATGAAAGCTACTCAGGGGCTTTCAATCAGTGGAAATCAGTTTTGTGGGATGTCCGTTCGTTATAAGGTGTACATACGACGCACCTCTTCGAACAGCTCAAACTAGTGCTAAATTTTGTACGTCTTATGCAATTTTTTAATGTATTTAATCGCAATAGAAGGTATTTGTACTGGATTCGTAGAAACAAAATAACTAATACGATTTTTCATAATGATCGATTATCGGTAAAAATTCAACCTTTAAGATGAATTTTATACCCTATACCAAGTAAGAAGAATCCGCGAGTGCAATATACAACAACGGTAACGTGTAGCTCACCACGTTAACTGCCAACATAGCATATTTGTTACGTTCAATATTTGTTAACTTTGTTTCAACACATTTTATTTATCAAATGAAAAATGATAGAAAAAATGCCATTAGGAATATGACCGATATTTTACTTATTGACATAAACAACCGCATATACGCGTGAAAATAAAAAGAGTGCGGCTGTTTTTACCATTTTTATTCTAAAGAGGATCAAAGATTAAAAAAGAAAATTAACTAGAACATTAACATTTGGGGCCCAGCTTATATAATTTATATAACAATTATTTTTTATCGTTCTTAATATGTCACAGCTAATTTCCCATTTTAGATCAAGTTTCTTCTCTATATTCCAAATGGAAATTTGATTCCCTAAGGAATTTCGTAATGCGATGTAATTTGAACTTTGGATATATATTCGACGGCATAAATTGTTTCGATGGTATATTTCCGTCAATCAGACATTGCAAACTTAGCATTCTCGTACCTCTGCTTCTGCGATGCGTTTCTTGTCTGTGATACTCGGTTTGTGCGCAAGTAGTCGAGCGGAAAAATTCGCATTTCGTAAAACGCTTACACGTTGCTTACATTCCGCTCGAAATTATCTCTGAACAGTATATAGTGTAGACTAAAAGTGATGTCGCTGATGCCGCCGCGAGCATTGCTGCAGGGACAAATTCAAGATGCATAAGGTAATCTCGGTTATGCGCGGTCACGCACGTTCCCAGTCTCCTCCTGCGTTTGTGCTTACGTCATCGAACCCGTCCTCGGTCAAGCGACCGCCAATTCCAACCAATTCTTCAACACTTCGGATTTCGCTGATTCGCTTTTATGGCCGCTTGCATACGTCCAACACCGATGCATTGTGATGATACATGCTTGTTCAAAGACGTCGGAGAGTCTCTCTCTTTCTTGTAAAGAAAAAACGGGTAGACGTACCATTTTTATCACTGTACCATTAGTGGACACTCAAAAAATGTATAGATCAATTCATCATTACTTTAATCTATAGAAATTACTGAATGAGTTTATTCTACAATAATTAAAGTAAACTTAACGTTGAATATTCAATGCTTAAAATGCCTTATTGCTCAATAAATCAGGTTCGAGCCGTTAACACCATTTGTGGCCAGCACTGTCATTTACATGCAATAGGTATGGACACAAATGGATCAAGTTGATGGCCACATACGGTACTAAGATGGCCACAAACGGTACTTCTACCCTATTTCAAGCAAAATTGGAACCCCGTGTGAAAATAATTGTATTTCACGCGTGCGGAATGAGTGGTTTATTGGCACGTTCCGCGTGCGCAGAACCCGATTTTCGCACCTTGTAAAATAAAAAGTTTTTTTGCCCTCTTATCGAAATGTACTAACGTCAAATTCAGATAAAAAATCGTCATATGTCGAAAAATGCAATTTTTCAGATCCCGTAAGAAGAAATATCTTATTAAATTTTGAAGCGATTTTAAGATCGATTTGATATTTCGTTTACTAACTAAGATGAGCACAATTTAAGCCTTTATTTTAGACACTTCTTAGGACGCATTTCAAGTGGATTGAAAATCTTACGGTTTGCCCAATTTGAGCGCAGTTTGCAATAAAAAATTGTCAACAGTAAGTACTCAGTGTAATCACCTATAATTCGACAACCGTCTTGTCGACCAAGCTTAAAAATGGCACAAAGTAAAGCAACAGCCATTCTTTAATACTCCTAATTTTCGGTTATATTAATGCAAAAATCAATAAAATATAGCAATGGAAAATTTATACTATTGCATTATTTAAAAACTTTTTTTCATCAGAAAGTATTTGTAAATACCGGTGGCTTAGAAACACTATTTTTTTCATTTTTCGCGTTATCTTTCGTTGATATTCTAACGAATTGGTAAAACGGCCCATATATAAATTATAATATAAATTTGTATGACTTCCATGCGAGAGAACTGCATGGACTACCGTACGTGGATTTTCGGACGGCTTGCGAAACCCGATATTCCTTTGAGTGAGTGGCGCATAGTACAGAGCGGACTCTGCGATGATCTATATATATCGTCTCGGATAATTGAAACGCTTCGAGTATACGGAACACTGATGATAGCAGTTGCTTTGGAAAACGATCGTGGTCGAACGAAATAATAACAATGACAACAAAAGTGTTCACACGGTTGAGAATAATGAAGCGGTGTACAGTGCGTATATTATTACACTTTTAATCCAACGTCCCAAGCGATTAAGGGTTTGCGATGATACTTCTGTACCAATAATCCGATTTATCGCCTCTGATTCCTCGAAAATATTCTGTCTCTGTTAGCACGTCAGTGGAACGCCGATAAGCCATTTGAATCAATCGCATTCCAAGCTCGTAAATCGAGTATCGATAGAACACGCACGTGACGCGTTGTGTTTTTTTTTCATAAGGAATGTTTCATTTTCCACCAATAAAAAGTGTCATACTTGATAATCCAAAACGTTTAAAAACTGTAGGTATTTATTTATGACGGAATTCTCCAGCCAGGTGCACGCCAGGCTGTAATTTTTGAATAATTAGGAACTATATAGTACAAGATGATTAACCAGCTGCCAATTTTTCCAATCAATTTCTACTATTTTTTGTTATTGTTCAATAATTCAATGATTTGTGTTAGTATACGAATTATTTATTTTTTCGCGCGTAAATATAGTCGGTGATTAACGAGTTATTCTGTTGATGGTTTTATTCGATCTAAAATAATTCTATGAAAAGTTATTTGGGTGCAGTTATTGCATCAAAAAATTATTTTCTAAAACCTTTTTTTATTGCCAGTGCTTCTTTCCATACTTGATTTAATGAACTTTATTTTGTTTATAGTTATTGTACTGAAGTTCTTGTATTGAAAGTTATTTTCGCCGAGTTACACTGAAAGAAAAGATTAGCTACTGTAACCAAAAAATGAGTTTCACAACCAATCGATATTTTTATTTTCCCTACAACTCAAATGGTAGTGCCAATGATTTGAATGGTCGTCCCAACGATTCAAACGGAAGGCCCAACCATTGGAAAGGTTAGGTTGACCTATCTTGTATAAACAAATTGTGAATCGTTGCACTGAGAGAAAAATCTGGTAATTTTGAAAATAATATAGTTGGGCTGACGATGATCTAACTATAAACTATAATTCCCAGGAGGAACTTCTATATTTCATGGTTATAGCAAATATAATAAAATAATTGGATCAACCACTCATATTATTCCCAGGAGAAACGTCTATATTTTATGGTTATAGCAAATATAGTAGCAATCGTTAAAATGATAGTAGTTTCAAAAACTATTCTAATAGTTTCGAATATGCCGTTTTGTCGCAAATACGATTTCAACATTTGTTTCCAATAACCTTGCAAGTATCGTTTATTGAACTATATTATTATCGCTTCAACCATAAAACATTGCAAGCCTTCCTATATTCGTTTTACCATGTGAAATCGTTAAATAAACGATATGCTTTTCTCTCAGTGTGAGATAACTATTCGATATGGTTGGGACAACTAATTTTTAAGATCTTTCGTACAGCAAATTGGAGATGTACAGCCGAACATTTATTTCCGTGTATTTCAGTATATTTATTTGGACGAATCGTCAAATTGCATTTACAAGGCATCGTTTGAAATTTCTCTGTTCGCTTTAACAGCGAGTTAATCGAAAATTTGCTACTTTCATTATGCGCGTTACCGGAACCAGCATAAGATAATTAAGCAAATCGCATTCCGTGCTGTTAAATCGACTGTCGATAGACTTTACGCGTTACGTGTAGGCAGTTCAGTACTACATTGTACGTTAATGAGACGTAACATGCGAAATCGGATTTCGTCATCACTGCGGTGTGCCACGATGATCTGCAACGATGACACTCCCCCTTTTAGCTCGACCACCTGCTCGCTTTAAACCCCTCGCGTCCCACTGTCCTCACTGGACTTTGACCCAATTTAATAACGTCCAGTCAAAGTGGGTGATGGAACCGCAATATATGGCATCTCCTTTGATAACCGGATAACACTACTTCAATTTACTAGGAAACGCACTTTCGGTCTACAAACGTTTAAGGGGATGCTGGAGTAAATTTTTTTACCGACTGGTCGGTAAAAATACGCGATTTCGTAGTATACACTATTCATCGAAAATATGCTATAAATATACGTCAAATTTTGCAGGGATGTAATAAAAACATTCATGCTTGGTTGTCCGGTCGAATTACTGTTCAAAACATACACACTGAGAGGGAAGCTTATCGTTTATTTAACGATTTCACATGGTAAAACGAATATAGGAAGGCTTGCAATGTTTTATGGTTGAAGCGATGATAATATAGTTCAATAAACGATACTTGCAAGGTTAATGGAGACAAACGTTGAAATCGTATATGCAACAAAACGGCATATTTGAAACCATTAGAATAGTTTTTGAAACTACTATCAGTTTAATAATTGCTACTATAATTGTATTTGCTATAACCATAAAATATAGACGTACCTCCTGGGAATCACATTTTATAGTTAGATTATCGTCAGTCCAACTATATTATTTTCAAAATTACCAGATTTTTCTCTCAGTGCAGAAAATGAAAAAAATTGGATATTACTGAACCTCTCATAAACCAATATGGCCGCTCGAAATGTCAACAGATCTTTTGAGGTAAGATATAAACGTTTTTGGAACTCAGATGTGTTTAAATCAGACCGGACACCGATTCTACAATTTCTCCTTAACCTTTCAAAACCGTCGGAATGTCCATTACACAAACCAAATTCACGAATAGTGTAAACTACGTTCGCGTAGAAAATGCTCTGAACCTTGGCCGCAAGCACACAAAACTACGCGATCGCATTTTACACTATTCGTGAATTTGGTTTTGAAAGGTTCGGAAATAATCAAAGAATGGGTGTCCGGTCTGATTTAACACATCTGAGTTCCAAAAAAGTTTATATCTTACCTCAAAGGACCTGTTGACCTTTCGAGCGACCATATTGGTTTTTGAGAGGTTCAGTAATATCCCATTTTTTACATTTTCTGTATGTTTTAAACAATAATTCGACCGGACACCCAAGCATGAATGTTTTTATTACATCCCTGCAGAATTTGACGTATATCTGTAGCGTATTTTCGATGAAATGTATACTACGAAATCGACTATTTTTACCGACCAACGGTAAAAATAGGTCGGTAAAAAAAGTAAAAAATTAAAGGGATGCTGCGGCATCCCTTTAATTTTCTACTTTGTCATTGTGTATTCGATGTTCAATAACTCTGAATATTCTATTCAGTGATAAATGTACCAGTAATCGGCAGTTTGGTTATAATGATACTGTGAATTCTGCTACACTCAAAACACTGATTATATTAGTACATCAATAATCCACATTATTGATACAGCAGAAAATGCTTTTTTACCTTGATTAATCATGAACCGTTTTGCCTAATGAATTACGTTGTCATTGCGTATTTCATGCCCCATAATTTGTCAATATCCTTCAGTCAGCGATATACTAGAAATCGACCGCTTGGTTACAATGATTGTGTAAATTTTTCTACAGTCAAAGCACTGTTAATTATCGACACAGTAGAACAATTACTTTTTTCGCAAATATATCGTATCATCAAATGAATCATGTTTTTAAATAGCCAATTTCTCAATTGTGACCGTACACAGACAAATTGTGGAGGCCCGATCAACGTTAAGTTGAATAGTAAGAGGAAAATTGACATTTTTGGGCTTTTAACAAACACTTTCTGTTCACAAACTTACGAGGAATTTTTTGTTTTATTTCACAAAAAAATTTTTTGTCGATTCATACGTTTACTAAATTAAAAAAAAAACAATGCCCTCAAATTCTGCATTTTCATTTATTCACGAAATATTATGTCGTTAGTACAAAAAATATTTGTAAAGTCACAATGTTTACAACATTTTTTAGTACCCCTCAAATTTCTAAAAAACGTTAATGTAATACGACTATTGTACTGACATATTACCAAAGAACACCATTATTTACAATTTGCAGTACCATTATATGGAATAATTTTTTATTTTATTTCATTGTTAGTCAATGCGAATATTTCTTATAGTTCTCATCAGTATTAATATCATTTTTTTCCCTGACTGCAGTTATAAATTTCGAAAGCTTCTTATTCCGAAAATGTGTTTCTACCGCGGTAAATTTTTTATGCGCTTATTTTTGCAAGGATAGATAAATCGAATGTTGATTTTCAACATAATACAAATTAAAAGGAACCAAAACTACAGACTTCGTCATTTTTTAATGGCAGCTTGTCGATATCAGCCATAGTTTATAACTGTTGCAGACATTGCCACCAAAGTGATATTTCCGTCGTTACCTTAGCAGTGCATACAAATTAAAGGGTTGTTAGCTTTAAATGGCGCCGTTGGAACAGTTGCGAATAAGTTTATAAATATTTTACGACGTCAACTTTATGCCTCTACAGTCAAATCCTTCGTTATTTACGAGATGTACAGGCATGTAATTTACGATGACATTGAACATAATTTGGCAATTGCAGTTCTTGCATAACTTTTCAAACTTTTGTAAAATATAGCAAATGTAAAAGGCATTCTCCGTCAGTTCAGCAGTTTTCCATCGACCCCCTTAGATTTTTTTCCTAATTGAGAATTTTTTCACCGTTACGTAAATTCGAGCTTTGCATTTTTTAACCTACTGATAATACACAATAATATAACTATGTTTGTAACTCAAAAGAGAATAACAGGACAAGAACATTTTTGAATGCGACGGGTATTTGTTTTTATTGTTTTTGCTATACGAAAAAAATGGATCTTTAAATGGAATGAACAAATCAATTTACTTTTAACTCAATAAACAAAGCTGCGTGTGAAATTAATTGAAAAGTAGGTTTTGGCATTAAATTTTTAACGAAACAAAAATATTCGGTTCTATTCAAAATCGCTTTACATAATTTAATATGGTTTATATCATTCAGACAATGTTTACGTTTGCTTTTATATTCGACGATAATATTTATTGGATTAATTCATCCACGTGCTCAATAAAAAAATTAACGAACCATATTACATACTTTGTTAGTAAAATGTGCATTTGCTAAGTGCTCGAGTGGGCATTTACCTGTCGGCATCGTTTGTTTACCGCTCGCGAAGTATAATAGCTATAGTGGAGTGAGCACTACTATGATACCATCATCAAGGGGGAAAAATAATATAGGTGTGCCGATCAATTTCTTCCAGGGCCGCGAGCAAAGACTAAAGCCAAGTCTCGTTTCTACGAATTTTCAAGTCGATATTATCCCCAACAAATTAGCGTCACTCACCGCAGTACTTTTACATCGTTGGGTTTTACAGTTTTACAAGGAAAGGACAGGAAAGAAAAGGGCAGGCCCCATGGAAAAAAAGTATGCTAACAAAGAATATTTTTCGACATATCGAAAAATACATAAACAATGTACGTGGTATTTTTCTTATACATATACTTTTTATATACTTGGCGATATCCAATAGTTCGTCCAAACGTACATTTGGCGAAAATACGTCAAGTACATTTTTTATACAATCGTTAGTACATCTGGCAAATATACGAAAAATATATTTATTTGGATATCCATACATGTATCTGGCTAATATACGTAAAGTATTTTTTTTGTATATTAGTAGTATATAAAAAATGCATCAACTTATAAAATATAAAAACACGAAATCTCGACCACCTAGATTTCTTATATCGACAAACAGTCTAAACAATTTGGTCAAATGTTCTTCTAACTGATTAAAGTGTTAAACATCTTCTTACATGAATATATACATAAGTTCTATAGAAAAAATATACCTTCACATATATTTACGAATACATAAAATATGAATTGAGCATTATATGAAGAATATAAAAACGATATATTTTATTTTCCAAAAATATGTATGAACCAGCATACCATCGTATATACTTTGTAAGTATACTAAAAGCTATATTCGATATATCAAATTTTTCGTCCAAAGTATAGTTGGTATATAAAGTATATACTTTTCGATATTTTTTCGCGTGTACTTTTTTCCATGGGGGTAAAACCACGATACTATTGTAGTTTCATCAGATAATTCAACATTTTGGTCTTCCGTTGAAATGTTTAACTCCAGTCTGGAAGTATTATGTTTTATAGAAACCCGTGATATAAAAATCGGTCACTGGTGACTTCATCCTAATAGTTCATTAATAGTCAACTCATACAATGGTAGTTGTCTCAACTACCCGTTTTTTGGCAAGTAGAACTTTGCACATTGCTTCCTCATATTTATTTTTTCTCAGCTTGATAAAATGTATTTTCGAAGATGAAAGGTTGGTTAGCACGTCCATAAGGAGGAGGAGTTTTTGCGCTAACATTAGCCTACTCGTGCTTTGATGACGATAATGGGACCTCGATTCGCGAATAGATATTCTAAAATACGTCAGAAAATTTCGCGTGTCTGGTAGTGTTCCCTTATTGCGTTGTGAGAACGGTGTGAGGAAAGTCGTGTTTCCGCCAAAATTATTTCTATACATTACTAGTCGCTCGCCTAGTACTGCGCAGTTTCCCAGTTTAGACCTAGGCGCACAGACATCTACAGTATTTTAACGAATAACGAGCTGAGACGTGCCATAATCCTGGCAATTGACCAGGATTCCGACTGCGATCACGCAACGCATGGAAGTCAGTTAACTCGACGCACTGAGCATTCACTAGACAGTTTCGAGACGAAGTTTCATAATATTTCTCGAAAATAAATCATCTCAACGGTATGAAGTTGTATACATAGCATAGGTGAATCAGAGTCTCTTTCAAGTTCAAGACACCGGAATCGAACGGTTCAAGGTCACGGAACTACTGACTCAAGTTAATTATTTGGAATATAAATGATAATAAATCTAGAAAACACTAAACATTTTTATGCATAACTCCGTGAATTAAATTAAGTGTAGAATTATGTTGAAAAAATAATGTATTTTGATAGTAAATTTTTGAGTAAATTATTGTAATTACTGTACTATATCAACATCGCCTTTTTATATTGAATAGTGTAGACATAATAATTTCCAATAGTTGCACATTTGATTTTAAATAGATTTTTTTACTCTGTGGGTATAATGCCAGTCTGCGATCATCTGCCTGTTCATAATTAAAGTTCATTGTTTCTGTGTCAAGTATTTTTGCACGAAAAAAAAGTGTAGGCTGACTAACGTACTTGAATGCTCAAGTATACTTCCGTAAGTAATTTAGTACACCTATTTACCGATATGAAATACCAATACAAATCAGTTCATGAATTGCCAAACGAATCATATATTTACCAGCAGCTACACAAAAAAAAAAATCATTGATTCAATAAAACCTTGGGCTGCCAAAAACAAGCGTTTTCTATTTAATTTCACTTCCAATTCCTACAATTTCCTATTATATTGAAATGATAACTTCAATACAGGAAAAAAAAAATTGTATTGTTTCAATATTAAATCGGATTGTGAGAACAACAACTCGAGTTAATTTTAAAACATTGTTTTTGGCAGCCCGCAAACCGTGGTTTTATTGAATCAATGATTTTTTTTCCCGTGTATTAATTACTCCTGTCAACACATTCATTATAGACTAATTCTTCAATTCTGTTAATCATTAGTTTGTTGACCTAGTACCAATTTGCAACAATAAAAAACAAAATTTGGTTAACCAAAAAAAAATAGAGCTCGATTGAATGATTTGTAAAAAAATTAAATCATTTTTCGATCCTGCTTATTGAAATTCAATTCCTTCTTATGTACTATGATTTCCCGGGAGGTTGTCCAACTACGCGCAATTCGAGATAATCGATGTGTTCCTCGGTCTTACCGAACCCCACCCGTTTCCACTGTATTCTAAAGCCCGTTAGCAACCAAACACGCAATTCGATATGCAATAATCGAAAGCGAATCAATAATTCGAGCTCACTCATCGGATTGCTAACTTGCGTGTGGTATGTATAATGTCACTCATACTCCGACTTTTTTTCTCTGCACGCGCCATGATATAGCTAAGCGACACTGTTTCGTACCGGCCCAAAACAAGGAATAAAAAAAGTATTATAATGATAATAATATGAAGAGTATATCGGGTAATACAAAGTATGCATATCGCATTGACGAAATCACACTTTAATTATACTAACTCGACCAACGCCTTGTTAACAAGTATGAAGTACCAAAATACTACACAAATTATATTTTATAAAGTATGAAAGCTGGAATAAGAAGAAATATTCAAGTACCATGTACGTTGAAGTATTAAATATGAAAAAAGTATCAGAATGCGAATGTAAATATTTTTTAGTATCGTTATTAATTTTTAAGCTATATACTATTACCATCTTTCCAAACTTGTGAGTTAAAAAAATTATCGTTACTATTATTATTATTATACTCTTATTATATGCCCGGATGTTACACTATTATACTTATTTTTTCGATGTCGGAATTTTTATGTCTTGTGTACTTGAAATGGGCCAAGAACGCGACAAAATTCATTCCGAACAAAATGTGTAGATAAATTAGGGTGTTCAAGTGCAGCAGCTTAGCAAAATTCAGAACTTCATGTCTTAACAACGCTTGTATTTACTTTGCTACAGCTTGGCAAGCTGAAACAGTAACGATTTTTTTATTTCCAATAATTTCCATAATAACAGCAACTCTCGTTCGAATTTGATTAGGCTTTTAGCTTTTCGAAAAAGTTTTTTGTAGTCGATCTGGAGCAAACTTCTGCTCATCGAGCTGAATAGTATTTCATAAGTAGTTAACGATAACGGACAGTCACCATTGACATCCAGTTGCATCTATAAAACGGTTCACATTTTATAGCTCCGAGAAATTGACGTTTTGGTTCTAATTCGCCCTGACGGGCGTCAAGGCGTAAAGGCGATTTTTTTATAGCAATTATCATTTTTATACCTCATAAGATTCTTTTTTTGCACCATCTCGCAAAACGGAGTACGAGTTGGTTTCTAACACAGGATATTTGGTTAGAATTGACCTAACTTTATTGAGCATTGACATATTCAACAGAATGTTGAATTTGTCTATTCACGTTTGCCCACAGTTGTAAACTTCGTAGAACAAGTTTGGCCCAGTTCCCCAAAAAGGCTCTCAAGTTAGGAAATTTATTATTTAAAACAAGTATGCAAAGTCGGATCTTGCTTGAGGCAAGAGAGTCAAAGTCAAATACACTAATTCCGATTGACGGACAGCTCACTTATTTATCTGATGTGATATGAGGTGTCGAAAAATATATATTCTTTTAGATGGTGATGAAAAGATTTATTGATGGCAAAAACATCTCAATATTTCAAACGAATGGGTCTTCAAGTTTTTTTACACTTTCGACTTTCCTAAGATAACTAGTAAGCCAAAAATGTGTAAAAATGTATCAACTCTACATAAGGATTCTTCGTACATGCATGTAGATTTTTCTTTAAATGGGGTAAGTAATAACTTCTTCCAAAAATAATTTAAAACATCGGCTGAAGGACTTAGGTCGATGGCCGGTTGGCACTGTACCAAAATTAGGAATGAATGTCATATTGTAAGATACTACGAAGACAAGAATTGTAAATCAGTGAATAATGCCAATAAAAAAAATTACTACTACTGCTAATTTAAAACATCACCACTCAAGCTTATGGCGTTTTGCCAATTTTACCTTTACCTTAAATTCCAACATTCATGCTGCGACAATTTTGGTGTCCGGCCACAAAAAACTATTAGAGTCATCAAAGTATTATTGAGTCCAAATAGTTACTGTCAATTTTCAACAGATAAAACTATTGAAAACTATGAATAACTATTTTGTCTCCACATGATATTGGAAACTCATAAATTTTTGTTTCTGTAAGGGATATCAGCAATTTGCGTTTGAAACTCTCCCCTCAATGCTTCTTTATTTTCCACCGCCTTCAAAGTCTCCTCTAAGAGGAAGCCAAGATTGCTCGCCATTTTTTTCGTATGTGCAAGGTAAAAAATGGAGAGGCAATTTCCAAGACGCAACTTTGCTTTTTTTATTATCTTATACTTTAAAAACACACTTCGGAGCATACGAATTTTCTGGACATTGTTTCATTTTCTATCAGGAAAATAAAATAAACGTCAAGTGTATTATCCTTAACAGAACTCTATTCACCATGTCTTCTCTATAAATACAAGTAAATTTTTCCATTCCATGTCATACACGATCCACCAATGTTACACTTCAAGTATAACTCGTTCTTCTCGAAGTTTCCTCTCATAGTATGTGATAATAAAGAAAGTCTAAGGAGTGAATATGAGTGTGTCCTTGAAAGAGAATGCAACTTGGCGTGCGTTTTAATCCTGTTTACCCTGAGGACGAGACGATGGCGATATCCTTGACGATGGAACTTTTTCCCTTCCGGAAAAGGGACAAGTGAGCTGGTGATTGTATCAGACGATTGCCTGTCTTTGCTACTGCGCCGTAGATATACCTGGAAGCTAAACCGCCGGCGAAAGTAGAACAGTCAATAAATTATGAAATCATTTTTGTCTCGGCACGTGGCACGGAGAAAAAAAAATCTTCAAAAACAATGATGACTCATCCCATATAGCATATATAGGTATTCAGATACTCGTGACAGATTCGACTGTTGTCGAGTTCATCAACCGTACTAACACTGTACGGTATATTTTGAACGGTTCACGCGACAATGGATGTTTATGCTATGCGCACGATGAAACGCTGAAAAAATTGACGATATATAAATTGTTTTCAACAGAGTATAAAATTTCTTCAAGTATCCGATGTGCAAACTACAAATGATTCCGTACACCCAGAGAAATGGGTCTGAAGGGTTTATTTGAATCGATTATAGGGTGTATTTGAAATGAATAAAATTTTATTCAGATCAAATAGAGTTTATTTCGATCGGATGAAATTTTATTTACATAAAGTAAAATTTATTTCGATCAAAAAAAATTCTATTAGGCTGGCCACTAAATAAATAATTTATTTAATGGCCGATCTAATAGTATTTTATTCAACTGAAACAGACTCTATTTGATTGAAATAAGATTTCATTCATTCCAAACACACCACATAATTGATTCAAATAAACTCATCAGACCCATTTCTCTGGGTGTATGCAGAAAGTGCGGGGGGAGAGTATCAATGTTATTGAGCTTCAATAAGCAATATTTTGATACATGACCTGGATCTCCTTTTGGGAGACGAAATTTCGGGCTTTGATTTGAGTTAAAACAGAAATAGTTAATGGTGGCAAAAGCTGTAATCATTGTTACTACCGGAATATTTATTTTCCCTCAAAGTTACACATATAAAGAATGTTACTGTTAATTCTCATTTTCAAAAGTTATAAAATCGAACATCTTTGATAATCTTACCATTTTTTGGAAAGCACACGCGAAAACTATTTTCTCTTGGTCCAAGTTTCTTTTACTGACGACTTAAATCGGACTAATTGGAAAGTTGTAATCATCGGAAAACTCATCGTACAAATGAAGTCGAAAAAAAGCGTACATAAATTGTTCCAATTTAAGTCGCTTATCGAAGAATAGTAATTAAAAGTTGCTGATCTGATTCGGGTTTAATCAGCTGTCGTTGTGACAGGTGCCAAACATACACGGAAACAACCGCATCGCTGGGCCAGTAACTAGCTATTTATCAATTGAGTGGAAATTTGTTGCCACAATCATCAGGTTTTTCGGTATAACGACCTGGTATTAGTCACATTGGCTATCCCGACTTAGTTGACTCGAATAGGTCTCACAATGAATTTTATTCGTATTCCAAATAAGTAAGATAGTTGGAGTTTTCAATAGTAGGCGGCCAGCTAATTACTTAGTTCGAGCAACGACACAGAGGCAACCAACTGAAAATAGTTGATCTGACCAAGTAATTGTTTGTCTCTCAGAAGACAAACGTTGAGGCCAACTATTTTTTCGTTACCGCAAGCAAGTCGTTTTTTTTTCGTGTAAACGTATCGAAGGCTGGTTGCCTTAGAAAATGTTCGGTAGGTTGCATACACGAAAAAAAGGTGGAGTTGTATAAGAACCACGTAATTGATACGTGGCAATCAATGGTCATGTTAAAATATGGGATTGGTAACGCCAAACAACTGATTGGTCATCGACCGCCCGATTGGTAACGCCAATCAACCGATTGGTATTTTCAACTAAACTACGCCCAACGCTCCAAGAATTTAAAGCTTGGTTTTCTTAACTAACCGGTTTTCTCCGTTTATCTGCATTTTACCTCAAGATAATTAGATGAAATATTCCGTGAGCTCCTTTCGGCATAAGGGCATTGGGTATTCCTCTATCTAATGTACCCATAGCGATTTTGTTATTTGTTTTATCCAAACGTAAATGGTGTCAATTTTTTAACGCTTTATCAGATATCCCGTAGTTAAATTCTTGATTACCACGTTGAGATTCCTGAAAAAAGGTCGGTAAGGAGGCCTGACATTTTACAGCAGCTAAGTTCAGCACTTAAATTATATCATCTTTTAAGTTTTGAATTCTATCTAACACAAGGTGCCACTAGTCGACCGCTTTAATTGCCAGTGCGAAACATTAATGGGGAATTTAATTTATGGGTCTTTATTCAATAAGGGAGAACGTGGGAATGACGAACATCTGAGAAAGAATCGAAATTAAACACACAAAAAAGCAACTATTTGAATATTTTAAGGCTCAAAATCACAGTTTGACATGTCTTCGTCGACACAGTGACAACATTTTTTTATATAATATCGAAAAATAAACTTTTTCCGCGGCTGTAGAAAATTTTCGCAAGTTTCACTTCTACACGCAGTATTTGTTGAAAATGAATAAGTTCATGCATACCTCTAAAAGATTAACTTTATTTGATGAATTGATACATTTTTGATTTTCTAAAAACGCATATATTTCAGCTCTTAATTACAGGATGTATTCAAGGCTTGTGCCTTGAAATAAAAAACTTGCCGCTTACTTCCTCATTATTCTGCTCTATTCAGAAAGCTTCCCTTCTGAGTAAATTAAATCTAATCAACGCTTTCTCACAAAGGTAGCTCAGTAAAGAGAGTAAAACGTTGCGGAACTAATTTTCGCAATCTAATTTGTAGATTTTTTTCACTATTAGAATTAAAACAATCGAGAGTAACGCTCCATTTATGGTGCACTTACATAATAGGAATCGTGTCAGTTACACGGTGATTGCTTTTCGGAATTGCTATAAGCAAATTTCAATAACACGTATTATATTGCTCATTAAACTTAAGAATACTCCAAAATCAGGACAAACAAAAAAACGTTTTCTATAAAGAAGAAACATTTTTATCAGCTTAACATGAAATCGCGGCTTCCCAGTACAAAAAATGCATGAAGTGACTTAAAAAAACACGATTGCGTCACGTTTATATTCTTCTTCAAATTCTAAATAAAAGGGTACATATATTTGTAACCACCATATAAAAACATTATAAAGTGATTAATCTAAATCCGGCAATAATGGGTGCGTCGAAAAATGTTAGTAACATGAAAGAATTTGTTGCCATTACGATATTTGGCTTGGTCTTCTTGAAATTATGATTTATTTATATTTCTTGAAAAAAAGACGTATAGAATTGAACTAAATAGAAACATATCGGGATGGAAAATAAAATCCGAGTCAAGATAAACTCTTACAGCAAATGGTTAATTAATGTGCATTCAGTTCAGTAGACCAACGCGTGTTTAAGGTGCGCAAAAAACTTGTTGTGCCGACTAAAAATTTATTGTGGGGCCCGTGTCCGCCGGATTTAGTGAGAACCAATCTCTTTTCTCAGTGTACAGTGTTGGGTTAAGAAAACCGGTTAGACGACCAGAGGGGTGCACATGGCACGCTCGCTGTGATTTTCCATTTCTCGATATCCGCTCATTCTCATTCCCTCTCTTCTGCTTCGAGAGCTCGAACCCCATGACTGTATTGGAAAAGGAAAAACAAGAAAACAACAATAACAAAAATGCCACGTGTCGGAGTTTTATGCTAAATATACGTTTCGCGAAAGGAACCATCCGCTACTAATACACTACCGTGTCTTCATGTATGTACAGTATTCACTAATCGATGCTCTTGAGTTCCCCTTTCGGTACGGGAGTTTGCACGCCCACAGTTTTTGTAGTGATGTAATAGGGTTCTCACAAAGCTGCGTAGAATGTTTCGGTATTCAGCCTCTCGGCGATATTCGCCGGTTCGACGAATAATCTGTACATATGTTTGTAGTTATAGTGATACTTTGAAAGATAGCAAATTCTTTCACTGCCTAGCAACGGAACAAGCAAACGCGTCATCGCGGAGCCGTAAGGAATATCAACAACGCTTAGAGTCCACTAGGATCGAAGCAAAGGGAGGGGCTCCGTCGAAGGTATACACATAACATTGGCTTTGCCTGTTAAGGCGGCCATTAAATTGTGAAAACACGAACGAGCTTATAAAAAGGGCGTCATCGAACATTTCATCTAAATATCTTGAGTTAAACCCCGATATACGGCCTAAATGGACATTTCCGAAGGCCGCGTCTCCGATTCGTCTATGTTTGACAACTGAAACGCCAGCTGATTAAACTCGAATCAAATCAGCAACTTTTAATAACTTTTCTTTAATAAGCAATGTAAATTTCGACGATTCGTTAATGCCTTCTTCCAACTTGATTTTTATCATGAATTCCACAATGTTTACAACTTTTTGATTAATCCGTTTTAAGCCGTCAGTGGATCACGGTGCAGATGGTCGCCCACCTTAAGATACCAGCGCCGCTTGTGGCACTCTTTGACAACAGTGTATCAACAAAAAGCATTGGTTCTTATGCATTGTTCGGAATGAAAAAATAGGATATTCAATTTATTTTGAAAAATGTCCGGTAGTGGTAATAATTATTGCTCATTTGTTTTATCCTGAAAAAAGTATACATAACATTTTATCTGCCCGGTGTCGTCTGCACTTTGCGCTGGTTATTGCGTTCATGTCACATCATTAATGTAACTGTCATGAACGTAACTTTAACCTGTACCCAATCTATACGGACGTATCGCGATTGAATTACTTTAACTAATTATTGACAATTGGTAATGTTCAAGTTAGTTTCTTAGTTAAATTAAAGTAATCTAATCTTCGCGCCTTTTTCGTTTAAACACTTTTATAGATGCCGTAAGGAATGGGTTAAACTTAATCCCCAGTGAATTTATCGAGGTATCGTTACAATTCATGATGCATCACGAGATCTATATCTTCCGTTTTGGTGCACTCATAGTGTCGATTTATCCGAAAAATATGAGTAACAACGTAAGTTAAGGGTATTATCGTCTAAGAAGTTTGTTTTGTAAGTAATTTTTAGGAATTTATTTCGCGAAAACTATTAAACCTGGAATGCCGGGGTTTTGGACGCATAATGGGACATATTTCAACTAACAACACAAATTTTTATGAAATACTTTATTGGAATCTATACACGTTATGGGCTGTTATGCGTGAGATGCTCGACCAATCGAGTGCACATGTTGTAGCGGTTGCAATCGAAGAATAGAAAAACAATATTTTTTTTTTTAATTTCTATGAGCGTACTTATCATCTGAACTAAAACTGACTAAGTACGAATTTTTTTTATCGTAATCGCAGCAGTTTGAATATTAAGATTTAATTTTCCTGGAAAATTGACAGGTAAAACATGAGAGCAGGGCTAAAATATTCAAGCTATCGGTATCGTTCGAGGTCAGACTATATATAAAGGTTCCTTCGAAATGTGTGCAAAACCAGAAGTCTATCGGTCCAACAGTTTTTGCGAAAAACGTGCGCCCCAGTACAAAAATGTCGTTACGAGAAAACGCGCTTAGAGTTTGCCATACATTTAGTACTATTACTGCTGGACATATGGTGGGTAACAACTGATTTGAGTAATTTACCCTTAATCAGCTATACCGGGTCTATATAGACGACATTCCTCAGCTTCGAAAAATTCCCTCAAGCCGGTATACAATAGACACAACGGTCGAGGTACTACAGTCGAAGGGATGACTACCTGCCGCAACCAACACACTGCAACTTAGGGCTGTGTAACTATGGGAGTTCTACGAATTTCAACTCAATATATTGAGGATACATTCTCAAAACCCCAAATTATAAAAAACTGCAAAAAAAAATCGAATTTTTGAAGCTTTTCGACAGTAATCCCCCCCTTAAAAAACGCTGAAAACCCGATTTTTCGTGCGAATATCACATTAGTATTTTACGATACTAGTGCGATAAAACTTTGTTTTGTTTGACGAGTGTGAGTTTGCAGTGCAATTCGAAGGTGAGTTTATCGCAGGAATATAAACGTTTTCTTAAAAATAAAACTCACCTTCGGCTCGTGCTGCAACCACACAACACTCGTGAGAAAAAGTTTTCCGCACTTGTTTTGTAATACACTATTTATTTATTCGTGTATGCAAAATGCTTGTTCGCCCACTGTTTACAGACATGCAAAATGACTGATTTTCGCGTTGGTGTCCAAAGTGCTTTCGCGGTGTGCAAAACGCGGTTTTCACACTGTTTTAGGTTGCTATGTTCACACCGATGATAACCGCATTTTGCAGATTTATAAACGGGGAATAAACTCGAATTTTGCATTGCACGCGTAATGAAAAGGATGTCGATAAATGAGGCCAAACTTGCTTCCTGCGTACTGCTTGTGTGGAGACAACACTTCGTCTCGGCTTCGTTCTGCTCTATCAGACTCGCAGCATGTGTAAAACGCTCGTTTCGCCTGTTGAATGGAAATATACTATTTTGTAACGAATGCACGAAAACTCCCCTTATTCGTGCCTGCAGTGTGGTTGAAGCATGCGAAAATGTAAATAGGGTGTTTTAACCCCACTAAAAATGTGATTTAATGTAACTTATGTAATGTGCGCACGTGCATTTTTTTTCGCTCATCACGCATAATTGATAAGTGCCACTTTCGCCACATATTACAGGCATGAAGAGGAGGATTTTTGTGCGAGTGTTAGCAGAAAACAATTTTTATTCACTTTGTAATGAAAATTATTTTATTTTAATATGTTTTACATAAGTCGCGTTGTTCACAATCCCGGAACACAGTCTGAATAGTAAACATGGATTTTCTTCAATCTAATGGATACATACGCGGTATAAATATTTCTATAGCCATTTTAAAGAAAGTTAAGTTTTTTAGAAAAAAATTTCAAAATACAATGCTTTGTAATTTCCAGTGAATAAATAGAGTTAACCAGATATTATCATACGGATTAGAGTATTCGGATAAAAAAAATAAAACATCTTCGGATAAGGAAACTTTAGATTTGTAAAAGGCTTTCACTTTTTTTTCATACGTACGGAATATACAAATCCAAGGAACTTACAAAGATTTTTCGATTAATTTTCTAGATGAAAAGCACTTAAAAGATTTTCTGGAATATATCAGTTTAAAAGATTTTCTGGAATATATCAGTTTAAAAGATTTTCTGGAATATATCAGTTTAAAAGATTTTCTGGAATATATCAGTTTAAAAGATTTTCTGGGAAATATCAGATTAAAACATTTTCTGGAAAATATTAGTTTAGAAGATTTTCTGGAAAATATTAGTTTAGAAGATTTTCTGGAAAATATTAGTTTAGAAGATTTTCTGGAAAATATCAGTTTAAAATATTTTCTGGAAAATATCAGTTTAAAATATTTTCTGGAAAATATCAGTTTAAAATATTTTCTGGAAAATATCAGTTTAAAATATTTTCTGGAAAATATCAGCTTAAAAGATTTTCTGGGAAATATCAGTTTAAAAATAGTTCAATGGTTCAAATTCGAAGCTTTCACCAAGGTGCGTTGAATTAGGGGCTCGACGTAGATTACGTACCAAGAATCACGTGCAACGAAAAACCTGTTTCCCGTGTTTTCACAATTTCTAATCTCTCTGAACGTCTCGCTATCGACGGCGCATCGTCATCTTTTGAGCTGGTCTGTGTGGCTCTGTTGCGTCTGTACAAGTGTCTCACTGCGTGTTCCGCGTCCCGCTCTATATTTACGAGGAACGCCAACGCGAACGCAGCACCAGGCCCACCCCGAAATAGCGTTCCGTTGACGTCAAAGGGTTGTGTATAATCAGAAGCGTGGAACTCGCTCGCAAACACGCTGAACATGTTCACGTAGGAACTTAGTAGCACCCGTGCACATTTAATGCTCTCCGAGAGTGCTGGCAACTGTCCAAATGCACACACGTACGTCTGGTATCATGTATGCACGGCCATTTTGTGGTCAGCAGCCTCTTGATATACAGGAGCCTTCGATATGACGCAAACTTCAGGTATTAAATTGTGCTTACTTTTTTCAAACCAAATATTTTCGTTGTCCGAATTAAAAAATTCGTTTCCACTTAAGGAGCACTGAGAGAAAAGCATATCGTTTATTTAACGATTTCACATGGTAAAACGAATATAGGAAGGTTTGCAATGTTTTATGGTTGAAGCGATGATAATATAGTTCAATAAACGATATGTCCAAGGTTATTGGAAACGAACGTTGACATCGTATATGCAATAAAACGGCATATTTGAAACTATTAAAATAGTTTTTGAAACTACTATCATTTTAATAATTGCTACTATAATTATATTTGTTATAACCATAAAATATAGACGTTCCTCCTGGGAATTATATTAGTGATTAATCCAACTATTTTCTTATATTTGCTATAACCATAAAGTATAGACGTTCCTCCTGGGAATTATAGTTTATAGTTAAATTATCGTCAGTCCAATCATATTATTTTCAAAATTACCAGATGTTTCTCTCGGTGAGGCTCGTTGACGACTATCGAAATCAAATCAGTGCTCAATTTTCGAAATTGATTTTTTCAAGTTTCATGGGTTGAAAAACAATCGTAAAGGATGATTTGTGTTGAAGCATGTACACTTAATCCAGTGAAAGATCAATAGTAACGAATTTGCATTAAGGATGTATGATACGTACAGTCCCGCCAAAAGTGAGTTTCAGAGACAATTTCGATCATTTCCCGATGCGTTAAAAATCGGAAAAATATAATGCATATAGAACGTGCCGAAAAGATTCATTTCGCATAATAATAATCCCAAAATGTTATTAACAAATTGGTGAAAAAAAAACAATTGTTCACCACACAATCAGTTAACCTAACTTTTTTTCTAATGAAAATGATATTTTAATTGATTTGAATGCATACGAATTTTTAAAGATTTTTTTCTTTATTTTGATTTTCATTTTTTGATTTTCAAAAATGTGTGCGAAATAACGAATTTTGGATATGTGTTCGGCATAAAACCATCTACTACACTCAAGATTTTTTTGCAAAACGCATATCCAAAATTCGTTATATTCTGCGCATTTTTCAAATAAAAAAAATCAAAATCAAAATAAAGAAAAAAATCTGAAAAAATTCGTATGCATTCAAATAAATTAACATATTATTGTCATTAGAAAAAAAGTTGGTTGACTGATTGTTTGTTGAACAACTATTTTTTTTCACCAATTTGTTAATAACATTTTGGGATTATTATTATGCAAAATCAATCTTTTCAGCACGTTTTATATGCATATTTTTTTCCGATTTTTATCCCATTGGGAAGTGATCGAAATTGTCTGTGAAATTCACTTTTGGCGGGACTGTACGTATCATATATCCTTAATCGGGCTTGAAACAAAAGTTGTCCAATCTTGAACGAAGCCAACATGCGTTAAAACTACGCGAATGCTATGATAGACCAAACAACACGGTACATCCATTGTGGAATTGAGAATAAAAATAACATTTCTGTGTCTCGAGGATTGTTTTTTGAGACATTGTCAATAGTAGTGGATGGGAGGTAAAGGTTGTTGTCGAAGAAATATTTTCTTGCCTACCTAACTTCCTAACAATACTACCGCAAACGACTGTGCTACCGAATACTTGCTGATTGAGAATATTAAAATGGTATAATAATAATGGAAGAATGATTAATAGAACTGATCGCTTTTGAGGAAGTGCAATTGATTGTCCTTACCAAATTGAAGTTCAAATCAGATAAACGAATCATTCAGATGGATGATGGCAAATGATATAAAGTTTATATCATCGTGCCCACTTCGTATTCAACAAAATAATTAGTTAATATAATTCGATATATGTTCATTCCAAAATGTTTTCGGTTACTTGAACATAGAATTTCTTTCATCCAAACAAATATCAAGAGACGCCGAATAGCGTCGCGACGCCAAGTATTAATACACATTTATGTGCGAAATGATTCAGTTCAATTGCATCAGATATTTCATCGGAAATATAACATGATTCACTAAAATCGCAAGCGTATCCAAACGTATTTTCAGATTCAGTGTAACGGAATATTTTTTCAAATCAAATAAACGGACTAAACTGCCTATTGGATTTAACCAAAATAAGCATTTATTCGAATTAACCAACCATTATTCAAGCTAACTAAATTCATATCTGTTGCTTCAACTAAGCGCGATAATTAACCTGGTTCTCAAAGCCAACATGTTGGTTTTGTTGATTCAACTAAAATTTATTCAGTTTAAACAAACGTTTGCTACTTTGATAAAATCTCCAATCAACAAAACGAATTTAGTTAAATCCACTGAATTTTTTTCCAGTGTACAAAAAAAATCTACTTAAAATAAAATGTACATGTACTCGAAGTTTTATTGCAAAAAGTGGTATACTAAACTTACCATACAAGTGCGATGTCAAATTTATTTGTGGTACAGTAATTTTAAAAATTTGTTTCAATTCAACTGTTAAAGTACTATTCAAAATTTGCTGTAATTTTATTGCAAATGTACCTTAGTTTTATATCACAATCGTACATTAAATTTAATTGACGAGCTTATGAATTAAAACTTCCAATCTTTTCTGACAGTGTAGATAACACATATTAACAAGTATCAATTTATTTATCAACAATATACATACAGGGTATTGCAATATAAAAAAAGTACACCCAGAGAAATGAGTCTGATGAGTTTATTTGAATCAATTATGTGGTGTATTTGGAATGAATGAAATCTCATTTCAATCAAATAGTGTCTGTTTCGGTTGAATAAAATACTATATTAGGCCGGCCATTAAATAAATTATTTATTTAATGGCCAGCCTAATAGGATTATATTTAATCGAAATAGACTCTATTTTATCTAAATAAAATTTCATCTGATTGAAATAGATTCTATCTGATCTGAATAAAATTTTGTTCATTTCAAATACACCCTATAATCGATTTAAATAAACCCTTGAGATCCATTTCTCTGGGTGTATATTTGTGCAGTCCCGTTTTGTTCCTTATTTTTCAAAATTTATTCCAAATTTTTTATTTCAAGACAATATCAAGTAATAATTATTCATGCACAACATATATTGACATTAAATATCCCTTGCTATTAAAAAATTCTTAAAGTTCTTCGCGCGGATAGGTTATAAAATTTCAAAGAGTTGTTTATCTTTATATACATTGACCAGTTTGCGGCCGCTTCATTTAAATTGCTTTGCGGATCGTTATTCAATTCACCGAGGCGCAAGAAGTTTCGATCAGTCATGTGTGCGCGTGAACCACATACAAACAATCCAGCACGTGTAGCGTGGGGAATGGTCCAGCGCAATTTATTTGCCTCTTCGAACTCTCGATCGATAGCACGCGCTCAATGTGAGCGGAACAGCGTTAAGTGAATTTTCACTGATTATCACATCGCGTCTAAAGCCATTTACTCATTCGGCTCAATTATCTAATGGACCATAAGCGATAAAGGATTAAAGCTTTAACATAATCGTAGCATCAGGGAAGTTTATTCATAATTATACATATAAAAAGGCTACGAAATTGAACCTTACATTATTTTCTCGTTAGTTTTGAATTTCTGCAAAGCTACCACTATAGACTATGATGTCCTTGTTTTTTTTTTCACCTCTCTCCTTCTTATCCTTTATGATTCACGCTATTTAGGTTAACACTATTTGTTGTACTGCCTTTCGCTGCTTGTCTATTTTCTTTCAATTGTATTGTCCCCCATGGAAAAAAGTAGGCTAACAACGTATATTTTTCGACATATCGAAACATATATAAATAATGTACGTGGTATTTTTCTTATATACTTTTTATATACTTGGCAATATCCAATATTTTGTCCAAACGTACATTTGGCGAATATACGTAAAGTATATTTTTTTTGTATATTAGTAGTATATAAAAAATGCATCAACTCATAAAATATAAAAACACGAAATCTCGACCACCTATTAGATTTCTTATATCGACAAAGAATCTAAACAATTTAGTCAAATGTTCTTCTAACTAATTCAAGTGTTAACGAACATCTTCTTACATAAATATATATATATATATAATCTCTATGGAAAAAATATACATTCACCTATATTTACGAATACATAAAATATGGATTCAGAATTATATGAAGAATATAAAAACGATATATTTTATTTCCCAAAAATATGTATGAACTAGCATACCATCGTATATACTTTGTAAGCATACTAAAAGTTATATCCTATATATCAAATTTTTCGTCCAAAGTATAGTTGGTATATAAAATATATACTTTTCGAAATTTTTTTGAGTATACTTTTTTTCCATGGGCGGTGGCTCAGTTGCTTAGGGGGTTTAATACCCCAGGATCTAATAAATAAATCTAAATCTAAATCTGAAGAAGTATGAATAAGGATATTGGCTTTCTCATAGAAAAAGCTGAATGCATTTTTAATTTAGTAAATTACATTCTTCAAAAATCCAAATATATTTTAAAAAACTGAAGTTTACCAAAATTCGCTAAGAAATAATTAAGAAAATTTGAAACTCCTATGCAGTCTAAACTCTTCTGTCGATTAATATTGAATTATATATTGTAACAATTATATGAGGTTACGAATATGAACATTACGAATTACAAATACACTCAGTATGACGTTTGACAGACAAACGATGAAAGGTTAGATTATGGAGTCAGTTTTAATGTAACTTTACAAGCAAACATGATGACGGCATGACAGTTCCCAATCGTAAACATCATCTAGAATTATAATTGAAAATATCTACCCCAAAACCAAATACGCCTTTTTTATATTCGCTCGGTCGTAACAAAATCCATTATCACTGAATATGATGTCGTTTATGTACAACATTTGCTAGCTATTTCAGGTTTTGCAAACTTTAACGTGATAACGATAGCGTTACAGAAAATTCAAATTTAGATAACCGGTATCTTTATCAATTATTTATAAAGCACTTATGATGAACCATTTGGTACAATTCCTATTATTTCAGAACGCTGACAACCTTTATTTAAAAAATCTAAAATGACATAGAATTTATGTTACTGCATACAACTTGTCAAAAATAACGGTAATCAAAGATTAGTTACTGTTTTAGTTGTGTGCCAAATTTCAGCTCAATCGGTTTAATGGATCTTGAATTTAAGATAATTGAAATTTTGAACATATAGACCTGAAAACCTAGGTACATATTCATTAAACCACCTTTCTGTATATTTTGGATCATTTCGAAAATCGTAACTCGGAAATCTGGAAAAAAAATCCATGAATATTTATGTCCTTTCCGAGGAAGAAAAAAAATAACAACACTTCTATTCTCATTAATACGACATCCTTGCCATTGGTTTTTTTTACGCTTAGTTATATTCCCATGAGAATTGAACATGAATGAATTTTCGCCAACAGTTATTAAGAGTATGTAGATGATTGTAGGTAATTCAGATTTATTAATCAATTTCCACATGAAAACTAGTAAAATTTTTAAAAATTACCGTAATCCGCATACGATTAACAGTGTTGAAGGTCGCTATTGGTTTATATAAGGCTATAAGGTTTAATTAAGTCAGAAATATTAATGAAATTACAAAATCCTGTGATTCCCAACAAAAACGGATATCATTCTGGATTTTTACGTCTGCTCAACTATTTAATGCCAACGCTGTCGATTTTTTTAGTCCCTACACACTCCTGCGAATTTTTGGTAAAAAATTACGTTAAATGAAAGATTTTTGTTCGAGCAGAAGCCGATCCAACTCTACAACGTTGCTTAAAAACCATTTTCAATTAGTTCAAATAAAACTCAAAATTTTATTGAGATTGCTCTCAAAACCTTAGCAAAAAATTAGCATTTTCACTTTATATAATTCTTATCATCTTCTTTTCAAAATAGAAAAATGAAAATTGTATCCTAAATTGATGCTAAAAAATAACAGAAAAATCATAGTGACTACTCTTGAATAGTAGTGAAATCTGGCGAAGAATAAAAAATTTCCCAGAGGGTAAAAAATGTGCCTGATCCGAGAGATAATGCTCGATATGAGTATTTTTTGGTAGATGTGTAATACTGATTGTCGTAAAAGGAGTGACACCTATCGCACGACTCAAACCGGCTACGAATCCTCTCATGCTTGTATAAGTGCAGGATATACCGTGAAAAGTTTTGTCACACTCTCAGGATGACTTTGCACCGAGGACTCTCGCGTTAGTTGCGCGGAAGGACGAGTTCGATGGCGAACCGGTTTTCGTACAGTAGTATAGTACTACTACAAACATTTGCACACTTTTTCTCCTTCTTCTTCTTCATCTTCCTGTAGCAATATAGCGGGATGGACCACTGGCGTGTCTATTCAGCCGTCAGAACCAACACACCAACAAATATAACATTGAAAAATCGTCCTTTATTTTTTCTTTTATCCTCTCAATAGATAAAATGTGCATCGAAAAGGTCACTGCAATATACATTCACCACTATCTTGAAACTTCAGTCTTTGGTTGGCACTTCCCAAAATAGCTCATTGATTTATTCAAATTATTCATTAGCACTAAAAAATAATTTCGAAGTACAGTCAACCAATCCTAATTATCATGGCTACGATTATAGAACAAATATTATATTATATTTCTACTTCATTTGACAGTTTTCATAGTTACACGATCTGCAATTAATTATAATTTGATGTAACTATATAAAATAGTCGCATGAACTGCCACCCAATCCGTGTCAGGTCATTATTTATGAGGCTTCTATTATTTCTATGAATGTATACAAAAGTTTTCTGAAACAAAAAATTATTTGCAATAATTTATAATATGTATTTATAAAAAAAGTGAAAATTAGGAAAAGGTTTTATCTCACTGAATGGGAATGTCGATACGATAAGATGGAAGGATCGCGAACATACGCGAAGATATAAGTCATAATAGTCGCATTCTCTTCTGTTTGTTTGCGCTTCGGGGCCTTTCGATACCAGGGTCAATCCTTGGAAGAGCACGGCCCTGGCATGTAATTTACGTTGATGCACTTTCGTCCACGTCTACCACGACGCTTCTGACTACACGCGACCTGCATGCACGTCTTGGTCGTCGTCGACCGCGACGGCGCGAGGCCGATCGATATTTGACGTTTAATAACGTTTGTTGCTAATTCCCAATGTTAACACACCGGTTCATGTACTTTAATCAATATTCTTATCTTGATCAGCAAAGTAAACACATAGTGGCGACAAATTCCAATGGCCTTATGTCGTTCAAAAAAACAGGTCGTTGACGATTCTTCACAAAAATGTGAATTTCATTATTGATCCATTTGTAATAGTTCGTTCATCCGAATGTTTTTGTTTAATTTGCATTTACTGCATTAGAGATACTAATAGTTACAAAAAAACTCAAAGGATAAAGAATGAAAATATATAAAAGGCGCAAGGATTAACAATTACTAATTTAAATTGATCGGTAGGATTCCTTATAAATTCAATCAATTATGATTTGGATTCAAGAACTTTTAAGCGCTCTATACGTGTCAAAAGAGTGCTACATTTTTGGAATTGTTTCTCTGCTTATCATTGTGCAATAGATGTAAAAGGTAGTGAAAGGTAATGTATGTTGCAGGATTTGTCCTTAACCCAGGGAGATATTTGCAGAAATGGATCTGTGGAAATATTTACTGATTAACGTTCATTACCCGTGACTTAAGTTTTTGTTGAGTTTGAGAGGTGTTAAATTTTTGTAGGTAAATGAAGGAGTTTTTTTGATGGTATACCGTTATTTTCGACCAATTAATACTGATAAATACATAAACGGTCATTTTACAGCAAAAATTACATTTAAGAGTGCTAAATGAACGTATTTAGATTTGGTGGAATAGCAACCTCGGCGTCCGTTTGTTTTGTCCGTAATTAATCAGCCTTGAAAATAGTGGGAGGCATAATGTTCATTAATATTCGTTGAATTTTTTATTTGGTGCCCATCGTTAGAGTCGCACTGAGAGAAAAATCTGGTAATTCTGAAAATAATATAATTGGACTGACGATAATCTACCTATAAACTATAGTTGCCAGGAGACACATCTATATTTTATAGTTATACCAAATATAAGAAAATAGTTGGATGAACCATTAATAATATTCCCAGGAGAGCTGTCTATATTTTATGGTTATAGCAAATACAATTATAGTAGCAATCATCAAAATGATAATAGTTTCAAATATGCCGTGTTGTTGCATACACAATTTCAACATTTGTTTACAATAAACTTGCAAGTATCGTTTATTGAACCATATTATCATCGCTTCAACCATAAAACATTGCAAGCCTTCCCTATATTCGTTTCACCATGTGAAATCGTTGAATAAACGATATGCTTTTCTCTCAGTACGGCGTATTAAAAATTTAGAATGTCTACAGTCTACATTTTTTTCGGTCATTTTCCAAAGCGAAAGCACCGAAAATAATATTTTCAACTGACTAAAAATAGAAAACAAGTAGATTGTAGGAATCGGTATTGATTAAGCAACTAATCTGAGATTTACAAAATGCAGAAAAATCAAGATATAGTAAATGTTTATAGAATCGATAATTCATATCAATTCTATATACATATGAGCGATGCCACCAACATTTTCTGTTCTTCAAAAATTCCCAAAAATCGGGTTTTGTTGTTGTAAAACATTCATCAATTTTTTATCCGATAAAATAGAAATTTAATGAGATATTAATATTTTTTCTTTTCATTCAAACGTCTCTATTTTGGGTCAGTTTAATTGTCCATATATTTCTGAAAAATGAAAGTATGTGGAATTTTATGGCCTACAAAAAAAAACAATACAGATTTATATGAGACAATGTAGCTTAAATTGACTCAAAGTTTTAAAAAATATATATATTAACAATCTTTTTTTTTTCCTCGAAGGTACCACTATTTTTCAACTGGATGATTTTTGTTACGTTCCGTAAATGAATAACGAATTTTTAAGCTTTTGTTTAGAAGGGGATTCGGAGTTTTCGGCCACTTTTAAAGCCAAATCATCTTTTTAAAAATCTTTTTGTTTTTTGCGAAAACCTATATTTGATCCGAATTGATTTACTCGAAATATGTATATGCATAATGAATGTTAAGAATGATTTCTGTAATGGCTAAGGTATTATAATTCAATCATGATCACATGGTGGGGTCTCAATGATTTTACCGTGGAAAATTGCTGTACTTCATGAACAATTTGTAATCCAACGATAAGGATAGTTCTTTTCATCCGTTATTCATATACAGAACTTAAGAAAATTCATACGGCTAAAAAGTAGCGGTACCTTCGATTAAAAAAAATTGGTAATATTCTTTACAGGAAATTTGAGTGGATTAGAGCTAAAATGTCCCATATAAATCTTTATTAATTTTTTTTGCAGGCCATTGAATTTCACATATTTTCATTTTTCAGATATTTATGTACAATGAAACTGTCGCACGATGGAGCCGGTTCAATGGAAAATAAAAAAAATTCTAATATCTCATCAAATTTCAATTTTATCGTATTGAAATTGGTAAAGTTTTCACAATAATAAAAACGATTTAAAAAAAAAAAATTCGAACAAAACAAAAATTTTGGTCGCCGAATTCGGGTGGAATCGCTCTTATATATTCGCATGGCCTAGAATTTTATATTTCGGGAAGTTTATTTGGCAGTCCATGGTCGGCAAATTTAGATGCTCCGACCAAATCTCTCTACACAATGTATAAATTAACGTATCGAATATACCTCGACGTAATAAACATAAAATTGCTGCATAAATGGTTTTTGTCAGGATATCACCATCGGATTCGGTTAAGAATTTATGATACGTACAGTCCCGCCAAAAGTGAGTTTCAGTGTCAATTTCGATCACTTCCCGATGGGATAAAAATCGGAAAAAAATAATGCATATAGAACGTGCTAAAAAGATTCATTTCGCATAATAATAATCCCGGAATGTTATTAACAAATTAGTGGAAAAAACAATTGTTCCAATAAACAGTCAACCTTTTTTTTTATAAAAATGATATGTTAATTTTTATGAACGCGTATGAACTTTTTCAGATTTTTTTCTCTATTTTGATTTCGATTTTTTTTATTTTGAAAAATGCGCAGAATATAATAAATTTTGGATATGCATATTACAAAAAAATCTTGAGTGTAGTAGATAGTTTTATGCCGAACACATATCCAAAATTCGTTATTTCGTGCACATTTTTGAAAATATAAAAAATCAAAATTAAAATAAATAAAAATCTGAAAAAATTCATACGCATTCAAATAAATTAACATAGCATTTTCATTTTTTAAAAAGTCAGGTTGACTGATTGTTTGTTGAACAATTATTTCTTCCAGAAATTTGTTTAAAACATTTTGGAATTATTACTATGCAAAATGTATCTTTTCAGCACGTTTGATATCGATTTTTTATCTCATCGGGAAGTTATCGAAATTTTCTCTGAAACTCACGATTGGCGGGACTGTACGTATCCTTAAACCAATCCCCTGGTCTCCATGAATAAACAACATATATTATTATAAATATAAAATTTCCGGATAAGGTCGACATGTTTGTCCGCTGCTGCCGCTTGTGTAGGGACACCTCTATATCGTTTTTCGCCTGAGGCTCGGAAGTGGAAGCTCAAGAGCTCATATAGCCCAGGCTCTGATGTAGTGTTGACGTCCCTGGTTCGTAACACTACGCTTACCAACATTCACGTAATTTCCAGTCGTCGCACATACATCGTCTTCGTGTATATACATACTATTATGCGAGAGCCGGCGTGGGGTCCGATACAATACGAATATAGACTAAAGTCGACCGGCAAGCCGGCGCAGTCCGTTCTCCGCCGTCGTGCTACACACAGTTGAGTCGAAAGGCTTTGAGCGCTCGCGCACGGTCAGCATCAACGAAAGGAGTACTAATCGTCGTCGACGACGGTAACGTCGATGAATAAAACCATACGAAATCGGCATAACGTTAAGGACAACGTTAAAAACCACTTATAATTAACATTCCACAAACAGTAAATACAAAAAGGGCTTTTTCATGCTTTCACAAATTTTATGAAAGGCTTTCGCGTTATTCTGTTATTATATAAATATTTTGAAAAAACAACTGATTATAAACGTGAGTAGTGAATTAAACGTGTAAATAAATGTTTCATCGAATCGTCGAGAGATTCGTCTTTACGCCGGAGGTTCGCTATTGGAAAAGAAAGTTGGTGTTCGTGATTACATGAGTGGACTACACTTTAAGGACCCGAAAAGGGTTTAGAACTCATAACTTCGCTTAGAACATCTAATAACGTGAGTTGACATCACTTTTTTCACTCGCTTTTTATGAAATAATCGTTATGGACCGGATACAACCGGTGATAACTAGTTACTAATTTAGAGGTCGCTTGGTGTGAATGCTATACACACTATAGCTCGAATAGTAAGTGTGCAACGTCGGTGCAACGTTTGCGGCCTTATTGATGATAAAGCGGTATTTTATTATTGAAAAATTCTTCACCCAAGGCTGATGTTATTTCCTGAACACCTCGGAATTGTTTACATATGCATTTTCGCAGTATTTTGAGTTTAATGTAGTCATTGTGCCCGACCTTTTGTAAAGTTTAAGCATTGGTTCTTCGTTTTATTGCAGCGCAAGTTTTTTTATTGGGTGTTCGCAGATTAAAGATTGATCATTGACAATGTTTTGGAAATTAATATGTTATATTAATTTTGATATACAATTCTGTAGTAATATCATAGCACTTTTATTTGGAACATTACTTTTCAACGTGTTTAATATATCGTTTTCTAATTTTACATGATATTCGCATATTAAATTTAGTACGGCTAATATTCTTAGAAACTTTCGACAAAGGTATATTCATTTCTGTAATCATAATCTTACAGTGGCATTTGCCGCTACGATTGATTTGTTAAAAAGGGTTCATACATAGGTTTTTGTGGAAAACTAAACGAACTTGAATTTCTAAAACATTCTGTTCATAAATGTTAATTTTTGCACTATATCAAATGTGTTACGGATTCCTCACAATGGATCGGTGCGATACAAAAAACTAGAACCTTGCGAATTGCTTTCTCACTTTTTACACTATTTACAAAGCAATGTATATCAGTATGTCGATCGATTGCGGCTTTCTTATGGAGGAAGTATTGTTGACGGTATAAAATAGTCAGGAAGCAATTCGCAAGTTTCCACTTCACATCCTTTTAATTCTATGGAAAATTTACAAAAAATTTCATAAAAGTCGAAAAATTAAAAAGTTATAAGATCTTGAGAAAATGTTATTCAAAATACTAAGGCTAGAAACATATCTTCAATTTCACAGTGGTAATAAAGTCTTAGTTTTCAGCGTTTTAGTAAATAAATTTGTATAAGTTGCAACAATTTTCGAGTTGAAGGACTTTCTGAATTGTTTTCTTAAGAAGAGCTTTGAAATCAATTATTGTTCCATTTATTTTAGTATGACAATGCAATTTTGTTTGTTTGGCACGTAAACATGAATAGCGAACTGTAGAGAATGGACAAAACTCGGTCATTTTTATACTGTTATCACGAATAAATTGTAATTGGTTTATTTTCAAACATGAAGGCTCACATGGAACACAAAATATTTCTAATACTGCACTGAATTTTAAGCAAAAGGGACATACTTATTAATATTAAAAAGTCCAAAACGATTGAGAATAAATTGTAGAAAAATGGTCACAACTGAAATAATGAACAAAACCAGTGTATCTACTCTACTTGCAACCATACCATTGATTTCTATACCAAAAACTAATTCCATCGCGACTTGTGTCCGGCAAACAATTCGACCATCATAGTATTCATAAACAACTATCAATGCATTGTTCAAGCTGATATTTTTATACTTGCATAAGGTAATTAATAATCATGTCGAATTGGACTTAGTTACGGTACCAAGAAAATAAGTGACACGACTATGAAATTAATGTAATTTTTTTATAGACTAGCAATTTATATTTAACACGTGATACTTATATATAGTTATCAAGTAATCAATAATTGGCCTTGCACTCTAGTAATACCCAAATGTATTTAAGATATTTTCCGGAATTAAACTGCGTCAGAGTTCATTTCCATCAAGTCTTTTTTATGCTACAATGGAACCATACCCACAATTTACAAAAAACTATTCATTGCATATCGAATGTTTTATAATTACATTAACTTTTACTATTTCCATAGATGTCTCTAATTAGCTGCATTTAAACTAATAGTAAAATAACGATTCAATTATATTTTAAACTTACCGTTGTTACTGTAACAACTGCAGGAGTTCTGAGCGCTTCACGTTAATACGATAATGCAGAATGATTGATCATAATCAAAATCTTTTCAAAATCTTTTCACAAGTTTAATTCGTTAATTTGCTGCGTATTTTTTCGCTTTCTTCTTTAAAAAGAGCACCGTTTCTACAAAATTTGATTGACAAAACAGTACGTCCTCATATAGCCAATCGTACATAGATTACAAATTCAAAAAGAACAAAAAAATCGATTTTCCATACTTCAACATGTGTTAAAAAAGTCCTCTGACAATAAATTCTATTCCCTTTTTTATACTCCCAAAATAAATCGTCAAAGTAAGGTCTTTTATCTGGTATTAGAATAGTGATAATCCTTAAGCTGCCATTGTAACGATTTTCCGTCCCTAACAGCACTAATGCTGGCACTATGCCTGCACAGTTTTGACGCTGGCGCTGCACAGTGTGTCGAAACTATGCAAGCACAGTACCGGCATGCGCTGGCGCTGCACAACGTGGCGGAACTACGCTGGCACAGTACCGGTATGCGCTGGAGCTGCACAAGGTGTCAGATCTATGCAAGCACAGTACCGGCATGCGCTGGTGCTGCACAGTGTGTCAGAACTATGCAAGCACAGTACCGGCATGCGCTGGAGCTTCACAAGGTGTCGGAACTATGCAAGCACAGTACCGGTATGTGCTGGAGCTGCACAAGGTGTCGGAACAATGCAAGCACAGTACCGGCATGCGCTGGTGCTGCACAGTGTGTCAGAACTATGCAAGCACAGTACCGGCATGCGCTGGCGCTGCACAACGTGGCGGAACTATGCAAGCACAGTACCGGCATGCGCTGGCGCTGCACAACGTGGCGGGACTATGCAAGCACAGTACCGGCATGCGCTGGCGCTGCACAACGTGGCGGAACTATGCAAGCACAGTACCGGCATGCGCTGGCGCTGCACAACGTGGCGGGACTACGCTGGCACAGTACCGGCATTAGCACGCCATGCCGTTAATAATGGAGCTTAATGCTGCAGTACATAGCGCATTTTTGACAACCCACGTATCGTTATGCCACGGTCGTTCCATCACTGTGTCGCAACATACCTAAACGGGTATTTTCGACCCCTATAATGCAAGCCAGATAGGGATATTGCGTTCGTTACATAATGAACGTTATTTAGGTAATATTCATTGGTTCAGTATATGCTGTAATTCTTATTGAAAATAGCTTCGATAACTTGGCATCGAATCGCTGCCACGACTCTTGATTCTATCCGTTCATTGGAATATTCAGGTAAACGAAGGAACATAAAGATGTTTCTTTATCTACCTCAGCATTACCCATAGGCAGTGACCAATTCGAGAATATTCCAAAAAAAAATGTACTGTCGCTCATGATAAACAAACAATAGGGTAAATTAATTTAACTGTTTTTCAGCTATCTACTGAGATCATTTTGTAAAAGCCTATTTCCGAAAGCGTGGGTTAGATTGGTCTGTTCATTTACTAGTATGTTTTCAAATTTTCGTATGTAGTTTTTATTTGTATATACTTCGCAATAAAAACACGATTACTTTTTAGTTGCACCAGATAATTCGAGATTCTGGTCGTCCGGTAGATTTTTAACGACAATCTAAGATGGTTACATTTTATAGAAACCCATAACAAAACACTTTTCCTGCTGAACTATTCATTTACTGGAAAGATTGGCCTACTGCCGTTTATTAATTTGAAAGAGTAAAAAGAGTCTTTTCGGAAATTAGCGTTTATTGGTAAACTTGATTTAAATCACACTATTGGGAAAATTTTTCTATCTTAGAAACACATGCTATCAAAAAAGATACTTTCCTCTCGCATAGAAATAGGAACCATTCTTCGATTTATATAGTAATCGACGTAGATTTCCGGAATGTGAAATTTTTTAGAATTATTAGAAAAGAACTTTTTAGAATTAGTTAGAATACTAGGTCCAACTATACCGACATAATTCCCAGGAGTAACGATTATATCGATTGGTACTGGATACTATGTCGCTCTTACTATGTTTCTAGCTATTATTTTTCGTCATTGTCGTAACTATAAAATATAAACCTTTATTCTGAGAATTATAACGTTTGGTAAAAGTATAGTATTGTTGTTTCAACGATGTATTTTTTCTCAGTGTGTTGTAGCTTTTCCGCTAAAGTTCGTGTTCGCAGACATTGCGTGTTGCTTTTAGTCTGGGCATGAAGAAGAGTTGACAAGGTCGACACTGATTATTGGAATTCTAGACGAGTTTTCTGAGGCAATGTTCGATGGTATGGAAAATAAATAGTAACTTTCCCTTAACTTTTCGAATCACATCAGTGTTCTCTCTAAAAATATATTTCTCTCGGGTATATTCAAAAGCAAATATGAATAAACCATTGGGGCCATTGGAAACCTCACCCCATACTTATTTTCTATAGAAATAAGCATGACGAATGTTGATATTATTATGTTAAGTCCACGATTGTAAATATTAATAAATTTCATGTACTCAAAGGAGTTTGAATACAATCGAGAAAAATATATTTCTGGAAAGGTCTCGATATGAGCCAAAATTTCAAGGAAGAGTTACTTTTTATTTTCCCTAAAAACGAATACTGCGCCCCAACAAACTTATTGACAAGTCTAGGACTGAACCAAGATTGCGTACATGTTCCTCGATTACGTAAATCCAAATATTCCTGTTTTTTCGCTGCATGTAGAATTTGATACACATGGAAACTAAATATATCGAGACCAAAAAAAATTGAGAACTTCCGTTTCCTTATCCAAGTTACAAAGATCACAAAACCAAACAAAATATAAGCGAACGGTTTTTCTCGAAAACGGAACACCTTAGTCTCTTGAAATACAATACTTTCTCTGAGTGTATTACAATATTACATCATTTTTCGGGAATATTAAAAAATGGCTGAGTTCGTGAGGAATTATTTCATATAAGGTTTTAAAAAGATAAGCACTCATAAGAATATCAAGAACCACTCGATAAAAGCGTAAATGTATTTATATAAATAGTCACGCCGACGGACAATTAATACTTGTCGCTAGTTGCCAGAACTATCACGATTTCTTAGCGTGCATCGGTTTCGTATAGCGGTACGAAAATAATTTTTGACCGTTCGCCCATTTCCTCATAACAGCTGTCAGCTTCTCTTCACTTACAGCAAGACACGTGTCGCGCAAAATGTGAACGAGAGAAATTCATTTAACGAGCTACGATCGGATTCTCAACGACTAGAACGAAAGTAACGATCTGGACGCACAGTTTTCTGTATCGCGACGAGCCTCTTGCGTCCGGCCTGTGCAACGTTGCTCCTCAGCGATAGTAAAAAGGCGTCAAAAGGAAAGGAAAAAGAGAGGTTTCACGGTTTATATAGAGATACAGTGCCTAGCACGACGAACCGGCAGTGGAAAATTCTGTCTCTTCTCTCTTCGTCCCTCTGGCTGTACGACGACGTGAAGAGTGCATATGTCGATTGAGAAAATATTTATAACCTCTTGAGTGGAGTGCTCTCACACTATATGACCGGGCGTCCTTGTGCACGTCACAGTCTTGCTTGCGGAAAACTCCGTACCTTACTCGCATAATAATTCATCGTTTCCATGTTCTTCGTTGACCAGCTACTCGAGTTCATAGCTACGTCCATAAATAGTCCAACAAACATATGCACAATGGTATCGTAATAAGCATCTGCACCAAATAAAAACGAGACTGTTAACCAGGAGGGGTTATCACCTGAATAATTGTAAAAATAGAATTGTCTCACAGTTGCATAAATAAAATCGCAACGAGTACTGCAAGCACACTGGAGCTTAAGGATGTATGATACGTACAGTCCCGCCAAAAGTGAGTTTTAGAGACAATTTCGATCACTTCCCGATGGGATAAAAATCGGAAAAAAATAATGCATATAAAACGTGCTGGAAAGATTGATTTCGCATAATAATAAGCTCAAAATGTAATTAACAAATTGGTGAAAAAAACAATTGTTCAACTAACAATCAGTCAACCTAACTTTTTTTCTAATGGAAATGACATGTTAATTTATTTGAATGCATACGAATTTTTTCAGATTTTTTTTGTTATTTTGATGCAGATTTGTTTTTTCAAAATGTGCGCTAAATAATGAATTTTGGATATGTGTTCGGCATAAAACTATCTACTACGCTCAAGATTTTTTTGTAAACCATATATCTAAAATTTGTTATATTTTGCGCGTTTTTTAAAATAAAAAAAATAAAAATCAAACTAAAGAAAAGAATCTGAAAAAATTCGTATGCATTCAAATAAATTAACATATCATTTTATCATATCATATCAGTTAGTTTGACAAAATAAATGTCAAACTATGTTGTTATTGCTCAAAGCATATTGTACACTGTGAACACATTTATCTGTGTACAGTTGCTAATAATCAGATTGTTTGTCTGACCTTAAAAGAATAATTAAAGAACTTGAGTGACACAAAAATACTACTTAGCGCGGTTTTCTATCTTTTTTACTCATCAGTGACGTTTTTTTAAAAATAGTTTCCCCTTAGAGTGATAAAAAACCGATACTTCTAAAAAAATGAAGATTCTTACAGAGGTAAAATAATACTCAGGAAGATCGGTATTGAATTTGAATTGGATTTATAGCAAGACCCATGTCTCGAAAATTATTGGAAATTTCGAAAAAACTACGTTACCGCTAATCACTATGGTTGGTAACTTGGATGAGCTCACATTCTTCATAAAAAAGAACTAATATTTATCGGTGCAAGGTATTAAATCTTGTGAAATCGGCAGAGGGGTTCGAACATTTTCACAATTTTTATTTTATTTATTTCACCGGTGAATTAATAATTTATAAAGCGTGCTAAACTCACTGTAACATTCCTCACATCAATCAGGGATTCGCAGTACCAAACTCAGTGAAAGTTGGTACAGATAGTCGAATTGTATGTATTTTTAATATGGCTGTATTTATTATTATCGAGGGTCGCAATAATATGTCTTGTAACTCGTAAACCACTTGAGCATTATATTTTTATTTCGTCGCAATACGTCTACAGCATGTACTCGGTATTACCTACCATTCCTGTATATATCTATTGAAGCTATTTGAGATTTCTTTTCATTTTCTTTAATTTCAGCGCCACTCAAATTTTATTGAAATTCCGTTTTTCAATGTTTTCTCATAAACAATACGAAGTGCTTTCCATTCATTTTATACTGCTAATAAAGCTCGTCTAGGGAAAAAGTTGAAGTCGATAAACATGATTCTAATTGATGATTGCTTCGTATTTTGTACTTATTTCTGTACTTCATAACAATTTTCATTTTTGTACATCCAAACAAAATGGTCATAATTGAATAGACGATTGTGAAGGCTTTTTAAATCCGTTGAGACCCTGTAACTTAACTGCCTGCGTAAAAATAATTAAATAAATAATAAAAAGAAGATCACAAATCGACATATGTAAAAAAGTGCCACTTTTGAGATGCTTTCGTTGAATATTTTAGAAAATTTCAAAACGATTCCGAAATCGTTTTGATATTACGTTTACTGACTAATTCAAACAATTTGTGACTTGTTTTTGACATCTTTTCAAAACGTTTTTATATTCGATCGAAAATCTTGCGAGTTTGCTAATTTCTGCGCTGTTCGAGATCAAAAGTTGTCAATACTGTGTCATGAACTGCGTTTAAATTAGTCAAAAGCTCCATATCAAATCAATCTCAAACCGCTTTGAACTTTTCTAGAATTTCTCGTTTTGAAAATGGCACTTTTCAAAGTATGTCAATTTATGATCCCATTTTGACATAATTATGATACGCGAAAAACTGGTTTATGATACGGCACTTAATCAAATTTAGGTTGTTCCATCGATGTATATAAAAAATTAGTTTACCAGCGATTGGAAAAAGTGAGACAGATGTTCGAGAATTAAAAGGAGTTGAGTGGAGGCCATCGATTCAATTCCTTGTCAATAGCGTAAATTGGGCGTCGCACTAAATCACTTTCTGTGCCAGCAGGAAAATGCGCAGAGCTACGGAAATTGAGGATCGGCTAGTAGTCTCTAATAGACAATTTCGAGCAGGTGCACAGTACTTTTCCGGCTTCGGGACGAAGACTACATGCACCGGGTTTCATCGGATGAGTCACAGCGAAAGTATGCGACTGATATAGAGAGCTATATAGCTATACGATATCCAGCATATACGAGAGAACCGACGACTGTAATAGTCGAGCAAACACCCGAGCGCCATGGAGTCTGCTGGAGAACATCATGAATTGGAGCCGGTTACTGGATAGTACGTAAAACATCGAAACCCTGTGAGAGGCAAGCACTCGTGAAGCAGCACTAGAGACTTCTCCACCTTGCCGACATCACTCATGAAGCTTAACAAGTTTCGAAACTGGTTACCACAATCAAAAACGCTTATTAAAACCGGACGACGTTTCGAATCTTGCTTCACTATCTTCTCAGCGAACTCGTAGCAAGATCTTATGCTGTGTAACGTGAATCTCGCGAGACACGAGATTCTCGTCACGAGACTTAAATGATGATTCAGACTCTCGCGGATTGAACTCGGCATTCCATTGCTTTCATTTAAATCACGAGATCCGAACCGCGTAATATGTATCCAGTAACTTGAGCATGTTATATATACTCAAAGAGGTCGCGATTCTTCGTGTCACGAGGACCAGAGTTTGGTCCTGATTTGACGAAAATAGTGGATATTGAAGTGGTTGACGAAAAAAATTGAATAATAGCTGAACGGTATTATTCGTATTTTTTTTTTAGAAACGTGCAAATTGCTTTCTCACGTCTTACACGCTTTACAAAACAACTTTTGTGAGAAAGTATGTTGATCGATATTGCCGTACTTGCAGCAAAAGCTTTGCCGTTGGTGTCAAATAGTTAAGAAGGAATTTGCAGAGTTCTACCGTGTCGTTTTTTCGCTTTATTAAATATTTGCGCAAAATGTTATGAAAGTCGAAAAATACGAAATTTAAGAACATTCTTACGTCCTTAATTGTATATAATTACTTAATCAATGTTTGTTTATTTGTAAATACAATTTTAGCCCAAACTCTATAAAACTACACGAGTTTAAATACACATTCTTAATAAAATAGAAAACATTATAAATGTCGAATTCCTTGACAAAATCACGTTAATTCTAAGATTGAACTGTGGTCGCGATGATGGTCTACTAATGTACTAAATTTGGAACCAGTATTTCAAATAACTGTGGTAGTTGAGCCTTTACAACGAAAAAAATCATGCACACACACATACAGACATTTTGTCTGAACCACTTTTCTAGACGTTTTAGACTTTTTGAAGCACCCTGACATTAACATGTCGAAGAAAAGTTTGTTTCTTGATAAAAACAAAACGCTCTATCAAGGATTCGAAACCAGTTTTGTCACTAAGGAGTCGTTTATTCATATTTGCATCGATACATATTTGTATCGGTACTATTAAGTGGTATTTTTTATTCGGTTAATTTTTTGTTCGTTCGATTATTTACATACTTTCGTTAACTATTTTTGGAGATTTTTTTTTTACTACAGTAAGATATAAAATTGCAACTAAAACTCAATAGCCTTCTTAATATACTACTAGTTATTGGCTAATTTTATCGTAGTAAAACTTAATGTCTCATTACGATTTTATTTATCAGAGCGTCGTATAAAAGATTCAAAAAATAAAAATAAATCGCCGGAACGCTAAATTTTATAGAATGTTTTTCTGTAAAATAAAATACGCATTGTACTAACAAAGCGCTACAATATATTATCCTTCACGCATCAAATCATATTTATTCAGGGTTTTGTATGTATTCAAAATCTGTTAGTTCAAAAAAATTTCTGACGAGTGTGAGTTTGTAGCACGAGCCGAAGGCGGGTTTTTCAATTACACACTCGTCAGAAACAGTTTTCATCGCACTTTCAATATAGTTTTTAGTAAAGAGACAGTAGCAATTTTCGTTCTCATTGCTACAGGATATACAAATGATTCATTCATTATACTCTAACAGTAGTATGCATTTCCCTATATTTAAATACGCGTCCCTCATAGGAAATGTTTTATTAATGTAAAAAAAAATTATCGTCGGAAACGACCCGAAAACTGGTATCGAAAAAAAAATCTTTGTAGTACGTGCGTTGGGCTTATGAGTTCAGTACAACAACAAAAAAGTGTGACTGTCTCAGCTCAAAATAGAAGCTCAGAAGCTATAATAATTCTTCTCACACCTTCATCATAACTTTCGCAAGTAGACAGAGTAAAGTTTTTATCGACGATGAGTAACGATTAGGCCATTGGTCGTTCTGTAGTTCACCAAGCTGCGCAGATATAGAAAGCAGATATTGACTCATTAAACACGAAAGTGGATTAAAAGTCTCGGGGTACATTTTATGTGCTTGTAAACTCGATAAAGAAGAATCACATTTGCATTCACTGACTCACGGCGATGTATATGATCCAATCAATCGTATCGTCATTATTACCAAGTTATTATGTAAAATTGATGCTCTGGAATAAAGAGCTACGATTTATTGATCTCATGCGTATAAGCTTGCATAGATATATCTTGATTGAAATCATGATGTATGTTACTCGATGGATGAGCTCGTTATGCCATAACCGATACTTAAATGTACACTTCGAGAAATCGTAATAGAACAGTTATCTATGAAGTGACAACTGTTCATTTTTAATCGATCTAACGTTTCGTAGTACGAGTAATTATGAAAATAGTTATGGTTACTATTTTGTAGTTATATACAGAGAGAAGAATAGTATAGATAGTCCAGACACTATAGTGAAAATGATTAAACATACGAGAACTATGAGAATTTTTACCATATACATAACATTCTTTACCATATTTCGTGGTGAAAATTATCATAGTTCTCGATTTTTTCGTCAGGTGACAGCAGCTATGGTACCCTAATACCAGACGCGTTTTATAATTTTTACTATAGCGTTTGTTGATTTTTTTTCAGATCCTTTTCTTCGTATAGTAACTATCCTGATAGTTGTGGCAACTGTAGAAAAAAATTGTTGCATAACGTAAAAATAAATAGTTGTCACTTTATAATACGATTAGTAATACGATAATTTTCTCTCAACGTACGAGGCATTCTAAACCAACTCGACTAATGCGTGATGCTATCTTGATTTTTATTTAGTTTGTAAATATTCTTGTACTTGTACCTTAAGGTAGTCCTTGCCCCTAGTATTAATTTCGCGTAAGTTTAAAGGAATGAGCGGAAATTAAAAACACTTCCTAGTTCACTTTGAATTTTGTGCTTTTCACATATATTTCCCATATAGAAAAGAAAAAAAATTTAAGGTTAATTCAAAAATCTGAAAAAATTCATACGTATTCGGAAAAATTAACGAATCATTTTCATTAAAAAATACAGTTGGGTTTTCGGAAAATTTGTTAAACAACTTTTATTTTCAACAATTTGATAATAACATTTTAGAATAAGTATTATACAAAATGAATCTTTTCAGTGCACTTGATGTACATGATTTTTAAAGATTTTTATACCATCGAGAAGTGTTTGCATTTCTTACTTATTTTTTTCGACCTTATGAAAAATGGATACCCTGCGGAAGGACTCGCTTAAAGGACCCCAAATTTTGTTTGGATTTTATCCAAATATTGTGATTCTTTTATTAATTTGTTAGAGAATTCATGGGAAAATAATTTTGTGTGGAATCCGAATGAATAGAAAATGAATATTTATACATTTCTATCTATAGTTATTTGAATATCGTTCCATATGAATAGTTTCCGTTGTAATGCTCATGCAACATTTATGACGCAAAACTGTTTTCCAAGTATTCGAGATTGTGCTTCGAAGCGTGATCAGCGGAAATGCAGTTTTGGACCATTGAACTTTACAAATAACAGTTTACTACGTTTACACTAAATGCCATTAGGAAAAAATCGCGAGTCATGCATAGAGCAACCAGAGCGTTTAGTAATCGAAGCAATTCTCCTGGCTTCCGCACTTTACGTAAGAGAGAATACAACAAATGGCGATAGCTGCATTCTTTTAGCTTCCTTCGACACTAAGCTCTTCCCATACGTAAAAGTCATTGCAGTGGAGCCGCAACTTTCGAACAGAAAAGAATGCACTATATATTTTACGTTTCTATATTTTCGAATTTTCCAGTCTGCAAAGACTTAATTAAATACATTTATAACTGAATTTTTTATTTGTAATTATCGAAGATCTCGAGAAAGGGCCAAATCTATTTTTCTCTCGTATAACTAAATCTGATATATATATGAGCAGACCAAGAAAATTTTTTGTTTCCTTTCGATGTTTAATTTTCAAATAAAGATTAAACATGAAATTTTATTAAACAATATATATCGAGCGTTATTCCCAGATGAAATAAAAATACATTTAGAGTGTTTCCAAATTATTTAAGGCGTCAATTTAATTGTTGTCGTCTTCTACAGGTATATTAATTATTCATCGGAAAACACTCACTTTTTTTTCTAACTGCAGTATTATGTGTTAAAAATGCTATCATCTATCCGCAACTAATAATAAAAATGAATTTCAGTCGCAAAGAAAATTGTCTAAATCCTTTACGACTGTTTTTTTTTAAATAATAAGTATCGAGCGCTCACTAATTTTTAACGAAATATGTTTTGAGTCCCAGGCGTTATTCAACGTTGAAAAAAAAAACTAATATGATGATAAATCATATTTCGCGAAATGTTTTTTTCGCAAATCAGCTCCACTATTATGAAAGTATAATTTGCGGCTTTGTTACTACCGTAATCATCCTCGACGCCAAGAAGCACTTGGGCGTTTTTCGCTCGCAGTATCTCACAGTATCGCGAGGCAATCGCGTGATGGATGGATTTTCCTGAGTGTCAGTTTAGCTTCGACAACATGTACTCGAATAATTTACCAGCATTCCGGAATAGTGCCTCGCCCAATTAACACTGTTAAGTTGGGCGCACCTCATACTAAATATAGTTGTGTTTTACAGCTCATGTTCAGCGCCATGGGTAATTGAACAAACTAATTTTGCTATTTTCTACTGACAAGGTCAAGGATATCGTAGAAATAATAAAGCACTTACACCGTTTGTTTCAATTGCGAATAATGCACAAGCAGTAAAACAAATCGAGCCTGTTATATGCGAAAAAAATACATTTTATGTTAGTCTTGATCCGTTTGCAATTAACAGCAATCAATAGGTTACTAGAACATTATTCAGTACTCAGTATCAATATTATGGTCATTTTACCATCAATATTGGATAATTTATTTTCAAGATTATTATATCACGACAATCACTTGCAATACTTAATTCCGAAAGTCTCTTTTTGAATACCTGCAATAAAAATTAATTTTCTATTTAATTAACGACAAATTTTGAAGGAAAATGGAATGTTTCTTTATTTGTCGTATGATTTGAATTCTGGTTTTCTGTTATATAAATTTCCATGAAATTTCAACTTATGTTTTTTTTTTGGTGCATTTAATAATACTAGGGTTAGGCCGAAACATGCGCTGCAGTACCCGTATTATTTCTCTGTGAATTTTGGCATTTGACATAAACAACAAATTTCAATTCATGACATTCGACCAATCACTGCGCGAATAAACCGATGACAATCACTGCGACATTGTCAAGATATCTTGAGCCACTGATTTTTCAAAAAAAAAAGGAAATTTCGAACATTTCTTATAAAAGCTACAGATATCTGTCTAAATATAATATTTATTAAGTTAATTCAATCAATTAAGCGCTATACTTTGATGAAGAGCAATATTGAGAGCTTACAGCTCAATATTTTTCACAGTTTGACATTCAGACAACTGGATAAGCAATAATTCGATGAGTTATAGTTCGATTTCTACCTAACTATTTTCGACAGAATTGTTTTAGAAATTAATAGGTAATAATCAATAAATCATCAAAAAGTTATGCTGAATCATGAAATGGTTTTCGCTCTCTCTTTGGAGCGATTTTGTAACAGTGATAATATCACGGTTCGTAATATCTTGTCGACTCTTCTCAGTGTTATAGAGTTATACGAGAAGTGCTGATAAATAAAACAATATCGTTAACACGTTTCATTATGATAATATGAGTATTTTCTGTGTGATTGCAGTATCCGAGACACGACATCGTACGCCGTGATTTCCAGCGATTGCAAAGTCTGCTGCAGAGAGTCGAGTCGCGAGGACACCAAGGATACTGACAGGACGTCGTTGCTTTGCGCGCTGAAACCGCGCAAACGTAAGGAACGACGGGAGTCCTGCTGCCAGGAGAGGAAGCTCATAAGGAGCAACAGCGAGGAACGTATCTTGGAAGACGCTACGAATGTAGCTGACTCGATTCGGCGGGTCAGTAGTCACGAGGACTTTAACAGCGAAAAACATCTGCACGTTTCATCACAAGTTGGACAAGAAATGGGGCATGGAGTGGTGAGTTGTCGTTACGTTGTCAGAGTTACCAATAAAATCGAACAGAATAGAAGAATAATGTTGTCAAGTTAGATTATGAATTACGTTCTAATAAATAAATTATTAAATAGGTAACAAATCCGCTTGTAGTTATAAAATGAATTTGCTTGTAATTTATGAATTTATCATTATATTAGTAAAACAACGAAAGAATTTCACGTATTTACAAATTCAACGTGTGAAATTGGCGGTCGTTTTATCGGGTCAAGACAATAAAGCCTGGATTTTTTTGCAAAAAGAATTAATGCAACGTATTATTCATGAGGTTATGGAGTGAGAATTGAGATTAACATGAATTATGTCGTAATTGGTTATTTTTTTTGTGCTTTAGAGATGCAGTGGTCTTCCACTGCACGAGAGGACCAACGTCTCGCCGGTTTCAACTAAACCATCTCCGATTCCGTCTCCCTGCGATGCAGTTCCCGCCGCAGAGAGATTCGAGTGCGATGTGGAAAGACTGCGGAGCACCGAGAGATTCAGCAGAAGCATAACGCCCCGGGGACGGAGGCAGGCGAGGCGGAGAAGGGTACACAAAGGTCTCGAGGCTGATCAAAGTTCCACAAAGGTACCTACATTAAAGATATGTCTATATACTTGGGGACTTAACATTTGTGAAAATCCAGAAACCTGTAATGGAAATTGTAATCCTTCATTCCCAGGAAAATGAAGACGAGTCCGATGGAATCTACGCTGTATCACCGGGGTCGAACAAGGCAAACGGTTCGAGTGGACAGAGCTTTCTCGAGATGTTGAGCAGTGGTCCCAGTAGATCACCATCTCCGGTACGGGCGCTTATTTTGGATCAGGAGGACCTGAACAATCCGGTACCAACCAATTGGGGCTTCCAGCATCGACCCGGAGACGTGAGTACCAATTAACATTGATAATGCGACCATTCATTATACCCAGCGAATTTATCTGACAATTTATCTGAAACCTTATCTGACAATTTATCTTATAATTTATCTGACAATTTATCTGACAATTTATCTGACAATTTATCTGAAAATTTATCTGACAATTTATCTGACAACTTATCTGACAATTTATCTGACATTTTATCTGACAATTTATCTGATATTTTATCTGACAATTTAGTTGACAATTAAAAAATCGACAATATTGTCTTCGTGGCATTTCGACAATAATAAGTTGGTTCATTTTCTCTTTTTTGTTATCGCAGGAAGAAGAAACGAATTCTCGCGTGGAAGCTATGCTATCTCCGCGCAATTCGTTGCTGGTCCCTCGTAGATTTTACTCAGAGACCGACGGTCCGCCAAATGTGCCGAATCCAACGGAACTCGGGCTCAAAACACTGACCAAACACATAAATGGCCTGAAGAAGAAGATCAAAAAGTACGAGGAAGAATTTGAGGAAAACTTTGGTTATCGCCCGAGTCACTCGGACAAGATGAGCAATCGGGACATTAAACGACTTTGCGCGGAGCTCAACAAGTTGAGAAAAGAGCACAAATTGCTGAAGGAGGATCCGATCGGGGCTTTGCTAGCGAATGCTAATTCTCGTTTCAATAATTCAGGCGGTCCAACCAACAACAACAACAGCCCTGAAAAAACCAGAGCCAACCTCATCGAAGATATGGTGAAGGATGTCGAGCGGAAACTCTGTGAGAAGCGTTTAAAATGTAACAGATCGGACAACATGGAAGATCTTACCTACGAACAGCTTTTGGAGGAAAAAACTGCTGTGCAAAAAGGCTTGCTTCATATTGAAGGAGCATTCGGTCGTCCCGTTTCTAAGGAAGATCGAGTTATGGTTAGGCCACTTTACGACAGATACAGAACTTTGAAAAGACTTCTCATTCGTGCAGGAGCGGTAAGTTTATTTTATTTTTTGATTTACATTTCTTCTGGCTTTAAGATTTTTTGTTAATTGCTTTTTTTCCCATTCATCGATACTTCTACTTTTGTATTACAACAGTTTTGGATACTTTTTTTTTTTGCAAACCGTAACTTGTAATGGGAAGATTTTTGAAATTAAGTTTATGGATAAATATTTGACAGTTTAGAAATACCAAGTTTATAGGCGTATGTTTTGACTTTATTTTGCACTTTCGTTGGCTAGTTGATGAAAAGTTATATGTTGTTTTTACTCAATTTTTTAGGGAAAAAACAAAGACAGTATTCCTGAATTAGCAACGATATTGGAGCACGAGGCAATGGATTTTACATCTTCCTCGTTGCCCGGAAACACCGCTGATGGAGAACGAAGAGCCAGTGAGCCTGATATGTCTCATCGTGGTATTTTGGATTGTATCGAGCCAGCTGATCAACTTCCGACTGACAGCGACAGCCAACACAGCAGTAGCGAGGGCAGCCGCGGTGCTGGCGAAAGTTTGCACGCTTTGCCTCAGTGAGTGAATTCTTTTCATTTATTGTGCCACTTCTTTGCTATTTACAACCTATTGCCTTGAAAAAAACCGCAGAATTGTGTTTAATCTCATTTTTTTCCAAAAATTACGGATTTTGCATTTAATCGCAAACTAGCGGACTATTATGACTTACAATGTAATATTTTGACAGGGTCAGATCAAAATTTCTGATATTTATTCGAAAATATCTTTCTCATTCAGTTGGTGGTATCATAAGTAAAAAATGTATACCGTTTTTACGTAAATACAGATGGGTATTCGTTCAATGCGAATGTAATTAGAATACTTTTTATACAAGACAACTAAAAGTAATTATTATACAAAAATTAATACTTTAACATTTTTTTAACAATTATAAATATTTTAATTTAATTATTCACTAGAATGAATTTTACTGTTTAATCGATTTGATGATGCGTAATCATTCAGTCATGAACATTTTCCAAATACATTTTCTTTGAATGAATGCTCATTCTTGCACATAATTCATGAAAAAAAAAATTTGAAATGAATATTTCATGTAAAAATGCTATTCTACACCTCGATCAGAAATTATATAAATTGAAGCCGGAAAAACACATATTGTGCATAATACGATATACAACTCCACATTTTTACAGATTTTTCTATAACGGTCATCTTGTTAAGTTCCGCTCAAGTTTATTAGGAATGATCTCATTCTAAGCCATCCACAGAAGCTTAACGTTTCTTTTAATAGGAATTTCTCAAACATTTCCTATTTTATGGGTCAATTGGGTACTTAATAACTATGTATTTTATTATAGTACCAGTTCGAACAAGCGAGATATCCTTTAACGAATATGAGCATATTTTGTTCTATATACTTTTCCTTAAGGTAGTCCTCTCCTGTACAGTCTGACGCCGCATAAGTTCGAGGGAGAATTAAACAAAATTTACGAACAATTCTCGATGAGATATAAATCTGAAAAAAATCGACCGTATAGAAAATGCTGAGAAGGTTATTTTGGTATAATTATAATTTAAAAATGTTATTGACAAATTACTTAAATAAATAACAGTGCAACAAATTACCCGGCAACCTAACTTTTTTTGTTATGTAAAACATTTGTTTATTTTTCCAAATACGTACGTATTTTTTCAGAATTTTATCTGATTTTCAATTTTACACTTGGAAAAAACAGCCATTTTCAAACATCAGATAAAATTCTAAAAAAATCCACACATTCAGAAAAATGAACAAATCATTTTCATAACAAAAAAAGTTAGGTTGTCGGGCAATGTGTTGCACAATTATTTATTTCAGTAATTTGTTGATAACATTTTTCGTTCATTATTAAATTAATCTCCTCAGCATCTTTCATATAGTTGATTTTTTTCAAATTTTTATTTCTTCGAAATCAGTTCGTATTTCTGTCTTGATTTCGCTCGAACTTATGCGATGTCAGACAATACAGGAGGACTACCTTAACACAGAAATTAGATTCCTCATGATATTGCTCTACACTTTTACCCAAGAAATAATATTAATTACAAAATTATCTTAATATTTTAGCGAACATTGTCTTGAATTTGCGATAAGACCTTTTTGTACTTTCTGTTTGTCCATTGAGAAAATCCTATTAACGCTTCGCAATTATGTTGTAGGGAAGAACTCTTGGCTCAACAACGTGTCACGAGAGAAGAGAAGAAACGTCTTCGCAGAGCACTGAAGGAGATGGAGGCACAGTTTGAGGTTCGCGCAGGACGTCGCATGCAACGAGAAGATCGAGGACCCCAAGTTACCACCGTTTACGAATCCTACAAGCAAACAAAAGCCAAACTCCGACTGATCGAAGCTCTCCTAGCAAAAAACGCATGACGGAGTATCTAAATCTACATCCGATCGTCACTCTGGTGGTCAGATTGGCAAGTGCTAAAACTGTAACACGCGTTAATAAAAAAAACGCTCTACAACGCGACTTTCCATAGCTATCCCCAAAAACCGAATATCTCACGTAAAAAAAGCAACAAAGAACAACGCGTTACGATTATCCTGTACAAACGTTCGAACGAAGATGCAAACCCTTTTTATGTGCGACTTTTTCGAGTGATTTTTTACATCTTCTATACCTAACGATTTTACGTTTTTACTCCGCGTCTTGCTTATCGGCGAGATATGTTTTTTGAAGCGAAAATTATATTTATTTATTATACACGTGTATTTGTTTCTCGTTTCTTGATGAAAGAAGAGCAGGTGGAGGAGAATGATTTTTTGCGGAACATTACGTGAAAAAAAAACCGCAAAATCTTTTTAAAAAAACGTTAAAGTGAAGACATTTTTTATTCCTGTAAATATGAAGATTGTGCTCGTTAGGCGAAGCACGTTGTGAGAAAGAAAATGAATGGGAGCAGAGAGTAAAAAAAACGGATTATTTTGTAAAGTAAGTAACTTAAGAGATATTACACGTTGTAAATGTATAAGAGTACTATAAAATGTTACGTTAGTATAACGCATTAGGGCGGTTGAGGGAACGTTTTATTCTTCCAATTGCTTATCAAGATTTTCGTTCCAAATGTTAGAGTTGAAAAAACGGTGGGTGTTTTCTTTTTATCTTTATTTATGAGCCGTATTGAAAATCCATTTGCGACAACACTTTATAAATGTTTATCCAACTCCGTGCGAGAAGTGTTTACTTCTCACACGCTCCGCTTCGCTTCTCGTGCGAAAAATCGCACTTCTCGCACTAGTGATATAAAATTGTATACGAAACTCGTGCGAGAAACTTTTTCTGAACCCGTTTGATTGCAACACTCGCCTTCGGCTTATGCTGCAAACTCACCATCATTTGAAAAAGTTTCATCACACTCGTATCGTAATATACTATTATAAAATCCCTGCTTCAAAAATCCTATTTAGACTAATAGGATAGATTAAAAAAAACCAATCCATACCGATAAAAACCAATATGGTTTCAATAGGACTTAAGGAGTTCCATTGGGATTTTTTTAAACAGGGATTAAAACGTTCAGTATTAATTCGATTCTTGTAAATCGCTTCGCCATAATTATTGAAATTGATGATGAAAATGTTATATCGAAATGAGAAATCAAAGAATTCTTCACGATGAGCAGTTTAATGAGAAAAATGAAGTGGTTCCTTTAACCGCCCTAATAACGCATTGAAGGAGTGGAGTAAAGGACTCGTTGATCTTTCCGTTGTATCGTTCGAGCGCGATTACGATAGCGCGAAAATGGACTTGGTATTTTACGGAGCTTCTATCGACGGTGCTACGGTTTAAGTTTTATAGTCGAATCATGAAACATTAATCACAATAGAATATAGTATTGTATGGTATAAAGTGACAGGAAAGAGGAAGGAACAAAAAAAAATGGAAAAATAAAACAATAATTGCACATTTTTCGCCATCGCGCGTCTATAGTTGAAAGATTTTATCATGCCAATATTTCCGATCAGCTTCGAAGCTAACGAGCTCTGTAGTTTCTCCGAAGAAATCTTTGCGACCCTGGTGAAAATATTTCTCTCGTAATTTTGGTAAAACTTGTTTTGAATCTTGGATATATCTCCGGTTATTTTTCTCACTTTCTCAGTATTTTCATACTCATCAGAGAAATTAAATGTTTTCTTTGACTCGAAAATTTTTTGAAGAAACTAAGTGAAAATGAGGAAGAGTATCGGAAAATATGTAAAAAGTACCGATCATAGTTTTAAAAAAATATAATCATCTAATATTTTCACCATGGAAAACGATTTTATTCAGAAATTTTTTAGTAATCTACGATATTTAACGATATACAATTTGGTACTGTCGACCGCTGAGGTCACATTTCTCTTAGACTTGGCCAGCGGTCGCTGGTCGGTTCGGTAAGAAAAGCCACCGATTAACAAAGTCCATCGAATGAAAAGATCGGCTAACGTTGAATAATACAACAACCGACCGACCAACGAACGATAACGGAAAGTCGTGCCACGAAACGCTCTTTCGTCCACCGACAAAAAAAAATCGGTATATATAATATTATATAGTTGAGAAGGAAAAAAAAGAACAAACAAAACGAAGAGAAACGATTTTTTTAGACCAAAGCATCATTTAGTCTGTGATATATATAAAGGAAGAGATATTTGTGCAGCGAGGAGAGAGAAGTGGGCGCGAGTTTTTACTCGGCGTGTCATTGCTGAATGGAAACAACATTTAACCCGCCGATCCCTTCTCGCGATTTGCGAGAAAACAAATAATCGTCATAGGCGTGTAGGTTTAAAATTTTTATATTAAAGTTGCTTAAAACAAAAATACTTTTTGTAGCCGGTAGAAGACCCGGCTTGGACATGGGAGGCTCGAAAGATCGACCTGTCGAAACGATTGCTCTCTCAGACACACATACACTCGCATAGGCCGATTTATTCTCGAAGGAAATGAAAAATAATCACAAAGATGCTCGCAGCGAGGTTGCTTCGGAATGGATCGACCGTATGAATTGTAATGACATATCTAGAGACTAGATACTCCTAAGAAATGTTAATAGAGCTCCTCGTATAGAATGAAAAAACTACGCCAACAAAAATTGCAATGTGCACATGAAACGAGTGTGAAGGAGGAATGAATCCAAATGAAAAAAAAAAAAAAACAATTACTTAACTCCAGTCCACTGTAGGTGTATCGCCTGATGTAGGAAAAAAAATATGTTCACGATTGTACACACAAAGTTGTAACTCAAAGAGAGAATGTAAGAGAAAGATGAGGAAACAAAATACCAACGACTCTCTCGCGTTTATACATGTGTTGAATATATGTATATACAAAGTATATATATTAAATATATCTACATACAGGCAGTCATATTAAATACATTTAAAAAAATATATATATATACAAAAATATACGAGATAGCACGCAGAATGAACATAAAACGATATCATAAAAATGTGGTCTCCAGATTATAAACATGTACGATTATTTTTCTTTATTCCTAAAATCCTACACCTTTTATTTTTCATTATTTTGAAAAACATTGTGGTGTAAAAAAGAAGGGGTTTGAGAAAAATTGAAGGAAAAACAGCGTTATTTGTCATGTGGCTCATTTTAATTGCTTTTGAATTTTTTTTATTTGGCGAAGTAATGCAGCTGATCTTGTTGAGTTCGAAGGCCCTCGAGCGTGGCCAGAACCACTCGATCTGTAGAGGTTCAACATCGGATTCGCTGTTCCAGCTCGAGACGATATTTGAGGATTCATTGGACTTCCGGGACATTCCGTCGCGACACATACCAGACTGTTTCTCTCGTAAAGCAGCTTCATCTGTTGCTTCAAGGCCATCACCTAAAAATAGAGGACAACAGAAGCAGTTCCATTCGAATGGTTGGAAACGAGTCAGGTTTTCGATGAATTGTTCAGTGATTTGCGTTTGCGGTCAATGTGAAATATTATTGTGATTTATTGGATAACTAACTTCTTGGTAGAGTTTCACGACTGCGTTTATTTCCTCCTCTTTGGCCGAAAGATCTTTTTCCAATGTCGCTATTTCTTTCTTTAACGATTCGTCATTCGATTTTTCTGCCTTTTCCTGCAGCTTTTCGTATTTTCTAAAAATAAAGATATAAAAATAAAACATTAGTTACGCGTCTCCGAAACAAGAATATGAGCTATGCAATCGAGTTACGTTTTAATACTATTGAGGAAGCTTTGTTTTTGTGAAAAATATGTTGCTATGCAAATGTGAGGATATTATACATTTAAAAAAAAAAATCGAAAAAGTAGTTTTCAAAACGTATAAAATATCGATCTCAAGTAAAAAAATTCATTGTCTTATATCGGTGGTAACTTTTCAGGCCATTATGAAGGTTGTCAATTTTTGTTGTTGATGAGTCGAGAAATATCGGTGAATAATTATGATCCATTATAGTGCACATATAACATTTTTGCGATTTTTTTATAATTATGGATAACTTGGTGTGATTGCGTTTTTGCAATTGATCATTTAATCGACAACGTAGAACTTACACCTAATTGATGTTCGCTCATAATTCATAACCACACGGAAAAAACCACTCACATGTTCATAGCTTCAAACTGATCGTGGAAATTAAGGAGCACTTCTCTGATTCCATTCATATTCGTCGATTGCGAATCTCCGATATTAAGCTCTTCCTGCAAAAAACGTTCGTGTACGGAATTGAATGCCTCTCGAAAACTGATTCAGTAATTAGGTATACTGATAAAAAAAACCATTGGCACCGCTCGTTATCTATTTATAATTTGTAACGGCTTATAAATTGTTTCCTAATTTTATTATGCTGATGAAAATTAATCAAGCTATACATTAATTCCATAAAAATAGGTTTTTGTAAGTGCTTACTTGTCTCTGTCTCAGTAACGCACTTGGCGTTAACTGCAAATGACTTTCAGCATTTCTATGCGAATGAAGCTTCACTGATGAACAAATAGACTGAGTTTGTCGCTTCTTCGTTGAAGGAACTTCAGTGGTTTTCACACATGATTGCTGAGTGCCGAAATATGGTTGAGCGTTAGGTATGCAATTAATTCTTTGTTCCTGCAAAGAAAATTATCTAAATGTCGAAGCTGTTGTTGCAGTTTTGCCTGTTATGGCAATTTGTTCCCTTACAGAAAAAGCTATTGAAGTCGCCAGTATATTATTGTGTTCCAATAGTAACATTAGTTTTAAGGTATTATTTATTATAAAATTAATAGTAACTATTTCGTCTCGATAATAATTTGACAAATTCAATAATTTTTTTCTGTTGGCTTTGCGACTATACATTGGACATTTGTGCGGCCGTTACGTCAAAATGGGTATCCGTCTCTTCGACTGGAATCTCATGCTGATCATCGGCACTTTCTAGCAACGTTGATACGGGTTGCACTCCCTTACTAACGTTGCTTATGAGTAAAGGTGTTACTCTACCAGGCATTCTTTGCCGTGTTTTCATTAAGCGCACGAACTGCAAATGAAAAAAGAAAACAGATAGAACTTTCAAAAAATGATTATTCAGAGTGTTGAACAGAAGTTTTCAGTTCGACGTCCGCAAACTGCAGTTTCCACAAGCAACAGCTTGGAAAAAGTGGACTTTTCTAGACAGAGGATTGGAAATCATTTTTTGTGTTGCTTAAGGGAACAGAATCACTTAGAAATCTCGAAGATAAAATGATGATGCAATTATCACGTGCATTTTTTTTTAAGTAGTACTTACAAAATATAAAAAATCAGGATTTTGAATAGAACATTTTAGTTCGACATCGGGAAACTGCAGTTTACACAAGAGTTGATTGAGAAAAGTGCACTTTTCTGGACAGTGGATTGAAAATACATTTTTGCTTCCTCATAGAAGAAGCTTTGTTTTCGTAAAAAATTTTTTTTCGATATTTTCATGTCAGGACACTTAAAATTTTCTAAAACATCGAGAGAAGTGGTTTTTACGAAAAGTCTGTATGTGTGTGTGTGTATGTGCAGATTTTCTTGTACGCACGTTAACTGTCGTAATTTTCTACGGATTTTCTTCTAATTTGGCACGCAACTAGGTTATCATAAAACAACGTTTGGGATTGTATTGGACGCGAATCTGTTGAATTTTTTTTTCTACACCATTTTTTTAATTTTGAAAACATCACTTTCACGCTATAACTTTCGCAATTAAAGAGGCACCGAGCTGAAATTTTGTACATGGATGGACTACCGTGAAACATTGTGTGTACCAAATTTTGCGAAAAACCTGTCGAGCCGTTCTGATTTTATTACAATTTTAATTTTTTCAAAAATATCTGCAATATAAATCATGCAAATTCTGAGATATCCAGCTGCAATTGCCGATATGATTTCACGATTATTGATTTCCAATTAAGATTTTGGTCTAATTAACTGTTGACATGTCAGGAAATTTCGATTGTGGTGAAGAAAAGAAAAAAAAAGCTTAAACGAAAAAAAAAAAAAAAAAAAAAAATTCGAAATTTTTCACAGATTTATCTTAAATTTTCTTCACACATAGACGACCATTTAAAAAGATATTTGGTACAAATTTGACACTAATCGGTCGAGTGGTTCAAATCTTATGGCATTTTGAATTATTTGAAAAATCTCATTCGAGCGCTTGCCCATGCAAATTAATAGGTATCGGGTTTCAATTTAGTTCACATATGGTCCGTCATTACACAATTTTTGAGTAACAATTTTACAGAAATCGGTCGAGCGGTAAAAATGTTACGTTACTTTGAATTTTAAAAATAAAAATGTCTTCCGAGTATAAAAAAGCCTGCAAAGTAGAACCTTGCAAATTGCTTCCTCATTATTTTTTGCTTTCTACAAAGCTTCCTCTATGAGAAAGCCAAAATTGATCACCATACTTCCCCATAGAGGCAGCTTCGTAAAAAAACAAAAAATAATTATATATAAAAGTGCTTTATTACTCAAGCAAACAGAGTCACTTAAAAATATTGAAGATCAAATGATGCTGCATGACACATAACGAGTTGGTAGGTTGTCGGCTATTAGCGTGCGCGACTGCTAATGGCTAGTACATATAACATTTATTGCTTAGATAAAAAATACGTCAGGGCGAGTTGAAAAATAGAACTATTGTTACAAGTCCTTTCGCAAGAGATTATTCGTGCTCGTTGCGGACCGATTTCGGATTCGATAATAGGTAAATCAAACTTATGTATTCCTAATAAATAAGTAAACATTATAAAGCGTACTTCCTGAACTGTTAAACCCAAATTATAATTGAGTATCTCTGACGTTCGAACCACGAATGGCTTATTTAGGAATAAGAGGTGAAAGATTAATGATTATTGAGAAATGGGATAAATAATTCGAGATATTCCAGTGTGATAAATAAATAGGATAAATAAGTTTATATTATTAAGCATACTTCCTGGATATTCAATCCCAAATGGTAACTTGGTGTCACTGATGTTCCAACCACGAATGGTATGCTTGTAAAGTTGAATCGGTTAAAGTATGACCTGTTGACGCGCTTCATCTTTGAAGCTACAGTGGGTAATTCGTAATTGCGGGTGGCCATAGCATCATAGTAGGCGGATGAACGTACGAAAGATCCGGGGCACCGATGATGATGGTGGCATCCGTTAAATTCCTCGTGGGATTGATTGGCGTTTGGAATCGTCGTATGTTCTGCTTTATGAATGAGCTTCGTTCTGTTCGGTTCCTCAGATCTAATCGAATGTTATGAATAAATGCTTACAATTCAACAATTGCATCGTATTAAATACATAAACTCAAAGTAAGGATACACAGGAATGATAACAAAGTTGTTAAATTGTCTTAATTTCATTAGCAAAATAATCAGCAGAAACAAAATCATAAACCATAAATTATAAATATTTTATTATGTTCCACATCATTTTTGTGCCTGTCGTCCTCAAGCTCCAAAATGATTTCCAACAAATTTTGCTGTATTTAAGCACTCTAGTACTCATTGATGAAGGGTATTTTGGTTAACGAGTAAGATTTTGGTCTTGCGAAATGTTGAGGTATATTTTAATTACAAAATCATGAGCCCCATGATGGAAATGAGAAAGGTTTTGTAAAACGTAATTAAAAAAAATTTTATACATATTTATGTAGTCCTGCGCTTCTAATTAAAATGAAGTCGCAAAGTTTTCGCACTCAAAACTTGTCCTGCTACCCGTGGGATAATACCCGATAAGTAGTGTCAACCTTCCATAATATCATATTTGGTACACTGATAAAATAGAGTTAACAAAAGATCTTTATCTTCATTATTATTTAGGGGGTCTACCCTAATGAGAATTTTCAAAAAATCGATTTTTTTATTGCATTTTTCGATAGTATACACATTTAAAAGTATCATACTAAAATTTTATAGAGATCCGAGCAGTCTAAGTGTACTTTTGAGCGACGTTTACTTAGCTAACTAAGCGCGCTAATATACGCACCGCAAACTTGAAACGCGTTTTTCTCAAAATGACGTTTTTGGACAGCTTCTTGATAAAATCTCCGAAACTTTACAACCGACCCTTACCAAAATTTTACCACATGTTCTTTATGATTATAGTTATAGCGCATATCAGACGAATTTTGAAATTCTGAGTGTAACTACTTTTAAAAAAAAAAACGATTAATAAAAACGTGCTTTTTCGTAGTTTTTGGAAAAATGGCCGCCATTTTGGCACTTTTTTTAAAAATAAAAAGTCGTATGCATATCATACGATTTTTTATAGCGCATACGCTATAGCCGTTTACCTACTGAAACTAAAACCATTTTTTTTTCGGATCATCCATTCCAGAGATTTTATCGACCCATCTTTTTTTGGACCTGTCTTCTCTGTATTTTTTAGGCCTAACACTTCTTATATCCATATTTATAATGTATACCAGTCAAAAAAAATCGTGAAAATAGCCTTTTTCACCCGTCTAATAAGGGTTGACCCCTCCAAAGGTTGTGTTAAACCTTGCCTAATAAAAATGCATCTTAACTGAAGTTTTTTGTTAAGAAAATTGCATGGATGCAACAATAAGAAAATTGAACTTTAAAAGTAACATTTTCCAACGAATGTTACAATCACGTCTCGAATAATTCTTTTCATCGAGAAGGACCTTTGAGGAATTGAAGATTTCATTTTTTAAGGAAAATTAGATGCATATATTATTTTTATTTGGATGAAAAAATAAATCAATAAAAACTTGAAAGGTTACCTATTTAAACAATTTTTACAATAGAATGTCGAGTGGTTTTGGTAATTAAAAAAGAGGCTTTGGACTTGGAGGGTTAATTAAGAATGTTTTTAACCTGAGATCAGTGGCATCCTTCAATGCATCGTAATAGTTCTTTGACTGTGTGTCATTATCTTCACCATCATCCTGTGGATTATTTTTCGGTGACTGCAAGGCTCGTTGTAGTTCAGCCGCAATAAGATCGCTTGTCGAGTGATCATTAGATCCAGCGAACAGGTGAGGGTCTTTAATTTCAGATCGTTGGTCGTATGAATTAGCGCTGACAGCACCTCGCCCACGTGCTTCCAGTCTCGAGTGCTTGCTAGAGACCACGGATAGACTTCCGCTCTTCGCCGCTCTGTTGTGATAAATTTCTACGACTTCGCTCAAATTTTGTTGTATTTTTGCACCGATTTCGTGACGATGTTGAGAAGATTGTGAAGCTGGCATCGTAACGGGACCTGGGGACATCTTCATCAGCTTATATGTATATATGAGTGATTCCACCGAAATTCGGCCACCAACATTTTTTTTTTCTAAAAAAAAAAATTCGAAAATATAGGCTTTTATTTATTGTGAGAACTTCACCACATTTGAATACGAAAACATAAAAATCTGATGAGATGTTAGAATTTTTCGATCTTTCATTCAAAAGGGATTTCATTCATCTTGGGATAGTCTCATCGTGTAATTTCCTTATATCAAAATTACAATTTTACGATTTTTTTAAGGAATGAGATTTGGCGATGCTGGCCATTTTAAAGGATGAATCATTTTTTTCCAATACTTTTATTTTGCAAAAACCTCGCTATATTCGGACTGCATTAATTTCCTTGAATTAGGTTATCATAAATAAAGAAGATTAAGAATGATTTTTGTAATGGCTAAAGTATTCTTATTCGATCACGATGACACAGTGGATTTTCAATGATTTTACTGCGGAAAAACGCATTTTTGTAACGGCATTACAATCTTTTCAACGATTTGTAATGCCGTTACAAAAATCGTGCTTAACATTCATTATGTGTATATTGAATTCGAAGAAATCCATTTAGCTCCAATATAGCGAGGATCGTACAAAAAAAAAAAATTTTTCAAAAATCATGTGGCCTTAAAAAAGTCCAGAAACTCTAAAACTCATTCCAAAAATAATCTTGAAAAATCGTTGTTCATATACAGAACTTAACAAAAATCAGGTAAAAAATATTAAAAAATAATAAAATAGCCCATATTTATATGGGCTATTTTAACTAAATTTTAACTGTATTAATTTTTTTGTTGTAGACTAGAAAATTCCACATATTCCCATTTTTCAGAAATAGATGTATGATGAAACGGTCCCAAAATAAAGCCATTTGAATGAAGAACTAAAAAATTTCAATATCTCATCCAATTTCTATTTTATCGTAGTAAAATTCGGTCAAGTTTTTACACTAATAAAACTCGATTTTCCGAAATTATTTAATGAAAAGAAATTTGGTGTCTGAATTTCGGTGGAATCGCTTGTATGTATACGAGACATTCCACACCATTTCAGCCAATGGATTTTTCAATGCATACAAAAAATGTTGTAAATTCGAGGTATCATAAATTCCATAATCAGGAAAGAAATAAATTCAAACCTCCTGATTTCTTAATGTTCTCAAAACATGTTATAATAAAGTTAAAAAAAAAACAAAGTGATAAAAATTGCAGAATTCGTTGGAAGTTTCTGTTAAACTATTCTTGCTAACCACCGAGAGATTATTCCTGATCGATAACATATGAGAATGAAAAATAAGAGGATTTCCTTGTTTTTTGTTCTAGTAAAAAAAAATCTCCGTATGCATTCCTTTTTATACTCCTTTTTTTATCAATAAAGAAATAATTTATATTCCGTTGATACGCTCTCAAATACCCTGACTATTCTGAGAAGATGCAATTATTACTATTTTAGAAATCACATACAATAATCGGCTTATTTTCAGTAGCCAAAACTGAAATACCCTGAACTGCCGAAAAAATTTGATTATTACTAGTTCAAAAAATACTCCCGGAAAGTGCTTTTTTTAAAACCCTAAACTTCATAAGTGATAAATATCATCTCTCATAAAATAATATAGAAAAATAAAATGAAGGCATATTTACATACCTCGTTGTTTTCGTTTCTTGATATTCTTATTTTCACCTGGAAAACAAATGTCCCTCGTAGCAGTAGTACTTCTTGAATTAGAAGCTTTGAGCCTTCGCTTTTTTCTCCTAATTTTGGTAACACCACAAAACGTATCGTCCGCTTGTTTGCTGAAGTTTTTTCTATCTGTCGGCGTTACACTGCCTTTTCTGAGTTTCTCCGATCGCGATTTTTTGTTTTTCGTTACTTGTTCGCTCTTGACGCTTCCTGAAAGATTGAGAAACAATTCTGGTTTTTTTACTTCTTGAGTTCTCGCGGATCCTCGAAGATTATCGATATATATTTCTTGATCCCGTTCGTGTAACGAATCTCCTGCATCTCGAGAGTCTTCGTGAATACTTTTAGAGTATTCGGCCAAGTGAAGTTGATAAGGATGCTGTCTGCCATTTGAAATATTATTGAATCCATCGTCTCTATAAATCTGATGGATTGCACAAAAACAGAAAAAAATCGACATTAATCAGTTTATATATCAGCTATTTTTTATTTACTTTGAGACCCTGAAGATATTTTCTAAAAATGGAACCTTGAATATTGCTTTCTTTTAATTTTTTATTTTTACAATTGTGCGTCTGTGAGGAAATGTGTTCATCAATCTGGCTTCTCTTAAGAGGAAGCTTAGAAAGAATTTCAAAATAATGAGGAGACAGTATGAAAGGTTCTACTTTGGATTTTTGTTTTAAATAAATTTAAAGGACTAAAAATCAATGAAATTTCAAATGTCAAGAAATAATAACGAAAAATGAAAATTCCGATCTAATCTAAACTTTTGTTCGGATGTACCCTAAATTATGTATTTAACATCACTAAATAATAAATCGTTTAATGAAAAATTGGGCATGCTATCTTAGTTTTTGTAAAAGTGAATACAATATCCTGATTTTTCGAAATAGTCTATAAAATCGGATACGCTGTACCGATTGCAGTTGAATTCAATACTAAACAACATTGAATGTACCTACAAACATGAAGTATTACTTAGTAAAATAGCCGAAATTTTATGGAACTTTTTTGAAAACAATTTAAAAGACGTAAATTCTGAATTTTAGTATACAATTTCAGAAAAATTGTTAAGAACTTGCTAATTTTTTCAAATGCGGCCAAATTGTAACTCGATTGCTTGAAAATTTTCTGAGGTATGAGTGATTGAATTTTCTTGCTTCATCTATTTAAAAAATCGTCACCTGGATATTATCATCAACGACAGCATCTACACACGACTCTTCGAGATCCCCAATTTTCTTTTCTTCACCACTGGCCTCCTCGGAAAAATAGTTTTGCGGACTCGAGTCACTGCTATTTCCATCCTGAACCCCGAGAAAAATATTTTGCCTTGGCGAAACTTTGTACGATCTCGCACTATATTGTAGACTTTGCTCGGTCGGCTCTGCATACATTTTTTTTATTCATTTTCTTCACATATAATAGTATTAATGGGGAAATATGACTTAAAAAATGTTGGGTTTTTTGTGAACATTTGTTTTCAACAGTATCTCCATTTTTAAAATCATTTCTAAAGATTAATCTTTAGACTGTACAAAATACATTAACAATTACATTTTCAAACGGTATAAAATGTATTACGTAGTATAGCAAACTAGATGTACAAATTGTCACATTGATTCACTTGTCTTACAAAATAGATTCGATAATTTCACCGAATGCATATAATTATTGATCAAATGTAGTTTTCCTTCGAATTTTTCATTTTTAAGAAGTTTTTTTAACTGCTTCAAAAATTTATATACCCCAAACAAGAAAAGAGTTAATTTCCTACGAAAAATAAAAAATTTTAAACATTAGAAAAAAGGTCAACTAATTTATCAGTTAATTTTCAGCATTAGTATTATTCCGGATTAATGCTTTTTATATTTATTTCAGTAAGGTTAATTTAAAATTTCATGGATTGAAAAATAATAATTTTTCATAATTACTCCATAACACAAGAACATGACTTTTACCAATTTCATCTCGTCTTTTGTCATCCGATGGTACATTTTCCGAGTAAAAGTCATAATACTGTGTTTCCTCGAATGCCGTATTATCATCAGAACCCTTCTCATCATCTAGCAAACAATTAGAAGCAGTGTCACGGGGTGAGATGGTCTCAGTAAGTGGTAGTTTATCAGTAGGCTTAAAATCGGTGATTTCCGAAGGATTCGAACTTGTAAACACCATTTTGAGGTAATTGAACCTATCTTCCATGGTATTGTATTTTGATTCATCTTCTTCCAGCTGTTCCTCGACTTCTGAAGTACATAATTTTTTATAAAAATCATTAATTTATGTCGTATTCAATTAGTCAATATAATTGATTGAAAATCCTAAACATACTTCATATTTCATAACTTGATAAAGATGCAGTGAATCAAAGTAATGAAAGTAATAAAATTTTCATTGAAATTATTTTATATTTAATAAAATGCTCATATAAATCGTTTAATTGGCTTATGTCTAATTTCATGGTCATATCTAAATTATTAAATGCATCATATATGAATTAAATCTTGTCCAGAATAGTAATAGTTAATCAATTACGCTACAAGAGGAACATTCTATACCTGTCAATATCAAGGCAGCTCGACTCTTGCTCTGAGTTGGTGCATCGTTGTCTTGTGCACTGTAATCGGACGAAGTCAGGCCTGGCGAATTTTTTGTAGAAAAAAAGTTGTCGCGATATGTTTGTGAGCCACCAGTAATCCATGTTTGAGTGCTATTGGGATCCATAATGACAGGACTATTTTAATTTAGAACTGCACTTCCATGCTGACTATAATTGAACGATAACACTGCGTTCTCTAGAATTTTACTCATAACATTCGCGTAGACTTTCGAATTAACAAGGAATTGAATTTATGAAGAAAAGTGGAAATACGGGTTACAAAACTTCACGAAGGTAAAAATTAAGCACAGTTCGTCCAAATCCACAGATAGGTGGATCACATCTTTTTTCGTTTTTCGAGCTTCTTTTGTTGAGAAGATACAATAAGTACAGCGAAATATTCAGTGCAGTCTTAATTTATATACTATCACCTTAAATCATTACTATGACGTTAAGATGATGACTAAGTATTTGTTGCATTGGATTTTGATTAAAGAAATATCTTCCCTAGGCCAAATTAACTAATTCCGTTTGTTCAAGAAGACGCTTTCTGTATAAAGTAAAATATTTATTATTTTGTCTTATTATGAGATCGTATTTTTTCGGCTGTTAATTCAAGATATATGCAATAATCTATAACCTTTTTTTTATACTGTTAATCTTTGTTTCAAAGAAACTATGAAAAAAAATTCATTTCGTTGTCATGCACCGGCTCAATAAAACTCAACAGTTAATCAAATTTCCAATGCCCCATGGATTCCTATATTTAGAACTACAGATAATCACTTCAACGAAAACGAGATAAAACGTAGAATGATGAAATCCGTTTAATTTATAACCATCGAATTTTTTTTTTCCATTTTGCATCGTTTTAAGCTATAGTTGGTACCTTTAAGCAACTCTTGTCAAAATTTTAGCGCGATGAAAATTTTTTTAGAGGTAGCTCAAACGATGATTCGATTTCCCGTTTGATGAACACGTAGATGAATGCGGGTCTCAATAAATTCATGCCCCTAAATTACAAATATGATACATCGACGTTCGAGTATCTTTTCTCGTTATCTTTAGATCATTGGGAAGAGGAAAAGTGCTTGCAAATTTTTCGTTTAAGTCGATAGTCTTCTAGTTATGAATTTTTCAAGCTCAGAATATCGCCCTCTTCGCCGTGTAAGATCAGTTTCAATTGAAATTTCAAGTTTGAGGTCAATTCTGGAGCCGTTGTCTGTCGTAAAGTTTAATTATAAGTGAAATTTTATTCAACTGTTAAGTGGATGTTTCGAATTTGTTTGTGAATACGAGTATTAATCAAATTGGAAATCTATCCATCGTTTGAACTACCTCTGAAAAATTTTTTATCGCGCTAAAATTTTGAGAAGAGTTGCTTAAAGGTACAAACTAGAGATTAAAACGATGCAAAATAAAAAAAAAAGAAATTCTGACACACGCTGATCTGTACAAAAGACGCACATTTATTGCGATGCGTTAGTGGTAAGAAAATTGCTAATTAAAAAAAACCGAAATCAATAGAGTAAAAGAAAGCGCGCGAAAACTTGAAATTCGTATGGACACTAGTGTCGCCATAATTCGCGACATGCGCGCTAGTATCTCGTTCCGGAGAGTGTATTTTAGGAAGGCGTAGATCGGCGTACCTGTGAGTTGCAAATGGTGGACGGCCTGTCATACTGGTATCGTTAACATCAGGTATGCTTTTTTTCTCAAGTATTATCGCATCTTTAACCTAATAAACCTAACAAGTGTTGACTTGAACAGATCAAGTTCTTATCAGTGATATAGTCAACTATTTTCGGCGTCTTTCAAACATTTTACCAATTTTTTCGGTTACGTAAAAATTATTGCACAAGACAAAAATAGTTCATCCTATTAATTCGAACGTTTTTGACGGGGAAATACTCTCGAAATTTCGTATCCGAGTCATTGAAATGACTAATTCCGATAATTCCGCCAACTACGTCATGCATTTAGATCAAGCCGGGATATAACCTAATTTCCGTCCGCTGCGTGTGGCCGTTTAGCGTATATATACCTATATGTATATCGAGATATATATATATATACGATTTGAAACGAGTATACTAAGTATATATGCATACGTGAATGCTCACATGCCGAAAGTTGTGTAATCCTGGCGTGAAATATTTGAGCTACATATTATTTTGGCTGAGTTTTCATATATACTCCATAGCAACAAAATGCAACACAAATTTCACTTTGGAGTCTTGCTTACTTCCAATAGAGTCCTTGAAATTGATTTATATTGGTACTGAATATGTTTGTAGTTTTTTCAGGTAAACCCGCTATTTTGATAGCATTGAATTTTATTTTCTAGTTGAACAAACACTGTTTTATTGTTAGTCCTTGAAATGGATTTCTGCTGGTACTGGAATGGCTATAAAATTTTTAGAAGGTCTCATTGTTTTAATACAATTGAATTTGACTTTTTAGCAGTGTTTTCTTGCCAGTGTCCATGCAATTTATTTTCTTGTGGTTTCAATGATTATTTATTCTTCATTTGGTCTTCAGTGACTGAATACTATTGTTGTGTTGCTATTCAGAATTTATAAATATCCCAAAATTAGTTTCTAATAGCATTAGATGGAAGTTCAATATCTATTCTTCAGAAACAGGATGTAAAATAAATTTCATATTTAAATTTTGCCTACTCTCAATTGGTTCTGAAATTGGTTTGTATGATTTGGTACATGTTAATGAATTTTCAGAGAGTCTTTAGTTTAATAGATTATCAACAAAAAATTTGGGCTTCATTGACAATATCTTCTCGATATTATCCTTGAAGTTTCTTGCATCAGATATAAATTTGATATTTAATCGCATCAGCAACTCCGATATGAATTTCTTGTTCATGTTTTGCTTATTTACAATATTGTCCGTAAACTTCATTTCTACCGGTTCAAACTACAATCATTTAATTTTTGGAAGGATTTTAAGTTGCAATGAAATTGCATTTCATTTGCTAACTGTACTGTCAATATTTACTTGATTAAAAAAAAATATGGGTTATATGCATCATTCAGCATTTTACGTTCTCCGTCTCATCTTTCTCCATTCCATTTTAGCTATTCGTTTGAAGTATTATCGACAACTATTCATCCTAATGCACTGGTGCATATAATTTTCATAACGACACAGGGAAACTAGAAAAAAAAATGGTTGATTCAACCAGCTTTATTTTTATCTATGGTATGAGAATACATTCAAAAGTTCAAAAACTGTCTCCCGCTTGGCAGTTGGTACCTATTGGAGCCTCTACGCGGCTAAGCAATTTACCCATCAAAGTTACAGCTGCAAGAAATGCTGCTTAACTCTTTAGATTGCCAAAGACACATACAGACTTCAAATGCACTGCTGACAATCAGTATTTTCTAATTAGTATCCTTGAAATAGTTTTTGGAACAAATGAAAAAAAACTTGTACTATAAATACATTTGTATAGTTTGTGGCCTTGAAATTGATTTCCTCTAATAATTCTTAAATTTAGCTCTTGGAACTCAATAGCATCTCTGTGATTCGTTTTTACAGACCTAGGAAATTGACCACTGATTCTTAGTGTAAATTAATTTGTATTACAGATCCTATTCCAGAAAGAAAAACGTGCAGTGACGGTCGGGACTGTGTGCCGTCAGAAATGAGTTACGTGCGACCGAATGTAACGACACGGTGACGGCACAATGAGCTGAATTCAGCACTGTGCCAGCACCGTTCCAGCACGTGGCGCCGTACAGAAAGATTGCACGGTGCAATGGAACGGCGTCGACACAGTGCCGGTTTTAGCACATCAGTGACACCGTGCCGTTTTCGTGTAGCCATACTTCTATCTGGAATAGCTAATCTGTACCATGATCGGGCATTGTTTTAATTCAAACACATGAAAAATATTTTCGGGGCTAGAGTATAACGTTTATTTTTCAAAATAATTCGTCACTATTAATTTCAGTATTAATTTCAGAATGATAAAATTTTGCCTATATGTTCATAACTAAATAAGTAATTTGGGCCAAGTAAACTTAAAACCCCCCCTTTATCCACTTTAAAAGACATTTGCATTAATCAAATCTGAAATGTATTTTTAATACATCTCTACAAAAATCTTGAGATTTTTTTTATTGCTATTTGTTAAAGTGATAAAATTTTACAAGAATTCATTGCTGAAATTGAGTAAAAATTTACAGTATAAAATCTACTGATCGAGAGTCACGGTCGTGTATCGGTTCCGAGTATAGGAAAAAAAGTTTCATTGCACCATTGATTCTTTTTATGACTTCACACAGTCAGTCCGTCCACTGGACAAGGTCTACATATTCTCCATAGCCTCCTTGAAATAAATTTTCACTGACATTGGATATGATTGAAGAATTTCCTCAAGGATCCATGAATCCAATGAATTTTCACCAGTCTTAATGTACAGCGCATTGATAGCTGCATGTGAAATTGGCAATGTGGATTGTTAGACATGCAGGTGATTTTAGAATGATTCTTGAGACTTCAATGTCTGGTATTGCATCACAAATAAACTATGCAAATCGAGAGTCTTCCACGTTAAGGGGTATACACAAGTTTGTGTCGTAAGAAACAGTTCGACGTACAATATTTTCTCTGATGAGATTTTAGGATAACGAGTTCGATATTTCACATAAAATTAATACATTTAATGTTTTTATGGAAGATTTCAAATAAAATGAATAGGCACGCTAAGATACAGGTTCAAAAAAATTGATCATCATTGAAATTATTGTTATGTAAACAAAATACCGCTGAATCGTGTGTTCTTCCGGTTCACTTGGAATTCACACAGAAAATACATTTCAAGCAATTTTCTATGGAGTGGCTGGATAATTTTTCAATATTTTCATCCATTTGTTAATGAGAAATCATTAACGCTGTTTTTTCTTGTAGAACTTCGAAGTTACACGTTTGAGTAGACTTCTTAATGTCATGTGAGTTTAATAATGATATTCATTTTTTAAATTCAACCTGCTGAAACCCGAATTGGACGTTCCAGTTTCACTTTCACCACTGCTGTTAGAATTGATTTTGACTGTTATTGGATTTATTACGAAACACTCGCAATCGGTACAAAAATTATCTGAACTTAGGCATTAAGGAGTCTACCCTAATTAGAATTTTAAGAAAATCGATTTTGTTATTGCATTTTGCGAAAGTATACATATTTAAAAGTATCATACTACATTTTTATAAAGATCCGAGCAGTCTAAGTGTACTTTTGAGCGCGCTAATATACGCGTCGCTTGGAGCGAACGACGAAAGACGAAAACTTTAATCGCGTTTTTCTCAAAATGACGTTTGTAGACGGCTTGTTGATAAAATCTCCGAAACTAGTCAACCGACCCTCACTACACGTTCTTTATGACTACAGCCATAGCACATATCAGATGAATTTTAAAATTTTGAGCGTAACTATTTTTTTTTGTAATAAAAACGTGCTTTTTCGTAGTTTTTGGAAAAATGACTGCCATTTTGTCATTTTTTTAAATAAAAAATCGTATGATAGCTATAGTCGTTTACCTACTGAATCTAAAACCATTTTTTTTTGTTTTTCTGATGATCCATTCCAGAGATTTTATCCACAGCGCACACCCATCTTTTTTTTGGACCTGTATTCTCCCCGATTTTTCTCTACGAAAACTGAGTAAAATGAATATAAAAAAAAACATTTGTGTATTTTAAGAGTGTATTTTTCAGGCCTAACACATTTTATATCCATATTCATAATTTATACCGGTCAAAAAATTTCGTGAAAATAGCCTTTTTTTGCCCGTGTAATTAAAGTAGTCCCCTTAAGACGGAATAATGTTTTTCAAGGTTCCATAAGTCCGATGAATTCTCAGAACTCACGGATAACTCATTAATAGCCACGACAAATGGACAATGTGGCTTATCAGACATGCAGGTAGACAGGAACACAAAAAAATTATTCTTGCGGCATCGGCGGGTGGTATTGCATCATAACTGAGCAATCGTTGTTGGGAGTCTCGTGCTCTAACGTCATGTGATTGTTAGAGTTCACGATGTTTGGTTGGCTGTGCCATGACATTGAAATATAATCATGACTATCTAACTCGATAAAATTGTTGTATTGATGCTTATTCAGCTAACGAAAATATTTATATTGACCTTAAAATAGGTACAATACATATTTGTAGGATTCATGTATTTAAGTGGAGTATTCTGTTTAATTCTGCAAATTACGATATGACATAAATAAATTATCCAAATATGCAATTTTGTTTTTTGGTGATTTCGAACGTCGGTTCTACTAATTATTAATTTTTGCAATGCTACGAAATACTGGGTCGTAAGTTGTAAATTGATTCCACAAACAAAATTCTTGACATAATTTTACATCACATCGATTTAGTGCAATTTTCCGTTCATCTACGAAATATGCCTCTATTCTGAATTAAAATATCATATTATATTATTTAATACGGTACTTTCAGTGTTCAATAAATTCAGCATTCTCGGCTTGTTGTGACTATATTTTAAGGACTATGAACCACAGACATTCACCATTTAAGTGGATGGACATGCTAAATACTGTTCAAATAGATTATTATGACTAATTATCGTGGAAAAGTAGACAATTGCAATAATAATGATTGACGTGGGGTCAATATGAGGGGCACTTCTTTATAATTAATGATAACAGTTTGTCAGCGAAATAATGTATGATAATTTTCTAAAAAAATATTGTTATTACTTGTTCTTTTCCACTGTGACTATGTTTGTTGTAAACTGAGTAATTGCTCTTGATTGCAAATTACAGTCGCAGCTCGGTATCAAATCATCACGGTGATATGCATAATGAAGAATATTTGAATGGTATTACGTCTAAAGTGAATATTGCAGACACTTCTAACTTAACCACTCGGTGTCTGACATACTTAAAATGAGTCATATCTGCGTCTGCCTCTCACTGGATTTTGTTATATTTATGAGCTAATCTCTAATTCCTCCGAGTAACGTTCCTGGAAGTCACTATCGGGGCAACAGACGATTATCTTCTCGACAGTTTCTTTCTAGTCTTTGGAGCAGAGAGGACCATCTGTCGTTGCTTTTATAAACGTACTGTTGCTTCACCTATCTTATCGTTTATTTATCATTAAGTATCGAATCAACGGAAACAGGATAATTGCAGATCTTGATTCCATATAAAATCCTTCGAATACATTTTTCTGCAATTGAAATTATGGCGAAATGTGTAAAAACGGAATTCACCGAATTTTTGCAATGAAAGTACTCGCAAGAGATTTTACTTTACATATTTTAATATACTGAGAAATATGAAAAAATGTAATATATAAATTCTTATTTGAAAAATTATGAGCAGTTCATATAAATATTCTATAATTAATAAATCATATGATGAGAGAACAAAAAGTTCTTACGGTTACGTAGTTGAAGTTGCCTATATCTACTTCTGGTTGATTATATGTGAAAGCAAATATCTATATTTCGACACTTGTTTATTATTAAATTTGGCCACTTATCCTCGCGCCAATCTATTCTACGTCGCGCGACAAATGTTTCGGAGTACCGATAGTACAATGTGCACAAAATTAGAGTCGAATGCGCACCGCAAAATCCGACACTAAGCGAATGAGTCAATTACAAAGTAGCAACGATAGTGCGGTTATCAGAGCACTTGAAACACTTTGTATTTGTTCTTGTCTCGTAATTATGAAATGACCAGCGCAATCGTTGATTTGCAGACAAATTGATTTACGACGATAAGAACGGAATCGCTTAGTCTCAGCGAGATAAGAGCGGCCCAGTTTCATTGAGCGTATCACTAGAAAGTGGGTGTGTGAATACACTTCAGGTTCGAACGGATTTCGGAAGTCGTATTGACTCGGAAGAGGATTCGCATTCCCGGTGAAAATACTTTCCTTTAAAACCGGAATTAAAAAAAGTTTTTTTAGAGGAAATAAACTCTTTTATTTCTGAATCACATGTGGAAACATTTCCAAACCTGTAGAGTCCTGATTGTTTTTCTTTACGCATTTTACTTTTTACTTTAAAATGGTTTCATAAAGAACTTAAACTGATTCATATTTTTCTCTTAATTCTCACTCAATTTTTCTGACAATGTCTGATATTTTCTAGATGCTTGCGAATAACTTTGACACTTTCTCAAGCAGAATCTGTAAATCATGCGCGGATATTGAAAAAAAGTGATGCCTGAAATATTCAGGAATTTTTTTGACTGATTGTACATGTTCGAGTTATTCCGTGAAAAGGACCGAGATATTCAGCAAATAATAGAGAAATTCTTATGGAAGGGTCGAAAAATCTGCGACTTTTATTTTAACAATATCAGTTATAGTGTATGGGAGAAATATTTTCACCACCAATGCTCCATTTCAGAATATACCTTTTAATTTCACAATCTTCAGATTGGACAATATTAATAGCATTATGAATTTTTGTTCCCTTTCAGATCAAAATGTACAGGGCTAGAACAGTATTTAATTCCCTGACCCCCTTGGCCCCACGGGTCTGCGGGGCTGAAAGATTCGCGTCCTGGTTAGTCCGCAGCCATCCTGTAGCCAGCACGAGCCATGCAGCCGCTGCAGAGCCCCTACGTCGCTACACAAGTCGAGCGGCAACGGAACCTTTTCTCAATGGCAGCTCCAGCTCCTACGTCGAAGAAATGTACAACTCGTGGCTGCAAGATCCGCACAGCGTCCACGTGGTTAGTGCTCTTAACAAACATTTAAGCCCGTGTGGTTTTCACACTGGGTCATACTAGCTCAACTGTATTTTCAAATAGCTGCCATTTATAAAAAATGGTTACGATTTTCAAAAAAAAAAAATGGATGGTTACATTTCAGAATATGTTCGATCAATAATGACGTAACGAATCAAGTAATATAATTTCCCGAAACAAATCGATTTCGATGCTTGAATCTTGAACAGTGTAAACCGATCTTTTTGTAAGCGTTCAAATCGAGACCTTTGGTTTTATTCAGGGTAGAAAACCACGGAATATGTTGCTCAAGCGGAGAAAAAAGATAATTCTTTTCGTACATGAAAAATTACTGATATTTGGGTGATAATCGTGTTCAATTTAGTAAACCGAGTGTTATCCAGAATATGAATGAATATTTTCCGATCTACACCGTACTTTTTACGGTGAAAATCAAGAAAAGTAAAAACAGTACAAATTACGTGTATTCTAATATTTTTTCTGTTCTCTTTGTTAACAAAATAGCATTTATGTATTTGTAATACACCACCGAAAATCCATATATATGCTTTCAAAAATTCTGGTGTTATCTCAGTAATTTTTACAGTCGAATTAGAACAGGGAAAATTTCTGTGTTTTTGTCACGGAGATTTTAGTAAAACGTACTCGGAATTAAATTAACTATCTATATATATATTTTTCTTTCCGTGCACAAATCCTGGCTGTTCGTTTACCAAGGTTATAAACATTTAATTCGTTTCTCAGTCGTGGGATTCATTCTTCCGCAACAGCACAGCAGGAGCAGCGCCTGGTCTCGCTTATCAGGCTCCACCGTCTCTGGCACCTAGCTACAATCAGGTGCCTCTAGGATCTCTTCTGCCTCTCGGCGGTGGCTCCCAGCTCAGCCAGATGCCCGTGAATGAGAAAATCATTGACGATCATCTAGCGGTGCAAGCGATCATTCGATCCTACCAGGTAGGTCATACATAAATACGTAAAAAACGAAAGACCATAGACGATGCTTATTTTCTCATTCAAGTTTATTTCCATCGTTGACTCGTCACTCGATTTTTTCGCTCAATGTCCACTAGCAGAAATGCTCCCCATTCGAATGAAACAGTTTTTTTTTTAATATCTTGTTCCTCTGAATCATTATATGCAATCATTCCCACGCAGTATATTAATTAATTGTAAATTAATAGTTATGTTCAATTCTCCACAATTATTGCCAACGTGTCCACAATAATATTTTTGCAGAATACCGAACTATTCGGATAGCGTATTAGAAGATTATTATTCAAGTACTTTTTCATTCGAATGTAGAACATTTCTGTGCAGTAATCGATTTTATGACGGAGTATTCAATTTAATTTAAGAGATCATATGAATCTCAATGTCACAAGAGAGAGAAAGAGAGGGACTCGCAAACAAACTGATTATTACACGAGCCACTCAGCACCTCCCAGTTGCAAGATTCAATTTTTTTTTTGGGTTTCATCACGTCATCGCAACAATTTTTTTTTCTATAGAACACAACGCACACGTGTTTTTTCCGTCTCGTTAAAATTTTTGGCGCGAGGAAGCATTGGATGGGTAACTTTTTAAGTAGCGTTTTGTTACCTGTTCATACGTATTCTGGTGGCATGCATCGAAATATTCCGCAAATGAATATTACATTAAAAATCAAATGTTATACGTCTAGGGAAGTCATGATCCGTCGTACTGCATGGGACTTATGAGAAATTATAATGTCCACTTTCATATCATAATCTGTCGTTATGCCTGGGACACTATACAAAAAAATAAGAATCACGAAAACAATTATCAAGAACTGTGGCTGCATCGTTGAAAATATTTGAGTCGCGAGAACACGGATTCAATAATTATTAAATTACCTAATTCGCGAATCGCGAATTATAGATAAAACAAAATAAAAAATGAAGAGTTTCATATTTTGTAGAAAATATAATTTAGTGCGAAAAGTGAAACAATTCATTATAAAAAATACTATTTAGAAGATCTCGTCGATAACTGATTTTAACAAAAAATAATTATATTAACATATTGCATCCAAAAACGCTGTTAAAAGCTTGAAATATCTATTGCATTAACGCATTCAAAAGAAACTCGCTCATTTCTGAACTCTATTAGGTCGTTGACAGATGTATCGATTAATTTCCAACAATACAATTCAATTATCTCTGTCGATCTCTTATTTCTTGTATCATCGAACAGGCTTTATATTTCACTGTTTTTGGGCTATTGTGTATGCACAGTACTATGTACCATCACTGTTTTAACAGCGAACGATTTAATTCGTTGATTAACTACTTATATGACGCTGGAGGTTACATAATAGCCCTAGGATTACGCAATTCCGCTACAGCCAACCGCGCTGCGCCTTCTACCTCAAGCATGTCCGGCAGCAAGTACTTTATACCTGTGAATGAAGGATCGTTCATTGCTAAACAATAAACATGTAATTCTTGTGAATTAAATTTTCGAATCATGACTAATTAGTCTGTTCATGCTTGTCATGAGGCTCTTCTGGTAGTGAGGAGGAAGCAGCAGTTATTTTTTTAAATGCATATACATTATATCGTTGCTAAGGAACGCGAAACGCACAACGGCCAAACGAAGCATATTTTTAAAAGTCGATACAAAAAAAATTTTTAATTTAAAATAACCTGATGAGATTCTTTAACCGAGGGAGTAAAAAAACCAGTATAATAGGAGTTCAATTATGATGGGCAACAGGTAATTTTAAACATTAAAAGAAGTTTTGTCAATCGGACAAATTATTTTTTTTATACTGTTGTATTAGAGGTATAATGATGTTAAATTCTAATCGAATAAAACTTGGTTAAGAATTCATACGTATTACATATTTAAACCACTAAAATTTGTCGAAATACTCCAAAAACCCAAGGTTTTGATTATTGGAGCGTTTCGCTGTTCTTGGTATTTTAGTTCGATGTTGTATCAATAAGATAGAAAGAGCGGTAAAATAAGTTTCGTAGTAACAAACGAAAAACTGCAAACCATTCGAGGTAGAAAAAAAAACAAGTGGACAAAGCATGAATTAGAAATTCGCATTTGACGATCGGTTAGATCGGAATGGTTGTCAGCTTTTCCATTCATATCGAACGAATTGTGTTGTCCGATTGATAGTGTATAGTGAATGTTTTGTCACCCAAAAAAAAAAGGAAAGAAAAATCATTAAACTTGTTGGGTATATCCTGCGGGGAATTGTTCATTGGCACATAGGCTCGTGGTCACTTAGTCGCTGACCTGGATCCGCTCGGTATCATGCGAAACGACCTGATACACACACATTATGCGGCGCGCAAGGGAGCTCCGGAGCGAGTTCTGCGACAATATATGCTTGGTAAGGTTCCACACCCAATCGACTATCTTCCTCTCATTTAAACCTGAGAAACGCAAAATCTAATTTTCACAAACATCAAAAAATTACAATTGCTATTTCTCTTTTCAAATCAACAACTCTTTACCATATCAATGCTACGTCTAACTGCGATAGCCTTTGCATAGATTAGCCGGAAATAAAGATTGTAATTTTTTGCTGAATCGTATCCAATCAAATTTTTTTTATCCTCCGTTCAAATACTCAATCATCTACACACCTAATGAGATGAAGGCTTGCTCGGATCATCAATCATACGTCAATGTTCGATTCATTTAACATACACGTCCGAAATCACCTTCACCTGATTATGTGGAATTTTGTGCTCTTGTACATTCTACACTGATACTGAAAATGCATTTGGGCTGGGGAACGAAATACATGTGCCATTCGAATAACATGGGCAAGTTGCGTGATTCGTATTTGACGGATAAATCGGTACGTAAAATAAGTAGAGATATGGAAAATGCTTTGTTTCCGATTATCCTTGGAAGTTGCATTTTTTAAAGGTAAGACACTACTGATTAGGCCTATGCTCGGCTTTGTATCCTTATTTGTTTTTTTGAATGCTATTCATGTTTGTTTATCAGAAACCTTACGCACACATTTTATGTTCGTTCTATTGCTTATGCCAGCTAGCACGATTCTGTCGACGACATTGACCAGCTTGTTTTTATTCCTTAATCCAAACTTTCACTACTTGTGGGAGGTGTTAGGTGGTTATTATTACGGTGCTAAAGCACTTAATTTTGTACATACTTTTCCATACATGACTATATGGAGAAAAATGAATAGTAATAATTTTATAACTTCGAAAATATTATGCTAAAACACTCATTAATTTTACGGACCCAGGTAGAAATTTTTATCTTTCAACTTATCAATAAACGTAACTAGAAGGCAACGGAATTCCTTGAGAATGTATCACGAATACATTCCCAATTTATCAGCGTCATCTTATTGTCCAAAATGGAACACGCTGATAATATATGTCAGCTATTATATTATGTGAAGTTGTAATTATTACTGATTATTTTTCTCTGTGCACTAATATTTCACTAAAGAACTTTTTTCAGCCCTCTGACGGCAATAATTCAAACTATTGTTCTACATACAATAGCGAATTTTATAAAATATAAATTTAAAGTAAAATAGAATCATACAATGCCCGACAGAGAGTTGATTGGAATGATATAATCTTTATCCAACTAATCATATAATACTGATTGTAGACAAATTTCTATGTTTGTTGTGTCTCGACCTATTTATTTGAGTGGTGAGCATACTTCCTCCAATATTGGACGAGAAAAGAAAGATTTGTACATTTTTTCTTTGTTGCAAATCCTTCCTCACGTTGTCCGCTGAAAAACGCGCATTAAATGTGCAAATGTAAGGAGATTGGCTCTTCAAGTTAATTAAGTCAGTACTGATTTTTCAAAGTTGGTGCCACAAAGTTTTACTCATAAATTCGGAGCAGTAATTTTAAAACTTACGTCAAACTCTGTTCACAATTGGGAAAAACAATCATAACGATTTACTTGAAAATATATAAAGTTCTCAATAAAGATAACTTGTAGATTTTTATACATTTTTTTTCGAGAGTACATGATTATTATTTTCATTTTTAATGCATAGGTAATTTCGGTTCTTAATAGACATGCTACACATCAATCGACTCGATGTTGGGTGGGTCCAAATAAATATATAATGAGCATAAATATTAAAACAACAAAGAATTTCCAAAAAAATTTACTGAAGTTAACGAGAACCTATTTTTTTTAAATTGAAGTTTACCAGTTTTAAAGTTTTTCCAAAACGATTGTTTCGTGAGATTAAGTACAGATCTTTTCATTTAAATGATCCTTTAATACTGCTACTTAAACACACAAAACTTTGCCAACACGGTAAAAAAAAGTGGTACTGATTCGATTAGCGTGGACGGCTTCAACACTTTTGAGGTGTAAAACCAATTAATAAAGAAATTGGGAATAAGAGCAACGAAATCATACGGGTGGTATGAACTTGGCATTGCATTGACAGATCCGTGGTCATCATATCGCTAAATTGGATCCACTTGGCATCAACAGCGCTGATCTTGATGATAGGCACCCTCAAGAGTTGCTCTATAATCATTACTCTTTCGGTAAGCTAAAAAAGACCCGCAATGTAGATATTGCGTGTTTAATTGCATAATCTTATACTCCTTTTACGAAACAAACTGACTGAAAACCTATAGCAAGAGACTGCCGAAAGTTCTTTTTTTAATTCACATTAATATACGTCTGATCCGTCGTATATTATTAACGTGCGTCTATAACAATTTTATTTTAAAGTTTAACAAGACGCACGTCTCATGAAATTCAATTAACGCGTCTCTTGCTTGCTGTAGTGTCTGCTTCATTACTTCATAGAATTACTATTTTTAGACGTTCTTAGCGTCATTAAAATTGCGTATTTTCTGTAGAAACACATTAACCCACCGTTCTCACAATTCTAAGAGGCTTTGCGGTTGTTACACTTGGTCTGATTCGCCAATTTACATGAAAATTCCTGTCGTTCAACAATAAAAAAAATTATCTTTTAATTTCTCATTTTTTAAAGCTACAATTGTAAGGTAATCTTGAGCAAGGCTTCAAAACTTTCGATCTGTGGCCCTTTGAGAAAAATAAATCCCTTCCTAGTGCTTATTTAAAAAATTAAACCATTCCTAATTTTAAATATTTCACCGAGAAATGATTTATAGTTTCTATGATATTTTGTACATTGCGAAAAATCTTTTCGAGTGTGGATTTGAAAAAAAAAGCCAAATGACCTGGTGTGACACCCGAGAGATGACCTCAAAGATTTTTTATTTGTAGCTCTCTTAGGCGTCTGAATGTTCACAGACTGTGCAAGAGTCTTTTTTCAGACTATCATATTTTATAATTTACGAATGTTATGTCGCCTGGCTAAAGTCCTGCCTATCCTTGAGTTCGTTAAGCCCATGTTCTGTCTATGAAAAATCTTTACGTAATCGCACAAAAAAGCATTAAATCCAATCGCTCGCAGTCATCAGCCGATGTTGTCGAGTTTTATTGTCCGTTTTGTCAAACGCTTCGAAGGGTACGTCACACCTTTGAGCGAGGCAACAAATGAAGAAAAAAAAGAGGAAAAATTGTTAATTGGAGGAGAAAATTGGAGAATTCGGTTTTCAGCCTGAGTTTGATGTCCACAGGGAAGAGACCCCGCACTACTTACTCGCAGGACCTTCAATATCGAGTAGCTGCCCTTACGAAACGTATGTAACCATCGTACCCAGACTCAAATCCCTTATTCGGCTCTATATGAACATTGCCAGTAATTGTTGGGACGCACTGGTTCGTTTTTTAAGGGCTTATAAGACAGCGCAATGGTACAGGCTGGTGTAATGTATTTGTAATTGGTAATCGGGTACACAGACACAGATGGGTAAATTTATTGCGACCTCGTATTCAGGGATAGTCATCTGACATTTTTAATTTATACTTTTTAGCAACAATAATGAACCGCCTTAGAAAATAATGATAAAACGTCGATACTTGGGCAATTAAACGCACCCATTATTTTATCACGTTTTTAATTACTTCAATTTCGACGATCCTTTATATTTTTTTAAACACCTTCTTCTGGTACGCAATACAAACAGATGTCAAATTAGGCTAGACAATGAAAATCTGTAAGCACAAAAATCATCATCGAATTAAGTATTGGAGCTGTCATCAATAGATTAATTTGAGAGTAATAAAAATGGCAATTCTTTTGGTGTATTAAAAATATTCATTTAAAAAGAAAAGAAATATTTCAATACTTCCGCAATTTTTTTATTTTTTTTATATCAATCGCCTACCACGAAATCGCATTAAATTACTCATTACATATCGTCTCAGTACATACCACATTTTTTTTCCGGCTTCACTCTCGATTCTTCGTCATTTTCGCTTTCTTATTTCTCTGCATAGCACTACTATTGATTTTGTATATTATTTCCACAGATGGACACTGTATATATGGGGTTGAATTGAAATGAGTACCTATTCCACAAAACAGCACCTTATGTTTGATATGTTTCACGAAAGTGTTACGATTGATTTATTTATGTTATATCGATCATGTTTTTGACACATAAAAAAATCTAATTGATTCAACAATTGAACGGTTACATAAATGTTTCGTTATTTCATCTATTTTACAGTTTTTACAATTGTATATGGGCCTGAAATAGTAACAAATTTCATAATTTTAAGTCACTTTTTCATTATCATTCGGAATTGTACAAATTAGAAGAAGAGTTGAAATAACATCATATGTTTGGTAATTGTAATAATTGAATGAGTGAAACGATTTTTTAGTCTGCCACCGCCGATACTCACCGATAGTTGAGTAAACAAAAATTGCATGTTCTTATGATTTGCTTTAACCTCGGAAGTGTTTCGTATTTGCCGTCACCAAAAGGCGTGTAATACGGGTGTGTGGTAAGAAATTTTTCTGAATGTTTAATTGTCGCTTTTGAAGTTAAATAAAAGTAGCTGTAAAAATAATTATTACGATTATTTTACGAGGGACCGGCGAATCGCACTGAGCCACGCTCGAGCGTAGACACTTCTCAAATTCTGTTCGTATTTACGTGTATTTTGCAATTTCAGTATCAGTTGTAATACTTATAGTCGAATTACAAGGAATTAATGTCATAGTCCTGCCAGTGTTTGAATAATCGTTTCAAATTTGACAGACATTCTGTCTAGGACTATGGCATGCATTCCTTCAATCTGTAAATTATCAAAGCTCATAGAATCTCGTTAAAAATTAAATATTCTTGGTGAAACAGAGGATTCTGACATGGACCGCGTATTCAAGCTGCCGTCCACCACTTTCATCGGTGGCAAAGAAAAGATGTTGCCCCTGCGTGAGATTCTGAAGCGGCTTGAAAACGCTTACTGCGGACACATCGGCGTTGAATTTATGTTCATCAACTCCTTGGAGCAGTGCAATTGGATCCGACAGAAGATGGAGACACCTGGAGTCATGGAAGTTACTAATGATGAGAAAAGGCTCATTCTGGCCAGGCTCACCCGTGCTACCGGGTAATTACTAATTGAATTTAATCTTGGAAACGAATCCACTATTCCATTAAAGTTTATCATGCATTCTAGCCAGGATCTTATTTTATCGATGCATAGAATACATAGAATTCTCCAAAATTGAAAATGGTTGGTTTAAATAGTTCTAGTACGTCGTTAAAAAAAACTGCGAACAAAATAAATAGCTTTGAAGATACTAAGAACATTCATTGCGGATGATCATAATAACTCCAAGGAATTATTTTTTTGATGCTTATAAATTTCCCGTTTTTGCCATTTTTCCATGAACAAGCGCTGAATAATGCTAAAACTAATAACGTTAAATATCAATCCTATCAACGAAAAGATTTTAAAATCTGGAATTTTTCAACCTCCCAACAAATTACAGAAATACGAAAATGAATAAATAAAAATTACGCGTTATTGAGGGTTTCTTTATCAAATCGTTTCGGTAAACTAAATTATTAATTACACTTTGATGCTATAATAATTATTATTTAAAATAAATGTTTTTAGTTTCTGCCTCATCACTTATTTGTTCATTCGTGCTCGAATCATAATTGATTGAAACTTTTTGTTAGAAATATATGTGTAATGTGCCCTTTGTGTCCAATGATATTTCCACGCAAACCTATTATACGAGGGTCTATTTACATAACTTAAAAAATTCCAGGCTATGAAGCGCTACCGTTTTCGGACCTTATTATTAATATTCCATTATGATGCAGTTTTGAAGCTTTCCTGGCCCGCAAATGGTCATCCGAGAAGCGATTTGGTCTGGAAGGTTGCGAGATCCTTATCCCTGCGATGAAACAAGTAATTGACAAGTCCACGGAACTCGGTGTAGAGTCGGTCGTAATGGGAATGCCCCATCGTGGTCGTCTCAACGTTTTGGCTAATGTCTGTCGCAAACCACTGAGCCAAATATTTACGCAGTTCGCGGCCCTCGAAGCCGCTGATGACGTAAGTTTAAAAAAAATCTAAATCAAGATACTGCGTTATTCGTATATTGATAATAATCTGCGATCGGATATTTACTTTCAGGGCTCTGGTGATGTGAAATACCATCTTGGAACTTACATTGAACGTCTCAACCGTGTTACAAACAAAAACATCCGTTTGGCTGTTGTCGCTAACCCATCTCACTTGGAAGCTGTTGATCCTATTGTCCAAGGAAAGACTCGTGCCGAGCAGTTTTACCGCGGAGACGGAGAAGGCAAAAAAGTAAGTACTCTTGCTTGTTCTATTTTGAATTAACTCAGTTTTTAAGATAAATGTCCTTATTCTCGAATATGCTTCTATTACGACCTCCTCGCCGCGAAAGTAAATTTACAAGTGCGGAAATCAAATAGCACGATTGTCAACATGATTAACAAATTCAGGAATGTATGATGTACACAACAATTTTAACGCCGGATGTTAATATGTAGATTGATTCAATCTAAGCTTTTCAACATTTTCTACCGTACTTCACAATTAAAGCCCATTCTCAATCCGGAGGTTAAAATATTTCGGTCTCTTCGATTAGCCATATTTTGGTGTGAAAACATGTGAAAAATACCTACTCAAAACAATTGTTTTGAGTAGGTAATTGCAAATTTGCAATAGTCGATTTCACCGAGTCCGAGAAAAAAAAGCCACACATAATGATTTTGATATTTTTCATTGGATGATCGAAAATAGTAAAATTCAACTTACCTTAGTTTTACCTCAATTTCTGACCTCCTTGCTGCAGAATTCCTATGAAAGAATATTAATCTTTTTTTTTAATTCGGTAATTCCATAAACTTTACCGAACCTCCTTAAGTATCTTCGAAATGGATAAACAACAAAATATTCTGAACCGAAAACGCTGCATCTTGAATTGGTAATTTTAAAAAAATGTTGATTTTAGGTCATGTCTATACTTCTGCATGGCGACGCTGCTTTCTGCGGACAAGGTATCGTCTTCGAGACAATGCACTTGTCGGATTTGCCCGATTACACGACTCACGGCACCGTTCACATCGTCGTCAACAACCAGATTGGATTTACCACCGATCCAAGGCACTCTCGATCATCGCCCTACTGCACAGGTTTGTTCCTTCAACAGTGTTTCTCAAATAGTTCAAGTAATTTTGAAAAATGAACGAAATTCCTTAAGACTGATTTAAAAAACCATAAACGAACGGGAAATATTGGAAGGGATGCGATAGTAAAAGATGACAAGTCATACGGTGAAAGACAACGAAACAATACAGTTTATGATTTAATAAACCGTAAGTTATAAGTCAATTACCGAATCGATCACTAATGATTTTATCAATTACCGATTGGTTTTATAACTGAATAAGGTTTGAACCCATTCTTGCTGTAATTAATTGCATAAATAATCGATTCGTCTGATACTTCAACGTTTTCCACTGCAGATTCGTAGTTTCTTTAGGATATATCGTATCTATTCCTACCAAAAGTATTACATATCTCCGATGTAATCGAATTTTGGTATGGAACTTTCTTTTCCTTTAACCTGATTCAATCAACATGCAAGAGACAGTATTCCAATTCAAACGCTTCGGCACCCACTAAAAAACGCACCTTCGTCCCTTCGAATAACTTGATAAAATCGCAATCTACTGATACAGAAAAACGCGCACGCCGATTAATTTTTTTAATAGTAACATAAATTTTTCATTGCTAGATTCAAAGCGCGCGAAACCGAAGTTCAATAAAATTTTTACTAATTCTTTACTATCAAACAAATTGTGAAAAAAAAACTGAGTCGTACTGGAATTGTTTCATAATTTCTCAGTGTTTAAAATTCGTCGATTGTGGCTGTTTGACTGCTCAATTTCATTTAGTAAGTGGAATTTGCAATCACCGTCTCAAACTCGAGATGTGCTTCGCAATTCATATAATAGAAAAGTGTCAATGGTCGTATACGATGAAAAATTAATTTTAACAATACGTGGTCGCTACCTAAAATATATTATTTATATATCACGTTTGTTCATTCGGCAGACGTTGCCCGAGTTGTAAACGCTCCGATCTTCCACGTAAACTCGGACGATCCGGAGGCGGTTATGCACGTCTGCAAGGTTGCGGCCGAATGGCGAGCCACTTTCCACAAGGACGTCGTCATCGACATTGTCTCGTACAGACGTAACGGCCACAACGAGATCGATGAGCCGATGTTCACGCAGCCTCTCATGTACCGCAAAATCAAGAAAACCCCGCCCGGTCTCGATCTCTATGCCAACAAGCTCATCACCGATGGAGTCGTCACGCAAGAGGAAGTCAAGGACGTCAAGGACAAATATGAGAAGATCTGCGAAGAGGCTTACACAAATGCTCGACAGGAGACTCACATCAAATACAAGGATTGGCTCGACTCTCCTTGGTCCGGTTTCTTCGAGGGAAAAGACCCCCTTAAGGTTTCTCCTACTGGCATCAAGGAGGACACTCTCATCCACATTGGAAAGAAATTCTCGTCACCACCGCCGAATGCTGCAGAGTTTGTGATTCACAAAGGTTCGAATGAAAAAAATTATAACTTTATGACGATGTGATTCAGACTCCTATTCACACGCAGTCCAAAAAAATATTGCATTTATACTTTCTCGTAGAAAAAATTATGTTATGACATTTTTTTTGGGGATTTTCATGTTTCTGTCCTCACGATGATCTCAAACATCGAGAAAAGAGGTCTGAAAAAGTGTTGGTTCGTATGCGTGATAGAGGTGTTTGAATTTATACCACTCGTGAACTACTCGATCGAATGAGCTCAAATTTTAATGGATTATGCAGTGTTAACCAATGTTTCTTTGGTGTGCAAGTTATTAAAATTGGTTCAAGCATTTGTATCTCATGTGACTTTTGAGATTTTGAAAAATGTCTGTTATCACTCTAATTTGAAGAAATTTGTTCGGGTTGGAACTTGGCCGGAGATTTTTTTAAAATTAAAAAAATTTTATACAATGTAAATATCCCCCGCGATTCTTATGAAATTTATTTCATGTTGAAGGTTGAGCAGTTTTTTTTGTATAGTTCACGAGCTAAGATGATGAGAATTTCGGCTCCTCCATCACGCACGCACACACGCATACCCACATCCACTGTTATTGGGTGGGGGTCAAAATAGCGAATGATCAAAATAGTGAGTGCTTAAAATAGCGAATTTCGAAATTAGAAACCTCTAAATCTAGGATGGTCTTGATTATGAAATTTGCTATTTCAGCCATTCCCTATTTTAACAATTCACTATTTTTACCTCCATCTTATTAAAATGCAATCAAAATAGCCAATGATAAAAATGGCGAATGGCTGAAAAAGCGAATTCCATAATTATGGCCATTCTACATTTAGACGTTCCTTATTTTTAATTCGCTATTTTAGTCATTCGCTATTTTGATCATTCGCTATTTTGACGCCCCACCCCTGTTCAACGTTTTAGAACATTTCGTCAATACTGTCATGAAAATCTTGAAGGAAAAATGTTTTCATGAAAACAAAATTAGTCCATAGAGAAGCAAAAATATTTGAATCGCAGTAGTCAGATTAAAATCGTTCAAGGATATTAGATTCATCTGGCGTCTCGTACTATATAAAAACGTATACAAAATATACATAATGACAATGGAGTAATTTGCGATGGCAAGTAAGCTTTTCGTACTTTATAGCAATGAGATAACGACGGACAGTGTGAATCACGTCGTCTAAAATCGGAGGCAATGTTTTCGGACAAGTTATTTCAAGACGTTTGAGCATTTATTTCCCAGGTATCGAGCGTATCTTAAAAGCCCGTATGGAGATGATCGAGTCCCGGCAGATCGATTGGGCTTTGGGCGAAGCAATGGCGTTCGGTTCGCTGCTCAAGGAAGGAATTCACGTGAGGCTATCGGGCCAGGACGTGGAGAGAGGAACTTTCTCCCATCGGCACCACGTGCTGCACCATCAGACCGTCGACAAGGCCACTTATAGACCTCTATGTTACCTGTACCCAGACCAAGCGCCGTACACCGTTTGCAACAGTTCTCTGTCGGAGTTTGGAGTCCTCGGTACATGCAACAATTGGTTTACCTAACTGGTTTTCATCGAAGTTCTGTTTTTGTTTATTGTTGTCAAGTCTAACCCCTGTTTTTCTTCCCTTCTTTTTTCATACGTTCCTGAACAGGCTTCGAATTGGGATACTCTATGACGAATCCGAATGCTTTGGTTATTTGGGAGGCGCAGTTTGGCGATTTCAACAACACCGCTCAATGTATTATCGATCAGTTCATCAGCAGTGGTCAGGCTAAATGGGTCCGTCAGTCCGGTCTCGTTATGCTGCAGCCTCATGGTCTCGAGGGAATGGTCCGCATCACGCTTTCCAACAAATTCGCTATAAATTCCATTGCTGTTGTTTTTCGTGTCGTGTTGTCTTGAATTTTTTGTTTCACAGGGTCCTGAACACTCGAGCGCTCGTTTGGAGCGTTTCCTACAGATGTGCGCTGATGATCCTGACTATTTCCCACCGGAAAGCGAGGAATTTGCCGTAAGGCAGCTTCACGACATCAACTGGATCGTCGCCAACTGCAGCACACCCGCAAATCTTTTCCACATCCTTCGTCGACAGATCGCCCTACCTTTCCGCAAACCTCTTATACTCATGACCCCGAAATCTCTCCTTCGTCACCCCGAAGCCCGATCCAGCTTTGACCTCATGACGGAAGATACTCAGTTCCTCAGGATCATACCCGAAGAGGGTGTGGCTGCGCAGAATCCGAACAACGTCAAGAGAGTCGTCTTTTGCTCTGGTAAAGTTTACTACGACCTCAAGAAGTCGCGTGCTGAAAGGAATTTGGACGACAAAGTTGCTATCGCTAGGATGGAACAGGTAAGCTTTCGGACACAATCCTTTTTCGAGTATGCTCTCATAGACAAATGTCTATTACGTATCTCATGTATGAAAAGAACCACTTTATGAGCTTGCCGGGCGTGACACAAAGTGGGACTTTATGAGAAGGCTTATCATAAAGTACCGGAAACCTATCATAAAATGACGAAACCTATGTGCATGCGCATATCCACGAATTTTCACGATCTCGCACGCTACGCAACACGTGCGCTCTCTTTAGCATTGGTGAGCCGCGATCCCTTTTTGTTTTCATTTCGCTGGGACCTTGTTTTTTTGTCCTACTAATGGAATAATTATAAAATAAATCATAAATAGCGATTTTTTCCATCGGAGTGCTCCGCCCTCCCCCTTCTGCCCGCTCTCAATTTATACATTCGATACACAAAATAGTATGTGATACTCGTGAGGTGCAGCAAACTTTCTGACAGATCTGCAAAGTGAGTCGCACGAGCCGCACGCGTACCTCCAAAACACTCGTCGAACTGCACTCGTGTTTCGATGGTACTTGTGCGGATCTTGCGACTCACTTCGCAGCCCTCTCATAAAGTTCGCTTTACCTCACTTGTATCACAAAGTACTATTACCGCATTTTGTACTTCGTTTGTATCCAAATTCATAAGCAACTAACGATCACTGCTTCACGATCGTTCACTGGGACATCTTATATATACTATGTCTCTAGAATGCTTCTGTGTAAAGGAAGCGAACGTCCAAAAGTTCGGTCATGATTTTTTTTTTTACACTCTCATAGAAAAATAACTATTACGGCAGTGCCTTGAATGTATCCAAATTCACAAGCAACTAACGATCACTGCTTTACGTTCGTCCACTGGGACGCCTTATATGTGTTCTCTGTCTTTGTATTCGTTTTGCGTTTAGGCTTCCGTAAAAAGCTGACGTCCGAAAGTTCGGATGTCAAGATATCCCAAAATTTCACTCTTGTTCGCTTTAAAATTGCTCATGTTGACCGTTTACCCGTGTGATCCATATCCTTGGTGAGAAAACGATTTTGCTAGCCCAACGAATCTTTTGCTAAAATAATGATAGCTCTGTGTTATGTGTTAGCCTGAGAAAACATTTTGTTAATCTAGTAAAACAATTTGTTAGGCCAGTAAATAACGTAATGTTGACACTACTTTAGCACAATTTGCTAGAGCGGCAACATAGTTTTCTTTGTGCTATATGGAGGAGATTTTCTGTCCTAGTAGCTGGGATTTGCTGTACACTGTCCTATCGCTATCACTGCCAGCTGCTGGATCAATTTGCTGCATGAATTGTTAAACCATTTAAAGAGATGTCAGATAATTTAAAACTTCATAAAAATGAGAAAAAAATCATGCGAACTTCCTCGACAGGCATGAACGTTTTATTTTTGGACCCTTTACTCTCAGGATTACCAAACATTTTTCAACAAGGTTTAAACTTTCGAATGACAAAATATTAGACATTCTGAAAATTAGAAAACGGAGTATATTTTTAGAAATATTAATATGAAAAGTAAAAATAATATAATACTAAAACATTTCGAAATGAGTCTAGATCAAATACGTACTGACTTCGGCAGGAATATTTTCCATGTTCATTATCGCAGAGGTTTGCAAACACAAAAGGCAAATATGAAAGGCTCGTACATCATTTGAACAATTCATCGAAAATTTCTTAGGCCGCTAATAGAACAAGTATTAGCTTTTTTTCATATCGCATCAGAGACTTTAAGGGATATCAGTGAATTTGCGGTCGGAATGATTTGAAAGATTGTAAGGAGTTATTTCTATCAAGGTTCTGTTAGAATGCTGAAAGGCTTTCATCTAAAACTTATAATCACAACAGAGTTTCCATTCAACAGCCCCTTAAATACTTCTGATTAATTATATTTGAATGAAACCCTGAACGTTCCCCAAACGAAAAAAAAATAAAAAATAAACGACTACAACACATTTTAATCTCTTCACAGATCTCGCCATTCCCCTACGATCTCGTGAAGAAGGAAGTGGCCAAGTACCCGAACGCAGAACTCATCTGGTCCCAGGAAGAGCACAAGAACCAAGGAGCTTGGACGTACGTTCAGCCCCGATTTGTTACGGCTCTCAATGGAACGCGCGATGTAACGTAAGTAATGACTTTTAGTAATATCTAGCACATTCACTCGCCCTCGTGTTCCTCACAAAAATCGGACTATTATTTTTATTTTCGCGTCTATCGTTGCTTCGTTACAAACAGATTTTATCGTACGTTGTTTGAACATCGAACCGGTGGAAAGATAAGTCCATGAAAAAACTTTGTAAATTGCACTTTGTTCGATACGTTGCCACATTACTGTTCACATGGCCCACGTTTTTGTAGCTTTAGCAAAATATTTCGTGTCAATGTAAAGTAAATAATCAAAGTACAAGGTACTCACAGCTTACAAATTAATTCGGCACGCAATATTTGTGTCTTTTGCGAATTTAAAATTCGATTATTTTTCTGTTTAATTTATACCGTTCCGAATTCCCTAAAGTTGAAGTAAAACAAAAACAAAAAGACCAAAAAACAAAACGTTGGGCCATGTTGCAGTAGCGGAGGTGCATCACGCGCGGGTGAAAGTAGTAGCGGTTGGTTCAGCGGATTGTTTTCGTCGTCGAAACCAACGGAAACGAAAACTGTGAATGAGCCACAGGAATCTACAAAACCGAAACAGAGAGTAGTGAGGTAATGTTTGTAGTTGGAGACTTCCCGTAACTCTCAGAATTTCATCCTTATCGTTGTTAAATTGTGCACGCAGTAAGAGAGAAAAGGGAATAGAGAGTGGCTTACTTATTCCTTTATTCCCACTTATTTATCTTGTGTGAAAGACTTTTTATTCCAGAGTCCTCATTCCCGATAAACATCCTGTAAGTTTTTTTTAAATAATCCACTAGCGCCACAAGCGGCAAATATTATCAGCTTCTCTGAGAAGCCTGTTATTGACTACAATATTGTCTGTTAGATAAGTTTCTGCTTTTAGAAGGAAAATACCCTATTTCTGAATAGAAATAGTTCTTTCACTTCTCGAGGTTTTTTAAGGAGGCGCGCCACTATGACGGCCTAAAAACGGCTGATCTAACATTCCAAGATAAATTTTTTCATTTTAGGGTAACACTAATTGAAGAAACGCAAATAATTCAACAGCAAAGTGAGAAAAACGAATATTATGTTACAGATACGCTGGCCGACCGACAGCAGCGTCACCGGCAACTGGAAGCAAAATGCAGCATCTCAAAGAACTAAAACAGCTGTTGGACGATACCCTCGCCATCTAAAAACTCCCCTCATAGCACTGTGTAGAAAGCCAATTTTATTTATTCTTCTTTACCATAATTGTTATACCGATCGCCCTGCCCCCACAAATATTATATGAGATCCATCTACACCCTTAAAGTATGATTATGTTTTCGAGCTAGGCTGGCGGAACCTGGCTTCTTACTACGATGAAAGAAAAAGAGAAAAAAAAACAAACGGAAAGAAACGTATTTGACGATACGAGCTACATTTTATCCTGTCGGATATCTTACGTTCAGTTGTAGATATAATATTTAAAAATCCTAGAACGGGGATTGTATTATAACCTCGTGATGAATCAATGATAGACCCTTGTATAAAACTCACCGTTTACCTTGGGCGGGGCTCTTTACTTTATTTTTCGAGCGGGTGATCGATGAATAAGAGTTGCGCGTTTGTCATCTGATGACAATCGTTTCGAGTGCAAAGTTCTCATGTATTCCAGTGTCACTGGATGACTTATTTATATATGTACCAGATTGAATGCGGAAGCTTGTCGTATGCTTTGTCTTGTGAAACAAAAAAGAAACAAACAAAAAAATGTATCACAGTAATTGCCTCTTTACGTGAATATAAAAAAAAAGAAAGGACAGAAATTAAACCGTTTTAATTTAGAAGAGTATTTGAAAGCTTTATGACACTTAGACCAATGGAATGCCAACGAGGCTGCTGAATTACGCGAAATCTGGATTTTGCGTTGGGTTCGGAGTTTAAACCACGTGGAAATACGGTAGACCCACTCTGTCTTTTGTGTAATATAAAGGATTAAAGTGACGTTGTTGGGTCATAGAGCGTCATAGATTAACAATGAAGTATTATTTTTAACATGTGCTATTATTTTACTTAACTTACTAAAACGAAAATAACAACTTTAACGAAGTAAATAAACGAATGTGATTTAAAGTTTTGCTGCGGCAGATTAAACATTTCATGCCATATTTTGTAGACCTACGAGATGCGCTAGATGTACATTATTTTACGTTCTTTTATTGTTTTTGTTTTCTATAGACAGACGAGAGACAGTTTGCCAATCAATTTAACTTCTTATAGTCGCTGTTTTTGTATAAGAAATTAAATGAACGGCGAGTCGAGTGATTAATACAGAGGTGCGGACGCAAAATGGGTAAATTTACAATTTACTCTTTCATAGCGATAGTACGAAGTATTTTTATGTGATACTTCCTCCTACGGCTGAGAAAAATATTGCGAAAGTAGGGTGAAAGCACCAATAAATTATCATTTCTTTCTCAGCTGCTATTGTGCAATCTGTTGTTACGATTTGCGGATGATCGTGAATTTTTAACTAAAGAAATAAAGGAAATACTTCGCGGATTGCACTAATAAAACAACGCCCAAAAATTTCATGGCCCGCGTTAATTTCTTTACTCACTGTGCACAGTATTGATCATTTTGGGCGACAATATTCACATTACTAAAGTGACAATATTATTTACTGTTTCCTGAAAACCGATTGTAATTACTTCTTCTGGTGGCGACGTAGATAATCATCGGAATTTTCGAACTGCCGCGTGGAGCGACAGTAACGTTTGTCTTTGTGAACTACCTGGTGATAGTAATTAAATACTCAAAGTTTTGAAAAATATAAGAATAGTCGAGACGTGGTCCAAATAACAGTTAGGAAAAGAACTAAAAAAACAAAAGCATCAAATACAACGATCACTTCTCTTCGCGAGTAAAGAAATAACAATACAAAAAACAGGAGTGCAGTAAACACAAATGTAACGTCAAATTGGAAGTAATTGATTGTGTTTTATGTTTATTTTGATTCAAAGTAAAAAGGAAACAATTTAACACCTGTAGCGGCACTTGTTATGGAATTAAATTTTACCTTACACCTTGATGATTGTGCGATGTTTCTCAGTTAATTTTCGTGTAGAAAGAAGTCCCTTATCCTATCCCAAAAATTTGTCAAAAAAGATACGCCGGATATAAATTAACGACATCAGTTCGTTTATTTTTCATTTTATTCTTAATAACAGCATATTTTAAGTGGAACAATGTGTGAATGGAAGACATCCTAAATGATTGTTTTTTTCGCTACGAAATATTAAATAGAAGTCGAAGCATACGTGACATTTATTCGGAGTATCACAAGTGATAATTATACGATGACATAAATAAAATACGGGATTTTGAATGTGCAGAATAATTGTAAGTATTGGGGCTATGCAACGTCAATTTTAGTTGTCGAAAATAGTTTATTTCATAAATATAGTAGTATCGTAGCATAAATTACGCATTATAAATATCCTGACTCGCCTTCACTCCATTTTTTTTCTTTTCGTTGTTTTTTCTCGTCTCGTGACACAATACAATAAATATAATGTGATTTATTTATCGTAAGTGAATATTTTAAGCTTACAGTCGGGGGGATAGCATTGGGGATACTTAATAATCGGTTTGACCAAGCACACTGTACATAATCCTCTTGAAGCTGCCACTTTGATGGATCCTCTCGCCATCGTCGTCATAGCCACCAACCTGTAATTATTTACAAGTTTTATTTAATCTATTTTACGTTAATTTGGTATATTTAGCATGCATATAGTCAATGGAAATGCGTATAAGTACACAAAATTGAACGTACAATGGTGAGAAATTTTAGTAGCCGTTGACGCGGTCCTTTACGAAAGGAAGAGGAAAGGGACGATACATTCCACCCTTAATCAGACAAACATCGACCCATTAATGTACCATGCTTGCTGCCAGGAAAACTACGTAAACTACAGTGGGCTTATCAAGGATATCTCATTCTAAATGTTGCAATCAATTGATGCAAGGTGAATGTCTAAGTTAATTACTTATGAACCCTACGTTACGTTATATTACGTTACCCTTAGTTATGTTATATTCAATTAAATACGACCACTGGAATGTTCAACTTCGAGTAGGCCTGCTAAAAATAATTCTCTGGAAATCTCTGTTTTCATAAACGTCGCATATGGCTGTGAATATTTTTCTATTTTCTGCGCAATTGCGGTTTAATTAAAATATATTATCTTTCCGGTCAATTATTCTTGAAATGCATTACAGTCTCCGATTTTATATTTAATCATTTTGCTTTATTTTTCGAGCGTTGCTACGAAAAAATTATTACGCACTTTGACTAGCTTAAATAAGCTTCTTATAATTTCAAAACTGATGAAATTTTGCTAGATATCTCCATTATTCCTGAACGAATGAGTAAACATTTGCGAACAAATTTTGAAGACTTCAAATATCCTGAATGTTCTGAAACTTAATGGAAAATCATCCATTTCGCAAATATTTTGAAAAAAAATGGCCAACCTTTTTATTATATTGTACAAATATTAGACAAAATCAGGAAAAAAATATCACATAATCTGTAAAAAGAACTTTGAAATTAATTATGTGACTTCCACTCTCCCGGAACGATAAGATAAGTTGTTTAAAAGGATATAAAAAGCAAATCCTCAACAAAAACGATGCGAAGTAGAACTTTACACATTGCTTCTTGATTAATTTTCATCCTTCGCAAATCCGAAGGATGAAAATATATGAGAATATGAGAAATGTTTATTTTTGTTTATTTTATTGATTATTCCTCAGTAAGCCACTCGGTTTTCACCATCCCCTTTCCACTATTCACTATTCTATTCCTCGAGCTCCCCGCCCAAAGTTTTCTTTGCAGCCAATATTCCTAATGCACTACTATTGCATAGCATTTGCACGAGGGAAACTGCGGAATCAAAGTGTTCTCTGCAGTCACTTATTCCTAATGCACTACTATTGCATAGCATTTGCACGAGGGAACTGCGGAATCAAAGTGGCCGATAACAGGCAGTATATTTCTTCTGAGCTTCTACTGTATGAAAATATATTACAAACTCAGAAAAACTGGCAGCCGCTCATCAGCAGTTGACGCGCAAACGAGTGCGCGGCAAAGCGGTCACCCATCCAAGTTATGGCCTCAAACAATGCTGCTTAACTCTGGAGACCGCCGGAGCCGCACACCGACCATGCGTCCACTACTGTCAGTTTATCAGAAATTTATTCGTTCTACTTTTGACTTCCTCGTAGAGGAAGCTTTGCGAAAAATGAAAATTATTTACGAAAAGCAACTGAAAAGAATTGTACTTTGCATCCTTATTTGAAATAAAATTCATTTGAAAATCTTAGATTTATACAAATTTGAGTCATCATGATCTAAAATTTCGTAACAAACTATCGAAAACGAACATTTTTCGAAAAAATTCAAAATTATGTAAAATCTGAACCGCTTTATCGATTTAGCCCAAATTCAATACAAATGTCGCATCACGTTGTGAAATTTTAATAAAAACTTTCAGCCCGATAGCACTCAGAGAAATGGGTCTGATCAGTTTATACACTGAGAGAAATAGATACTACCCGATAGTAAAAATATACTATCGAATAGTATATTGGATGCTTCGTATAGGGATCACTCTCTGGAGTGCAAGAGATAGTATAATTATAGTAATGTTTAATGTCTGATTGTACCAAGTACATTCCGTATAATAAACCCTTACAATACACACAATACATGGTACTACTACCCGATAGTATATAATATTTAGTATATCGAATATTAAAAATCTTAGTATCTATTTCTCTCAGTGTATGAATCAATTATGTGGTGTATTTGGAATGAATGAAATCTCCTTTTAATCAAATAGAGTCTATTTCGATCAGATGAAATTTTATTTCAATCAAATAGAGTCTGTTTCGGTTAAATAAAATACTATTAGGCCGGCCATCAAATAAATTATTTATTCAATGGCCAGCCTAATAGGATTTTATACAATCGAAATAGACTTTGTTTTATCTAAATAAAATTTCATCTGATTGAAATAAATTCTATCTGATCTGAATGAAATTTTATACATTTCAAATACACCCTATAATCGATTTAATTAAACCCATTTTTTTCGGTGAGCTGAAAATTCTGTCCAGCTAGAATGATTAAGTACCTTTTTCTGAATTCATAAATGCTTATAAAACGGAAATGAGTTAAGCGATTTTTATAAAATTCATACCAATTGAAAATTAGCCAGTATTGTAAATGTTGTTTGAATTTGAGCTGTTTCGGTCGAATAGTTTACAAGTTACAGTTACATAAGTTTTCGGCCTTTCATCGCACACACACGTACATACATCCGTCAAAATTTTTATAACCCCTTTTCTCGACGTTTCAGACCATTCTGTGTGTTGCGACATAAAAATTTCGAAAGTTTTTTTTTTCATGAAACAAAGCAAAAAATTATTTTCATCGGTAAATAATAAATGTATATCTAAAAAGTCAATTGACTGAGACATTCACCATATGCAATACCATGCAAATAATAAGAATATTTAAAAAATGCATAAAAGACCCTAATATACTTACAAAGGACGAAGCTGAGCTTTTCTGTGGAGGGTGATGAATCTGTAATCAACGTTATCAAAATTAATGATAATTTTTTTTCCCAATGGGCCACAAAGTTCAACTGGGAGACGAGAATTTCTCACCCTATTTTGATTCGCCTTTTGTGGCGCGAAAACAGCACCACGCGCTGGTTGCTTCACTTCGTGCATGGTATCGCCCATCGCCTCTTCTTGCAGAGCTTTGTACGCCTCGCTCTTGCTGGGATCATACTTGACCGGTCCCTTGCTATATCATTCGTACACACGAATTTTTTAAATCTGTTTACGCTCATGTATCGAATGAATAACAGCGATTTTATGCGAAATCTACAAAGATTGCGAGTCTCGCCCAAAATGAAAAAAGAAAATAAACAAAAGCACACAGTAGTGCGTGCACAGTAGAAAGAAAAATTAATAATCGACGTGCAAACGAAAAAGTAAAAGCAGCAGGCAAAATCGTTGATCCATCGGGATTTATCTTCCTCGTACGAGCCCATAATAGAGCGATCGTGAAAAAAAATCTGGTTAGAATAAATCTCCACGCACTTAATCATGTGATTAATTATTCCACTACTCACGATGAGTGTTACATGCACTATTGATTAATCTCGACATTGTACATCGAACTTTTACATTGGTGGGTTGTGTTATTTTTTCTTCATTTTTTAAACTCTCCTGCTCGTTTCGTTTGTCACCTACTTACGAAACGATCGTCCAATATATTTGGCAAAAGACACACTGCGTGCATTCACCGAAATATAGGATTTTTTTTGTTTAGTTTAAGCAAATAAATAATTGTGATAAGCTGATTGAAAATTGATGTGGCGATCGGTGCAACCCGTTAGATACAATTTTTCCCGCGTTTCTGTGTGACATTAATGTGCGATGAATTTTTTTTTATGCAGTCTCTTAACGTTCGTGAATCTGTGGCGCGTACAATCATCGCAATACGCTTCGCGGACTTGCACGTATGTATATTTATAACTGAATATGTATAACTATATTGGCTTATTGAATTGGGGCCACGGATTCTTGGAGGATCCCTGGGCCGCAGCCTCTTTCATCACTCTCGCTTGTTCTTGAATTTCTCTTCTATGCTTTACGAAGGATAAGTCTACGAAAATGCTGGAAAAACAAAGAAGGTGTGAGTCACGATATAAAGACTGAAGGTGAATTTGTAACGTGAGAGCCACTTGGACGCGCATCGATATGCACAATATTATCGCGATCGAGACAGTGAGAGAACCCTGCGGTGATTCAGTTTCGAATCTTCTTCCTTTTTAATTTTCCAATTTTAAAGATTATTGCCAACGATTCAAGCAATTGATTAATGGTAGTTGCATTCAGCATCGAGCCAATTCTGATATTATTAATGAAGCTACAACTAATTTTCAAATACGTTCCATTGCAAGCTCTACTACATATATACAGCAGCAGTTTCTAAATTAAATATATGGGGCATTCCATATCAAGCGGCTTATCTGATAAAATTTTCGAGTATTAGACTGTGAAGTGGATACTCCTCTTCAAAATTGCGGGTTATTGTTTTTCCTTCGTTGGCACCACGCCTACTTTTTTTGTTTGTTTAACTGTCAATTTGAGAAAACATGATAAAGGCAAAATTTTCTGTTTTTGAACATCCAAAATGTTTTTTTTTTTGGTTGTGAACGGATCGAAAAATACAAATATAATTATTTTTTGAATATTGGTGTAAATACGCAATAAAATGGGCGGAGACAAACATTTTATTTTTCTAATTTGGTTCTTTTTTGTCGAATTTTCAAAAACATTCTTTTATTTCCTAGCTTCTGCAGTGGTGCGAAAATTGTCGGATTCTTTTTAGTGGCTGAGTTAATATTTTGCTTATTATTGTGCGTTGATTTTCTACAAAAAATTTAACATTGGAATTTTTTTTATTTGATAAAATAGGCTAAAAATAAGTATAATAATATTTTTTTGTCAAGAATCAGCGCACAATAATGAGCAAAATATACAATGAGTCACAGAAAATAATCTAGGCAGTGGAAAGATTGAAAAACAAATTCGAAAAAAAGGAACCAACTTCGCAAATTGCAAATTTTTTTTCGTCAACTTTTCGCGTTTTCCCAATAATATTTAGAATGATCTATTTTGCATTTTTCGATCTCTTCACAAAGAAAATTTAGAAAATAAACATTTTCGATTTTGACAGAGAAATTTTTCTTCGCTTTTTCATGTTCATTAGAATTGAAAGTTGTATAACCAAAAGAATAGGTGTGGTGCGAACAGAGTAAAAAAATGTCACTCGATGCTGGAGGGAGGTATCCACTTAAAATAATAAAAAAATTAATATCCACATGGGAAGTTTTTTTGCAGATACCGCCTATCAAGTTCAGTTCAATGTAAACATGTCTTGTCGGATGGAAATATTTATATAATTGATACGACTTTTAAAATCTTTTAAATGCGGTATACGTTGGTTTTAAATCGTACTTGTACATGAAATTAAAATAAAATATACGCTGTATCTACGAAAAAAAACTTTTTATACAGTATATTGATTTTGATAAATAAAAATTATACAGTGTACTAACTAAAAGTGGATAAAATGATGAAGTATTTTAGTATTTTTTAAATATTAAATTGGCATGGGCGATTTTGATTTTAAAGTTCACTGATGTCTAAATAATGCATAAATGGGAATATCCATTGTCTAGTATTGATTGTTCGCAAGGAACGTTGTAATGATTATCTATTATGCAATTCAATACAAAGCTTATTTCGTATCGAATTATTGAAATATTCGAACATCGCTTTATAAAAGCTAAAATGAGTTGATGGGAAATATCTGTTGCATTAATTATGCGATATATTAACACTCAAAGAAATAGCGTCTCGAGGACAGAAACATAATTTTATTTCTCTTTCCATGAACGCTAAATTGTTTTCGAAGTTTCGATAAAAATATCAAAGAGGTCAGCGTGATATAATTGTAGTTTGCACTGCAGATTCGCTCAAAATGATGTTCAGAGTGCAGCAACTACACCTCGTCGTCTATTAGCTACTTATCGAAAATCCGAGCTATCAAAAAATAATAAAAACAAAAATAAAAATGCAATTCGATTAAGTTGACGTATTACAAAAATTTGTGAAATGTTTTTACGATTCAAAAAAGAACATCTCCCCTTCTTAGCCTAAAATATTTCATGTATTTTAAGACACTGCTTCCGAGCAAAAAAGCGTGGCAAATTTTATTGTCGATGCAAGAAAATATCCCGCGATTTATTGTAACGAATACGACACTTAAACATTTTTCCACATTTTATGAGATTCAAATTGATATCTTTAAAAACAATAGGATCATTAATAAACAATCTTTGATTTGATTTGATTTGATGCCCTTAATATGTAATACCTCACATATAATAAGTGCTGATTAGCATGTTAAAAGCTAAATTTGTCAAAAAAATGATGCTCTCGGTTATGATATGTATTCGCCTGTAAGTTTCTACTTACGGAACTGCCGACGTCTGACACTTAATAGTGTCTGCTATATTTTGTTCTGAGTAGAGTCCAATCGGAGAATTGAATTGCTTATGGACAACCTGTCGAAACAAAATTAATTCATACGTGGATGATACGTGAGGGAATGGATGATGATCGAGGACTCGCCAAACTAATTAATATCCTTATCACATTAACAATTTCAGCCTTGTCGTTTTTTCTATAGTTTGTTCGGCACATAAGGTATATTTTTTAAATCGAAATTAAGAATTCATCTGCATAGGATAAACACAAAATTTCATGTTCAAAATTATCATATGCTGAAATCGATTATAATAATTATTTTTCATTTTCATGAATTAAAAAAATCATATCAATGAAATTAAAAAATATTTCAAGCGAATACAATTCATGTGTAAATCATATGATCAATATTAAACTTGGAGTTGAATAAAATATGCTCAAATCAAGTATTGGGTGCAATGGGTTCGACGAGTCTTAGATATTTTCATGAATTCTCAAAACGCACTTTTGTAATTTCATATTTATTAGTATTTTATTCGATAGCTTAGAACACACAGTAGTGATGGTAGTTTTAGATGTACAATTGGCCTTGGCAACTATATTTTCTTGTTGATGCTATATTAATCGTAATATATATTGATATTACATTGAATAATTAATATAGTATCAGTCGCAGTGTTGCACTCGTAAGTAATTCATGGTAACACGTGTTTATTGGTGTTGTTTTTTATTCCAACCTTTCGATAATTTCATCTTGGGCACGTTATAATTCTGCATGTGATGTTCATGAACGCAATCAGCAAGAAAATAGTACAATAATTCGAATGGTTAAAAATGCATCAATCACGAGAGAAAAAATGCTAAAATTGGGAATCGACGCTTTTGCGCTATTTTCAAAGAAGATGTTTGCGTATAAACTCAAACAAGAGATGGTCATATTTAATTCTTTATAAAACCAAGTTTATTCATTCTTTCAATATAGACTTGAATAAGAATTTTCTCGTCCGGATTTTTTTTACCAGTATTTAGGGCCATGACAATGAGTTTACTTTCATTTGAGAGGAATGAAATAATATTTAGGATAATTATTGTATATAGATAATTTCCTAATTATTTAGAAATAATAATTAGGCAATTAATTTTTTTTTTTTCCTCGTTACAAAGAAATAGAAAATTATCAAATAGAAACAATTATGAGCAATCAAAATTTTCATTAGAAATATACTGGAAGTAATTACGAACATACTATGGTTTTAGAAATAAATTAAACGCGCCCATCTCCGACTCAAAACAAATCAAATTTTAAGCGATTAGATGTATATATGCACAAAAAAACCTTTCCACGTTTTTATTGTAAATATGTTACGTCTGGCGAGAAGCGTTGCAGTTTCTCATTTCTGAAGCAACAAAGCCGTACATAGAAATAATTGCAAACCTTTGGAACATCGTTTGGTCCCAACACGCGCTGCAAAACTGATTCCGCAACCTGCTCGGACGTTTCATAAAATACTTTAATCGCCGATACCTTGTTTTTTTTTTCGTTTCAAATAAATTAAATGCATAATGAAAGGGGTATAAATGAATCGATGACGCTCGCTGATTGATATATAATCGTTCTTGGTGAATGGAGGAGGAAATATGATAATGGGGTATTTTTTCAAGTCGTTTTTTCTGTTTGTTTTTTTTTCGTGTTTTCGTTTTAAAATCGTTGATTTATGTCGTTCGTCAATGCGAAAAATTGGTCTCACTTGCGCGGCTTCTTGGACGAGTCAGGATTGAGCATGACCGTGAATGAAACGTACATGTGATGCTGATTGTACTGCATACTGTATCTACGTACTTTTTGTTTCATAGCGACCTCTGGATTAGCCACCTCGTAGTGATGAGGAGAGGCCCTGATCATTGGATTGGGGTGATGACGCAGGTAACATTCTCCAAGGGGTGCATCCTTCTTGACCTTAGCACCTGGCAAGACCAGAGGAGTCGTACGGTATGGCTAAAAAAAATGAAGGATTTGAAAACATATTTTTTAATGCCCATATTTAAGGATGTAGGAGCGCGATGGGATGCTCAACTTCCTCAAAAGTGAGAATTCAGAGAGAAATTTGAACACTTCTCGATGGAATAAAAATTTGGAAAAATTCAAGCATACAAAAGGTGCGGAAAAGATTCATTTTGAATATTAACTATTGCAAAATGTTGTTAACAAATACGTGAAAAAAAATACTCGAACAAATTATCCGCTAACTTAACTATTTTTTCGAGTAAAAATGATTTCTTAAATTTTTTGAATACGTATGGATTTTTTCAGAAATTTGTCTAATGTTTGAAAATTGCAGTTTTTCTTTCTTGTATCAGCTGTATTCGCGAATCTATTTGATCAATCGTTTGGAAGCTTCTTGGGTGTAATTGGTGGTTTTGTGAGAAACACATATGAAAAATTCGCGACTTAATATGCATTCTTTAAGAAAAAAAAATTCCAAAAAAAACGAAATTTTGATGATTAGAATAAATTCTGAAATAATTCGTACGTGTTTGGAAAAATTGATGGATCATTTTCATTCGAAAAAAATTAGGTTGACGGATATTTTGTTGAACAATTTTGTTTTCTCACCGATTTGTTAATAAAATTTTGCAATTATTAATATGCAAAATTTATCTCTTCTGCACCTTTTGTATGCTTGATTTTTTAAAGATTTTCCATCCGTCAGGAAGTGTTCGAATTTCTCTCTGAATTCTCACTTTTGAGTGCGTTGAGCACCCCATCGCGCTCCTACATCCTTAATAATAATCATCAATATGAATTAAGGTAATTAAATGATTTATAGAAAAGTACTGATTAATGTAGTGATGTCACAACAAATAACAACTATATTTAGTAATGCATTGATATTTTCATAATTTGTTCATCGAAGAATATTTCATTGTACTTGAAATTGTCAGTATATTAGAGACAACCAGTTTTCGTATTAGGTGGCGAAAACAATCGGGTTCTCTCGTCATATATAATTTTTTTATTTGTTTTATTTATTTATTTTGTTCTTATACTCTACAGAGTTTTGTAAGAGAACTGATGAAGAAAATATATGAATAAGAGAACCATTCTCAATTGTGGATTAAATATAACCTTTCAGCATAGGTGCATTTTGGTTTCTTCTAAATATTAGAGAACTTTTATCTACCTTATTTAAATCGCTATTCTAATTCGGGGGTTTTGCGAAATTTAGGGAGTGAATTACTCAAATTAAAAGAGGGCTTTGTCTCAATTTCAAGGATTGAAGCGGAATTTCAAGATTACTCATTTTTCTACAAAATTGGAAATTACTTAAGGATATTCAACGTTATCGTATAAGCGTGTGTGTGTGTCTGTGTGTGTGTGTGTCCGAGCAGGCACATTGAATTGAATTTTTCATAATATACTTACAATTACATTTATTCCAATCACTTTACTAAACCGGTGAATTTCGTCAAATTTAAAGAGTGAATTACTCAAATTGAAAGAAGCCATTTGTTTAATTTTAAGGTTCGAAGCTGAACTTCTAGAGGTCTCGTCTTTTGAAAAACTGGCGATTACTCAAGATTATTTTTCGCGCCTGAATTTCAATCAATTACAGTATTTTCTGTACCCGAATTTATTTTTAAAAAATTTCGCCGGAAATTCTGACCGGATATTGCACAGTAGCAAAGGACAGTAGCTCTTCACTTGTTTTCAACAAATGTAAGATATTCTTATAAATGTCCTTTTTCCTCGAATACTGCTCTGTCCTTAGTCACGAGAGCTTCGAAATTATCGGATATTTCACGATAGGTTCATTTGTGTGCAGGGAACTTTCAGGGAAACATCAGCTTAATTTCAAAGCTCGAGTGGTATTCAGGGGATTATTTCTCCCATCCAAATCGCAACCAATGAAATAGCACCATGAGTCGAAAATTACGGTTTTTTTTGTTGTTTTTTGTTCCTTGTATACGGGTAGTTTCCCATTTTTAGCTTTTAGCTTTACGGTTTATGTTTAATAAAACCGTTCGACTGCCACAATTTAATTCAATCTGTCCGTTTGACAGATGGTTAACCCAGCTGAATGATCTTTTGTTTTGTATATATAGCAACACACAAAATATCAAAAAAATATCAGTATAATTTCGTGTAGGTTGTATCATGTGACGTCGAATGGTGCAATTCTATTGGTCGAAATTTTGATGGGAAAAATAATCCGACAAATACCCCTTGGCCTCCAAAATTAATCGTAATATTTCTGGGATAAATTTCGCACAAAAATCCCTCGCGCTACGCGTTTGGGATTTTAACTTGCGAAACGTCTCCTTCCGTTGCACAGCTACGGAACAATCGGGAAATATTCCAATAATTTTTTAGGTCTCGGGACATTACTACTGAATATTCAACCTTTTTGTATGAAAGTGGGTATGTGTAGTGTGCACACTGAGTTTGGAAATTAGCCAGATAGTCCCTAAAAAATTCCAGTTGACACTGAAGCCCGCTGAATTTCGAAAAAGTTAAATTACATTTTTTTGTACAATAAACTGTATTTTTCGTTTCCAGTTGGATGACCTGGGATAGAAAAATTGCTAAAGAACGTGCGTTTGACGTCTGTGGCCTCTATGAACGGTACCTTCGTCACCCTTCACACTTTTGACATTCTGCCAAATTCTTGTCAATTATCGGTTAAGCCAAAAGAGAATGTAACAATTCGTTAATGAAGAATATTCGGGAGTGCCGAAGATCGCCTATTAATTTTTCGCTCGGGATACTCGGCCGCGACGATATAATGGAGCGCAACGCAGACCAGTTAGCACCCACGCACCCGTTACACGGAGCTACAAAAATAAAACATTGATAGGCTCGAAGATGAGCCCTGGCGAGATCCTGCGACGCCACGAGACGCTCCATCAATCCAGTATCCAAGTATCAAATCGTCTACCCTCGACGAAAGCAACTTTAACGATTTTTTAAATTGCTGGACGCAGATGTTGCCCGAATAAAATCTCTGGGAAACCGAAATGTTTTTCAAAAGAAGCTGGGAACGTCAGTTTTCTAATTAATAGTATGAACGTCAAATATTTAATTTTATTACAGTTAACGGATACTGTTTCTGAAATGATGTTTATACTTTTAAATAACTGCATTAAAAAAACAAAATGTTAAGAAAAAATTCACATAAATTTATAAAAAATAATATTGCTAAGAACTATGCGGTTAATTAGTCGAAAAATATCAAAACGATAATCAATCATTTTTTTTTGCCGAAAGAAGATGGAACTTCATGTTATTTTGTTTATTTTTAGATCCGTTACGCGTTTCGTTGTTTATCGTCCAACGAGATGTACTTAATCTGCTTTTTGTTTGGCTTGCAAAAATTTGGACAAATTTGCTTCCGTGTCACAATAATAAAATTACATAAAGCTGCACAGGATTCATATAATAAAGCTTGGCAAGGTCTGCGTAGTTATGTCACGCATCCAAAGTGATTTCTGCACATGCTAGGTGATGACGAAATTTCTAAAAAGTGACAAATGCCACGAACTCTTCCGGTGCTTAAAATGTACGATGGTTTCAATTGTTTACCGTTTATTAGCAAAAGTAACTGTATTTCTACTAAAAAAAATTTCTTTCACCTCCGAAACTTATCAACTGAGTTAATATAAGCGCTAATCAAATTGAAATTTAATAATTGAGAGAGAAAATACAGTTGAATTAAAAGGTACTGAAAATTCAAGTAGCACTCTAAACGTGACTGAGAAATAATCGCTGTTGGTGAAAATTACAAGCAGAAAGAGTGGCTCGGTTACAAGGGAAAAATATTGTCTAGATAATAATTGTTTACGTGTTAAAAGAACTTGAAAGTTGTTTTATAAAAAATTCTCTAGGTATTTAAAAAAGTACATATTTTGTGAAATTCCAAAACATAATTTTTTACTCATTGTTAGAATTCTTTTTCAACGTCTAATCCATATTATCTTCAATGTTTTGTCGAAAACGCAGTTTCTTTTGCTTACTGAAAAACCCGTTTTTCTGGTACATTTCAGGTTCAAAATATTTAAGAAATAATAAAAATGTCTCTCAAATATCTACTCACTCCTAACATTAGAAATTTTTCAGAAGAAAAGATTTCTGAAAATAATTCTACTGTTACTTCTGAAAAACATGATTTATTTTATTGGCTACTAAAATAAGATTTTTCAAATAAAATTTGGAACCTTCAGTTTTGGAAGAAAAACTTTTACTTTCTTCAAAAACTAATAAGCAACGCAGAAAATAAGGGCAATGTTTGCAAAATTCATATAAATTCAGAGAAAAAAATTACCTTTCCAGTAGTTAAAAAAACCTGCAATTTTTCGTTTTACTTAAAAGAAATGGAAAGATCATCAGACAAAATGAGTTGCTTATTGACATTTTTTGAGATGTAAAGAGCCATATATTCACCATGATATGAAGCTGAAAATGATTTTCTCACTTTCAAATCAAATTCGATCTCATTGCCAATGAAATTTTTATTCTCATTCGAGAATTAGTGGAGAAATAAAATCAATTTGCAACTCGTGGCCGCAGGTAGCACCAAAAAGACCTATAGGTAATGTTTATTACTCGTCGTTCGCCTATTGTTGGTGTAGCTTGCAGCTCACGAGACGTTGAAACGGTCCGTTAACGCGTGTATAGAGCGGCAGTTAGCTACGCGGCTTGGACAGGAAGTTATATTTGAAGGGTCGTGACTTTGACGTTCCAACAATCGCGTAAACTCACGGGCAACAGCACGAGTGCTTCGCTCATAGTTGTGCAATGTGCGCCTTATAGCAAAGTCAACTAGCAGTCGCAGATGCATATAACAAATTGAATGCATATGTGCGCTTGATATCGCGGTCGCGAAATTCCGATTACGCGAATTTCATTATAAATGGGTCAGGACCATAACGCGAGTTACAGAAGTCAGTATAATACAGTCAACGTTGATTCTCGAAATAGACGAAGGCCCAACCAAGCTGGCAAAAATACCGCGCACACTGTCGAGTGTTTGTCGTCGAGTTGCCATCCGGCGAGGGGGGCGGGGGATATCCAATGGATTTTTTCTCGAGTTTTTCTTAAATATCTGATAAATGCTTTTATAATTTTATTTATATTTTTTTAATAATAAAAAATATGCAATACGCTGCAAATAATTACTTCATATTCGATCGTGCTGTATACAGGTCATCAAGTAGTAACAGAGTATAAATAGTATATTTTTTTTTTTTAATTCCACAATTTGGTTTACTTGTTAAGTCTTGACTAGTTTTTTTTTTGCTCAATAGTGTCACTAATAATCATTAATGTCTTCACTAAATATCTGGAAACATATTCGTTTGCAAATATTAGCGTATGATGAAAGGATTATCAGGGAAAGATGTATAATACAATTTTTTAATAGACAATTCATTGTAATCCAAAATAATTTGTTGGGATAGAGTTCGTTAAATACTGAGTTATATTATCACATCCCGATGATTATTAAGTGCACTCGTAGAATATCTTGAATTTAGCCATCATTTAATGATGATTGACGTATTTTCTTAAAAAATCTGGATGTCATTCCTTCTGTATCAAAAGAATTCGTGGATCTACACAAATTCATTGACCGTTGTTTACAAACCGCAAAAACCACTTCGATTCTATGGGTGCAATAAAAAAGATCGAGGGCACGTGGATAACTCCATATTCAATTAATTTAACCGTAACAACGTTTACATCAGAAAAAATATTGTTCCACTAAAAATAGTTATGTTAACTGTGTGATATATATATAAATTATGGAAAAAAGAAAGTAAACGTGACTTTTGCTATATCAAGATATAGGATAGAACAACGTTAATCGTCATTGCAAAGCACAAGAAACTCTTTAATTTTACGCGTGGAGAAAGTTGGAGAAATGTTCTGGAGAGTTTTTCTCTTCATCTTCTCATTTGCCAGAGATTTTTTCCCAAAAGAAAGTTGAACGACGAGCGCATCAACGATGTCATGCTTGACTAAGCCTCATTTTCTGTGAAGGAAAAATTATTTCCCTATATAAATTTTCCATTTCGTTTATTAAAGGCCCGTATATAGCTGTGGAATATTAATTATAACTCCCGAGAGGGATAAGAGCAGCTAATGGATATATGAGGTCTATATGCCGTGTACTATCCTCTGAGGTGACTATAACTCAGCGGATGGTGATAGAGCTCGTGCGAAAAAGCCTTTGAAGCATCGCTGCACTAGCGAGAAACCGGACGTGTTCGATCGTCGCTGGTTCATCGAGCCAAATGCATTTCGCCAAGCGAAATGCACCACTGCTCGTACGAAAACAAATCCTACCAGCTGTTCCTCGGTTACTGTTTATACGAGGCTGAAAACCCGGCTGCTTCAATGTTTCTAGCGAGTATGACTATATATTTGTTGCAGACATTTAGAATTTTATTTTTTCATTTTGTACATTTCTTTTTTTTTTCTTTTTTTCAGCACAAAAATAATTAAATTTATTCGTATTGTATGAATTTTCAAATTAGCTAATTATCGTCATAGGTGCTAAATAATGTGTTTGAGTAACCCAGATTTTACAAACGAAAATAGCGAATTGAGCCGACGCATTCGGCATCGCTCTGGTGCGTTTTATTGCAACATTATATATTAGGACGGCAGCAACAAGCGGACGTTCATACCGATCGGGATTTTGACCCCATTCGCTATTATATATAGTTATTATATTTCCAATAAAATATGTAATGTGTTTAGAATTTTGTATCTATTAACAACTAAGATACATTATTATTTGAGGTGTGTAAAGACAAAATGGCTATTGAAGAAATATAGAAGCTATTTAGTTAATCGCCGTTAATATTTTGCTAGTTGATAAATTGACAAGGACACGTTGCTTGTTATTTGATACATATTAATTATACAGCTGTCACAAATTCAGTGCTTTTTAAAATTTATTAATAGATGGTTAGTTTCTTAAAAATAAAATCTTGAACATAGTTTGAAGTTCGAGTTCGAGAGCAGCTTGAAAATAGTGCCAAGGTTCACTGTGTTCTCCCTCCACGATATGGTTAAAATTAACGAGTACCCTTATCCCGGCTTAAATTAAAATTCCACCTCCATAATAAATATTTCCAATCCCATACGCTACCGTAAGCGATAAATCAATGTGGAGAGCGGAGCAAGTCGAAACAATTTCATAGCTTTTTGCGACGTACGCGTAAATTTTCGGACTTGGCACCTGCCTCAAGAAATTCGATACGTTGATAGAAAGCAAAACAGGCCCGCGCTTACGACGGAGATCGCTCCAAAAATACGTGTTCGTCGCTACAATTAAAGGATTTCCAAATATTTACTTTCACTCTATTTCTTTTATCATTTTTCCAGTAATTTTCTTAGTATTATTTATAATTCACGTTTATCGATATTTCATTTCAAATAGAAATAAAGAATATTAGTAAACATCCTTTTTTTGCAGCTTTCACATTTTTCCAGTTTAAGAAAAATAATTCGAATGCACATTAGCGCCTTAAGTAATTGAATTAACCTATGATAACAGGTAAATTCTATCAACAGACATTTAAAAAATTATCTTTTTTAATTTCGGTCTCAAATTTTTCGGAGAATTAGAAACACAATGAAATTGCATAATGAATACATCCCTTATAGAAATAAAAATATAAAAATGTTATTAACAAAAATTATTTGGGGAGAAAGAGAATAAATGATTTTAAAAAAAATTGTCAATTGTCATTAATTTTGAATTAGAAAGCAGACGAAAATATATATTTTTACCGCAAAATACTCTAACACTGTTGAAGGGCTAAGTTGTTTAAAAATTGACCTTGATATTTTTATTTTCTTATACTTGGCTACCAAATTTTTTTGTTTCTCTTGTATTAAACATTGACTTCTTCTGGCTACTTTGAATACTTGCTCGTGGCATTTAAGGGGCTTTGGCTTGAAGCAGTAAATAAATTTCCCTCCCCTCGTTTCCCCTTTTGTCTTTTTGTTCGCTCATTCGCATTTCTACTGTCTCGGATGCATTCAATCAAGACACTTTATTTTGTTTGTTTCGTACCCAATAAATAGCCGCTTCCTCCTCTTTGGGGTGTCGTTCGACGGTGTAACGGTAGCTCGTTGTGTAGCCCGGCATTTTTCTGTCACTTGCTAAAAATCGAAAATTCTTTCGATTTAGCCGATCACGTAGAAAGAAAAATTTATGGAAATCTGCGGGTCTATCGGCTCCTTTGAACCACGTAGGAGAGGACTCACTTTGTAACGTTCGCTAACGCACTGACTCGATGCGCGGGCGGCACTAACTCTGGCGTTTAACGAAGTGGCGGCTCGCGTCTTCCCGCGTACCCCACGAACCTCAATATCTCACGACTCCTACGTTTTTGTCTCAGGGTTATACGTCGTGGATTGCGCGACTGCTAATACGTCGACGACTAACCCTCATAGTCCAGATATTCTTTTTTTTACTCACAAGGTCACTAACTAAGTTAGCCCTTCAACTGTCAATCTAGCATATTTACTGCATTACAGGGCAACTATTTCTAAATACATCCTTTTAAATCTTTTTACAAAATTCTGGAAAAATTTGACAAACAGTGGAGTTCTATTAAGAAAGGGGGCTTTGCTTTGCTTCTTCACAGATGGAGCTTTGTTTTTGTTAAATGTTTTTTTAACGATTGCTATACCAGGCTGAGATTGACCTTTATAATTCAGGTATTCTAATTTTACTCAGCAGGTCACTCAGTAAACCTTCAACCGTCAATGTAGCATATTCGCTATATTCCAGTGGCAGCTTTAAAAAAAAATCCTTTTCGATTTTTATGAAAAAATTCTGGGAAAATTTGACAAGCAGTGAACTGCCATTAAAAAAGTAAATTTCCTTTGTTTATTCATAGAGGAAATTTTGTCTTTGTTAAATGTTTTGTTGAGAGATTTGTATTTCAGGACGAGACTAATCTTTATATTTCAGGTATCCTTTTTTTTAACTTAGAAGGTCACTAACTACTGTACTTTTTGAATTTTATTACTATGCAGGATTCTAGTCAGTATTTACTTGGTGTAGATTTGATAAAATCGCTTGACGCATTTCGATTTCATGATTTTTAGAAGATTTAAAAAAACGTTCCTCAACACTTCAGCTCCAACAAATTTTCAGCTGTCGGGCTCCAACATCGTCTGATAATTAAACAAAGTGTCGCGACCTTTAGTATTGAATTTGGGACAAATCGATACGATGGTTGGTATTGAACTTGGACAAATTGGAAAAACAATTTGGGGTTTGTGGAGCCTTTAAAATATCAATAAAATTATCGCTATATTTTACAAAAAAAATATCGTATGTTTTACAAAAAAAATATCGTATATTTTTGCAAAATTCGATCCAGCAAACACCAATTCTCCAGGTAATCAAAATTATATTTGGTGATTGCACATATCTAATTCAGAAAAGATCGCTATAATTTCAGAAATTAGGGGAATTTGACTTTTGTTTATTATCTCTTCACGACGAAAATTGCTAATATTCTCTAATTTTCAGTTTTTTAAAAATTCGTTTAAAAAAGGATGCAAAGTTACCCCTTGCAAATTGCTTTTTCAGTTTTTTTTATGTTCTTTTATGCGTAAGCCAAAATCGTCAAATATACTTTCTCACAGAGCGGAAATAGCAAAAGAGAATACATGTACAAATACTTTATTTCGACGGAAATAATGCTGCTTTCTACGATTTTTTTTAAAAAGAAGTGTCCATCGTACATCGAATGGTAACTATTACTGACTGTTTGTAACTTTTTTACTGCATTTGAGCAATTGAAAGGATTGAAATGTTGCTTTTCCATTCGAAATGGCATACGTTTAAAGTGGCTTCGAATAATCTTAGATAAATATTTATTTTGGCTCAACAGTTCATTGCAGGCGTACAAAAATAAGATTCCGACTTTTATTTCCAGAATTCTGGTGAACGTATAGGTCATTGACACCCAAAAATTATTGTCTGTAGGAAAGTCTATTCATCACAAAGGCTTTCACGAATATCCCGATAATATTATCGATATTCCTCTGATACTTTTTGAATATTTCTGCCATCTTTACCGCTTACTTTCAGAATACAAAATTGCAAAAAAGATTTACGGTCTGATCGGGTTTTTTTTTCCAAAAAAACTTGACCTGCTGTCTTTGTCATGCAAGGAATCTTGTCGCAAAAACCATCCATTCAATTCGGAGCTCGATGCTTATTTGCTGGATTGTATTTTCCATCTGAATTTCGGTCAACAGAAGGTCAATATTTTTCTACTTCGATTTCGTTACCGATTCGATACGTTATCGTAGTCCGGGAATATGCATAGAATCTATTTATTTCAAAAAGTATTTTCTTGCTTGCAAATTTTTTGCAACGCAGCACCAAATGTAGAATTATCGAAAAACCATCGATGTAGTATCTGATCGGGATGAAAGGAATAAGTAGACATATTACAAAAGAATTTTATATCCAGAAGAATTTTAAAAATTGTATATTTTTTATACCCAGATTGAAAAGCGATGATTTTTATATTTTCACATTATTGCCATAACCGGTGTGTAGTTAACAACCTGTTGTTAACTCTCACTAATCCGGGAAATAAATATTGAGTTTATGGTGTTATGCATTGCAATTTCTACACAAATATATTAAAACTTTGCTTAAGTACAATAATCATTTTTGCAACGTCATAAAAAATTGGAATTCCGTCGTCCATTCATATTTTTTAAATGAATTAGAGTATATTTCCAGTTTTTCAACTAATGTCCGTCAAATTTGAAAGAAATTTTCCTTTTTCAGATATTGTTATGAAATCTGTACATATTTTTTTAAACTGCTGATCGTTTTTTGAAAAATAATAAAACCTGATAAAATTATTAACGCTGGCTATTCAGTTTGTAATATGTTGATAATGTATTTCAAAATTGAATCATGGTAACGTTGTATTTTTTTTTTGTTTAGCAAATGGTTGGTTGTCAAAGTGAAGGGTTCGACACGATCATCAGTCTTGAACCAACGTCATAGAAGAAAATCGTTTAAAGTATCGGTAACATATAGCGTTACGACGCTTGCGCGCGGGCGTTGGATGGATTCGATGCAAAAACGATATTTATAGCGTGGCGATTGCCTCTCCTCGGACTTTCCGGCATCGAGACGGGCCAACGAAAATATATTCACACTTCCCGCGACTCTGGCTGACTTCGGACGTCGTCGTGAGATTCGCGGGTTTCTTGCTTTTCGTTGATGAACAGCGAGTCAGCTGACGCCACAAGTTCACACGAAAAGAAGTATATTCAACAAATAAACTTAACAGTATCACATTTTTCGTGCAAAAGTATATTTGAAAAATCCACTTGAAAATATTTTTTTTTTCGTTCAAAACTATATTTGAAAAATGGATGCAAAAATGTCTTATTTTTTATGCGGAAGTGTGTTCATATGAGATACTCGAAATATATTTGTTTTTTTCAATAAATTATGTAACGATATATTTAAAAAATATACTTTAAAATATCATGCTTTTTGTGGTAATGAATAATCGGAATTTGCACTCGAAAATATATAATTTTTGCTTCCCCTTCAGGAAAACTTCGTTTTTGCGAAAAAAAGTTTCTTCCAGATTTTCATCTCAAAATGCTCAAAATTCTCCAAATCGTCGAGAAATGTAATTTGTACGAGACGTCTGTATGTATGTATGTTCGGATTTTTGTAAGCATGATAGCGTCCGCAAATCACAAGACATCGGCTTGAAATTTGGTACATCAATCGCTTATTACGCTCTACCTTTCTCAGTTTTAAAAATATTGGACGCAAATTTGGTCTACAAAAGTACTATCATAGACTGATTATTGATACCAAATTTGACCTACAAATGTACTATCGTCGACTGATTATTGATACCAAATTTTATGAAGATCGATTAGACAATTAAAATCTTATGGGATTTTGAATTTTTCGAATTTTCTGAAAAAATAGTATTCCCGTTTTATAGTACGAGTTTAGCTATCAAATATTGTCACAACAAAACTCCTTTTACGGGAAAGCTAAGCATAATAGTAAAAATAATAATTACAGAATTTTCAACAGCAATTTTAATTGTTAGCTTTTTGTGCAAAAATATATCAGATGTATCTTTTTTGTATTTCTAGGTGATTCAGAATAATTTTTAAACTTGTTTAAACATATTTGGTCAGCTCCTTAGTAAAGTCACTGAACCGTTTCCAGTAATTTCTAATACCCAGTAAACACGGTATTGTAACAGCAACGTAACGGCTATGTAACTCAATGTAACAAGTAATCTCACGTGTAACTTACATGTAAGTTACACGTAATTTACAATTTCCCACTCAGCAATGTTACCATGTTATATAACATGTGTTACGTAACTGTTACAATTGAGTTACGTTGCCCGTATATTTCGTAGTGTAACAGATATGTAACAAGTAACATTCAAATGTTATATAACGTGTGTTACATAACCGTTACGGTCTTGCAATGTTAGTAGTGTGTTGCAGGATATTACTGCAAGGTAACAGCAACATAATCAAAAAAATTGTTTGTAACTTACATGTGACTTACGTGTAATTTATAATTTCCCGCTCAGTAATGTTACCGTGTTATGTAACGTGTGTTACGTAAACGTTGCAATTTAGTTATGTTGTGTTGTGCAACTTGAATCACACAGCTGTTACTGTTTCGTTATATTGCTAAAGTATAGTCATATTGACAATACATTAGCATTACTTTTGTGGACTTAGAGTCCACAAAAGAGCTTCAAGGGTTGCTAAATTGCTACCCTTGGGAGTCAAAAATATTAGCTGCTACTATTAAAAGTAGAAAAAGCGATTGGCAAATGATGCGAACCGGTTGAAATCTCGGAAGAGTATCACTCCGGTGTGCATATGAAGCTGCACCGTTACGCTGACTTATATACGTTAGTGACACGACTCGCTTGCGAGAAACGTTTGAGTCGCAGGCCATCTAGCGGACATCACATCGTGATACACATGTTACGTAACATTAATACATTTTTGTTACATGACTGTAACGAAACTACATTACGTAGATGTTACATATTTTTGCAACGTTTTAGCAATGTTATCACATTACGTAACTGCAATATGACAGGACTATCCCCACAGTTACATTGCAATCGTTTCAAAGATGTTGCATTACAGGTACACATTTTAGTTACATAACTGCAACACAACTACGGCTTATAACCGTTACGTTACGTGCATGTTCTCGATGTAACATAACCACTGTGATATGCATGTAACGTCAAATGTACATACTCTTGGAACATTCTTGTAACGTTACCACATTTACGTAACTGTAACATGACCGCACTATCGCTGCAGTGACTTACAGTCGTTACATACATGTTACATTACAGTTACACACTTTCGTTACATAACTGGAACGGAACTACGGTATTTAACAGTTGCACAACGTGAATGTTCACGGTGTAATATAACCACTGTAATATGTATGTTACGTATTGTTTGCAATATACTTGTTATGTTGCCACGTTACAACACTACAACAGTGCGTTCCTGTCACGAAAGTGACGTTCCTATTGTTACTCGCACGTTGCGTTGCAGTTTCATAACTTTTGTTATGCAACTGCAACGAAAACATGTCACATAACAGTAACATCACCTGTATGTAACTAATGCAACATCACAATGTTACTCCTACGTTATATATCCTCGACATATCATAAGGGTAACACTGTTACAATCACATGTAACTTCCATGTTACATTGCCGTTCAAAAACGTGTTTACTGGGTATTTATTCAATTATAAGCATTATTTATTTAAATAAGTCGATTTATCAAAGTTAACCAGGTCATTTATTGAAATTTATCATGCTCACCATTAAATACTGTTGCGAAATTTCGGAAAACGGTTAAGTAAATTTACTTAGCCATTGCTTACAAAAAGGTTCATAAGCCTTTTTGATTCATTCTGCACGTATAGTTAGTCATTTAGTTCGCGCTGGCTCTAGTCGCTACTCTTTTGTATGTGGGTACACATTCGCATACACTATTATTCTGAACGCAGCACCACGTATTATAATTCTCAGTATGAGATGAAAAAGTAAAAAGTCTGCAAAGTAGGCCTTGCAAATGACTTTCTCATTAATTTTTGATTTTTATAAAGCTATGTCTATGAAGCATTATCTATATCGATTAAAATTATTTAAAAATATGGGCAAAATTTAATCTTTTTTTGTCCCATCAATTTAATCTTTTTTTAAATCATCAACCGGTATTTACCATCATAGTGACCGTTTGACAAAAATACATCCTTTGACAAAATTGATAATTGAAAAAAATCAAACGATAACTAAACTGGAACCGTGCTATCGATTCTTCCCAAATTCGGCACTGACCGCGTTTCATCCTAAGGTAATTTGTGTACAAGATTTCAGCCCGGTATAAGCTAATTCACAAAAGTTATAGCGTTAAAGGACTTTTTTTCAAAATCTTGAAAATGCTGTAAAACTTGAACTTTTTAACCGATTTCCGCCAAGAACAATTCCAAACGTTGTTGTATGATAGCTTACTTGTATTTCAAATTTTGAGAAGATACACAGACAATTACGGTAATTATCGTGCTAACAGGGGAATCTGCGCATACCCATGGTGGTTGGCAGCGTAATGGCTACCAACCGTTAGCTGCCAGTACTAGTTATACTTATACACTCCGAACCAGCAGCATTGGCCGAGTAATGGCTACCAACCGTCCCTAGCAGATCAGATCACGACCGAAATCACGCTGAAAACCACGGTGAATATCAGGCGTGAGTTTCAACACTGAAAATCACGGCTAACATCACGGCAGAAACCGGGGATCCTTGTTATCGTTTGAGATTTTAAGCTCGCGGACAGTGATTTCACCAAAAATAACGGTAAAAATCTGCCATGATTTTCGGTGTTGAAACTCACGCGTGATTTTCACCGTGATTTCGGTCGTGATCCGATTTGCTAGGGGTTGGCTGTCAGTATTTGTTGAACTCCGAACCAGACCTGACTACCAGCATTGGTCTGTGTTCACTAGCCCAGTAAAGGCTTCCAATATTGGTCGAGTAATAATGCGACTAGGAAGCGTTGGCTGCAACTACTGGTTGTACTCCGAACCACTGCTAGTGCCCAACATGGGCCAATGTTCACCGGCCGAGTAAAGGCTATCAGCAGTGTGCCAGTGTTGAGGACCATTGCGGCTTGGTTCCAATACGTTTTGCACGCATGTCAGCCAGTCGTGGGCAGACAGGGGCCATTACCCTGATGCCAACAATTAACATAACCTCAATATCGTGTACCTTCGGCATCACTAGCGACGACCAGCAAAAAAAAACATATTTCCTTGCCGAAGTCTTAAACAAGATTTTGCACTCGAACTTTTTTGGACCGGCCATTTTTTTATCCTTTATTTTTGAGATGAGATTAGTAATCAGTTGTTGCTGAAACCTGAGTACTTGATTTTATGCAAATGAAGTCCCTTTTCGTATATTAGCCGCCATATTGGATTCGAAAAGTCTCTCTGTTTCGTGTTTCATACAAATTATATAACTTATTGCCATTTGAACCGCCATATTGAATTTCTGAATTCAGATTGAATTCTTTAATCAGTGGCTTTAAAAACATCCGTGTGCCAAATTTTATCCAAATCCATGTGATGTCACTGTGATTGTTATCTTAGATGCAGCTATTATAGATTTAAAGTATAAGCAATCCATATAGTTGGTTTGGTCTAGTAGATAGAGTGCTCGTTATCCAAATAGCCATTAAGGTTCACGGTGAGACCACACAAGCACCACGAAACGGCACGTCGTGATGGTACAATGCCAGTTCGTAGCTTTCAAATGTGTCGGCATAGTGACGCCACGGGTCGTTGAAGCTGCTGGCCATTAAATAAATAATTTATTTAATGGCCGGCCTAATAGTATTTTATTCAGCCGAAATAGACTCTATTCGATTGAAATGAGATTTCATTCATTCCAAATACACTACATAATTGATTCAAATAAACTCATCAGACCCATTTCTCTGGGTGTGGCAGTCTCGGCACTGGGATTGGACCGCTCATCGGCCAAGTCCGGTCATCCTTCATGGGCACCCTTCATGGGCACCAACTCATGCCCAGTACCGGGTACACTCCTACATGTACTCACACATATATACATACATCTTTCCAAATTACTTTTTCCGACGTTTTCGACCACTCTGACTATTACGAACATTAAAAAAATTTCACGACAACAATTTTTCCTCTATGAACGAGCAAAAATGTTTGATTTTCGTTTTTGATGACTCTGATTCGCCTATTTTAGGAAAGTTTGTTTTTCTCTATAGAAATTCCGAAGAGCATCATCGCCAACTTGTTGTAAATTTGTCGGTCTTATGCAAAAGCCCGCCGACAAGATATACGTGAGTCAATTTTTGGAGAGCATTCTAAGTTGCCGGGAAAACCCGATACTCATATATAATGCATGCTTTATATACCGACATTATTGTGTACAGTAGTGTACACAAGCTCTCGATTCTTTGCAGCATCTCGAATCAACGCAGCCAGACACTCTCGGTTCGGTTGGAACAGCAGTCGACGTATCTATATTTAGCGTCTCGAGGTGTTTGCCGTTCGCTTGCATAATTTTGTTAAAGCGTCTAGTTGTCAATGCGTCGCGTCAATTCCCTCGTCGCCTACATGATCGCCGAGATAGACGGCAATCAATCACCGAAATATGTAAATCATATTAGATAAATGTTAAAATTTTAATCTGAAATGTTTTTTTAGTGAAAAATTCGAAATCGATTTTTTCGTTGCTTTTTCACTGAGAGGGTTGAAAAATAGAAGCCTTTTAGTAACCCACTTTCTTATTATCTTCTACCTTCATCAAAGCGACCCCTACGAGTACGTTGATTAATTTGGCTTCTTCATAGAGAAAGATTGTAAAAGGATCGAAATAATAAGAACGCGTTATGTGTAATTCTGCTTTGCATCTTTATGAATTAGAATTTGTCAACATTTTATCGGTCATAATACGACAACGGAAAGGAGTTTGTTGTCGGTATTAAGTTTGTGCCAAAATCATTACCAAACTCCCTCGATTTTATGTGGCATGATGAGGAATTATTCGATACTGTAGTTAATAATTACTACGACTTGGATTTTGCAATGTTAATCCATTTCTGGAACAAATTTCTGCCCTGTATCGCAAAATTGCCCTGAGTTGAAAATTAAAACACCATAAAATTTTTACCCCTTGACCGAATTGCGGCAAATTAAATCGGGAGCCGTGTTGGATAATAATTCGCTTGGGTACCAAATTTGAGCATTCTAATAACTTTTCAAGCTAGTCAACCCTTCAACGGCTATAGTAGCATATTTACTGAATTGCATTTAAGAATTAATAATTAAAGACGTCTTTTTTTATTATTTTTTCATTGAGAAATTCGAGAATACTTTAATGTTTCTTGAATTACATTGGAAATGCAGCCTATCTTTCTATGCTATTTAAAAAAAAGTGAAACGACAATTGCCCTGCATATGGATTCAAAAAAGTAATCAAAGTTTAATTTTTTTGGTCATCGTAAAATTGTCTTGTCGTTTAAGGATTAATAACTTAATATTTTTACTTGTATAACAATATCTGATAATTTTGCTATACCATTATTCTCGAAGTTGTATAAGCATTTTATTTATCTTGACATAATGAGGCCTAAAAATTTTTTTTTCTTTTCACAAAATAAATTTCCTGTGTTAGAAAGAAAAAAGCTGAATGAAAATTGAAAATCAACGTACGAAATACAAGAAATGTGTCGTGTGTAATATTAAATGTTTAAACGCCTTCATTTCGGATGATAGCGCAGTTGAAAAAATAATCAATTGATCGTCGGACTCTCAGTATTCCACGATTTCGCAAAACGAATAAGCTGAATACTATGTTTTGCTAGAAGAGAAAGAACTGCGTTATATTCAACGAGTCCAAAGTACGTTTGACATACAAACCTTTTTTCCTAATTTCGTAAGAAAACTGCTAATTTTTAACTATAGAATACTACGCATACGTATTTCGGCTTTTATCACTCGCACCTGGCAGAAATGGAACCTTTTCCTCTCTATACGGAGTAATAAAACTGGATTGCGCGTGCGTACGATTCAGAGATGATTAATAAGTGTTATTGCGTTCGCGTTACGCGCACGAAATGAGGTTATTGCGGTGAGTTCGGAAAAAAATTCTGCTCACATGTCAGTACTTAAAAGTTTTTCTTCTACTATCACTTCAATTATCTGGATATGATGAATTCAAAAATTTTTAGTTTCTCAAAAAAACAACAACAAAAAATGTCTGCCTTTCCTAACATTAACTAACGCAACAATGTAAACCAAAATTGAAAAAATATATAAAATACAACAAATGTATCGTAGGTTCAACGAAAAATGTTCTGTGCCGTTTATTTGGAAGCTTGATGCAAATGTATAAATAATTAATTAATTGGCAGACTCTTTAGTATTCCACGATTTCTAAGAGGGAATAAAAATAAATTAATATTGCGGCAAATTCGGAGCAAAAATTCTGCTCACATGTCAGTACTTAAAAGTTTTTCTTCTACTATTCTGAAAAGTTTCATATCACTTCAATTATCTGGATGTGATGAATTCGAAAATTTTTAGTTTCTCAAAAAAAAAAAAATGTCTGCATTTCCTGACATTAACTAACGCAACAATGTAAAATAAAATTGAAAAAATATATAAAATACAACAAATGTATCGTAGGTTCAACGAAGAATGTCCTGTGCCGTTTATTTTGAAACTTAATGCAAATGTATAAATAATTACTTAATTGGCAGACTCTTTAGTATTTCACGATTTCTAAGAGGGAATCAAAATAAATTAATATTGTGGCAAATTCGGAAAAAAAACGTTGCTCACATGTCAATACTTGAAAGTTTTTGTTCGCCTATTCTGAAAAGTTTCATATCACTTCAATTTTCTGGATATGACAAATATGAAAATTTGTAGTTTCTCCAAAAAAATGTCTGCATCTCCTAACATTAACTAACGCAACAATGTAACCCAAAATTGCAGAAAAATCTATAAAATACAACAAATATATTGTATGTTCAACAAAAAATGTTCTGACCCGCTTATTTGAAAACGTAATGCAAAGGTATAAATAATTAATTAATTGGCAGACTCTTTAGTATTTCACGATTTCTAAGAGGGAATCAAAATAAATTAATAACGCTGGCACCTGTCACGATCGCTCAACTAGAATATGTCACCCTCCGCTACTTACGGTTGATTTCTTAGTAAAGTATCATGCATTATCAGCTGACGAATCGTTGTTTCGTCTCTGACGGGAAAACTAATCGTCCTAAGCCACAAGCATGCCATACGACTATAGTATTTTGCCAGACAGGAAACAAGTTGAGTGGTCTATAGTTGTTTTTTACCTGTGACAAGTAAAATCTCTCCTCGCGAACCTCGTCGAGATGTTCGTGGGGTGGACTGAAGTGATCGGGTGAGTAAGGCCTGTATTCCTCGACGAGTGGTGGCACCGGACTCTTCGGCAATATCTTCTGCGGCTGCGTCTTTGGCCTGCTTCGAAATTATTAAGTTCTTTTAATTTTTAAGCTCCAGGGAAACTAGTTATAATATTTGAAAGAGCTGAAGCTGTGGCTGATCCACGAAAGTCATAAGTTTTTATGTCACCAGATGGCAAAAGCATAATAAAAATATATCCAAAGTCTAGCGATTCATCGTCGGGCTACAACAGATATTAAGAGACCAGTTACTTTTAAAAAGGCATACAAAATATTCTGTAAATCATCCCCTTCTTTTCAAAAATCTTACATTTAAACCTTATTAACTACTTAACAAAAATTATAATTCTGCAATTTCCTAAAGACATTCAGTGCATCAGAATTGGGTGATGTAATAAGAAACATTTTAGAGTTGTCGTCGCTTTAAGGTTAAATCGATCAACAAATTTATGGCTTTACAAGAAAACCCAATTCATACAGATAAAAACGATACAGTTTCAATAGGAATTTATGAGTTTAAGCAGGTTTCGATAGAATTTCAAAGCAGGGAGTGTTAGCTTTTGAAAAGCAGGGTATTATCAATACATTTTTATTTCTTATGATTTTTTTTAGGTAACTGAGTCCCCTCAATCCGTTCACAGCTCGGTGTTCATTTTGTTCACTTATATCATTTATTTATTTATTTTTTTATTTTTTTAAGAATGGATTAAATAATTCCGAAAATATTATCGTATTCGGTTGTAAAATAATTAAATTGAAAGAGAGATATTGAAGGTTGCGTTATTGTTTCAAACAATGTGAGAGTTGAATTTCCTTTTTTCGAAAAAAATATTTTTTCAAATGCTTTCTTTTATTCCCCACATTAATTAGGCATTCTCTTGATTCATATTGTCATGGTCTTTATCATCTCGAGCAGAGGATTTTACGATCTTTAAAATAACTAAAGCCTTCGCTAATCTATAAGGGTGATGAATTTTTACGTCGCCAACTAGCAAAAGCATAATGTTTAAAGTTTATGCCAGGCTTTGCAGATCAACGTTGCGTCACAATAGCTATTAAACGATTCACAGCTTAGCGGTTATTTTTTATATTCACTTGTTAACTTTATGTCAAGTATTGAAGAGCCCGTCAATGTTTTTTCTTAGCTCACATCTTTTTTTTTAGTATTCTCAAAATAAAATAGATTTTAAAATTCCGAAAGGTTGCTTGCCTTATTCTTTTCAAAATTGCTCATCGAAAGTCAAAATGTCGAAAACGGCAGTTAGTTTTCGAACATTCTCATTGGTCGTCGATGGCTTTTACGTAAAGTCAACTTTAGACAGTTATGATCGCTGCAGTATCACTTATCGCGCGCTTTTTTAATGGCTGTATTTTTTTGCAGTTTTGGAATAGAACACATTTTACTTTTCGAAAAAAAAAAGTCATGGCACATCGAAAGTCGTTTATATCGAAGCTCTAAAACAGAAATAGAGTCAAGTAGAATCGCGAATCCTATAAACATGCAAATATCATAGAACGAGAGAGGGCAACATTAAATCATTTTGTCTTAAAAAAAACTAGAGGTCGCAGTTTTGTTTTTCGAAAAAATGTTCTGTCAAATACTGTTACTTTCTTTTATATTACAAATTAATTTGGTATTCTCTTAATTAATGCTTTTATGTTTTCCTTCTTCTTAAAAAAAGGTTCGGTTCTTTGGAAGAGCTAGAACTCTAACTAATCCATGAAAGCAATAAGTGTTTACGTGACCAAGTAGCCAAAGCATAATGAAAGCTCACGCCAAGTTTTGCGGATCAACGTCGCGCCACCAAAGCTATTAATCGGTTCACAGCTCGGCGCCGCTCAACACGAGATCACGTTGTTGTAACCACCCACATAACTGGGTGATTAACACTTGTTCAATTTTTTATTTTCATTTACTGCAAGCTGAAAATTTTCTTTTCAAAATTAAAACTGTAATTTTATATGTCACATTCTTAGGATTTTAAGTTTCCTAAATTTCCTGTTTGTCAATAATTTTGGAAAAAATAAAAAAGTGCAAAAATTATAAAAGTGTGGTTTCTTTTTGTAACGTTTGAATCTAACTATTTCATAATTTCCTATAAAAATTAGTTTGCGTTAATTGTTTTTTGTGAAAATTCTATTGTAAATTAAATTTGAATGTCAATTTTTTTGTGCTTGAAAAAAGTTAATTTTGTTCAATAGTATATCTATTCGGAAAAATCAGTGCTTATTTAAAAAAAAAGCGTTCTCTACGATTGTATTTAATGAGTTTTGGAATAGTTTCATTAATATCATTCCGGTCCCATGATTATTACAAATCATAGGTCTTAGCATTTTTAATACCCTTGTTTACTTTCATCAGATTTTCATCTTACCACCAATTCTTAAAATTCTTATGGGATCTTACTCTTGGCCAAGAAAGTCCACGCAGCATTCCACGTCAGATCAGCTATGACTTATAAAATGAACATTTCTTTAGATTATATTCCCTAACGTTTGACTGTAAAATTATCGAAAATGTATTTTTTTTTAACTTTCCGAAATTTTGTAAGTGAAAAATTAATGAAATCAAATTAATTCTCAGTATTATTATTCTATTGTAGAATTCACATTCACTCGAAATTTGCAGCAGTTTTCAATTTGGAATATTAATATTTATATTTGATGAAAAAAGGAAAAAACAAAAATGTGAAATAAGAAAACTTACAGCCATTTTTCGTAAAAAGGCTATAACTTTGCAATGCTTGCGTTCCTTTTAAATACAGCTTCACCAAAATCGCAAGTAATGAGAAAAAAAAATTAGCATCGTCGGTAGTCCATGTTCACTTTGTTCAACGACAATCATTCAAGTTAAAATTGAAATCCCATAAAATAATAATACTAAAATTTAGTTTTTTACTTACAAGCATTGAGAGTATCCGTTGCTTTTACCGTTAGAAAATATTTCAAATAATTAAGCAATTAAATATGCTTTGGATTTCGTTAATCAAAGCTGAATATATTTTCTACGTTTAGGCAATGAAATCCACCGGTTTTTGCTTACGAGAATTATAACGATTTACAGTTTTCAAAATCTCACTCTTCCAATGAAAACATCTCCACTTTTTAAATGTAAATAATATTGTAAATGCATTACTACGCTAAACAAAAAAAATATCTGAAACATAATAAATCTCTCAAAACCGTGAAATCCTATTGGCAGAAAATTTTTTATTTAATATTTTTTGTTGTCTTACCACCTGACGTGGAATGCGTCATATGTGTGAATTAACGTGATGTGTTACACGCTTGTGCCGTTCTCTCTCGCTCTTCTGCAATTCTTCTGTGTTGTCTTTGTCGCACTAATGGGAACGCAGTCAGTGTAACACATCACCTTAATGTGAAACTGACCGTCAGAAAAGGCTTTTTGAAAACTCCAAATTAGCCAAATAAAGTCTAGCGCTATTAATTGATTATTTTCTTATCTTGGCGAGCGACGTTCGATCGAACACTGCGAAGAGGCGTTTAAGAGCAAATACTAAAACGTGGCATGCTCGTTTTAGTGAAAGATTAAGCGCATAGAGATAGCGAGAAAACGAGGCAGAAATTCAAAGCCGTGAAGTTTGCATTACTGGCAGTGAGCTTGCGTAAAATTAGCATCAAGCGCAGAGCGGAGTATATAGTAAAAATGTGAAATCGTCTCTGACAAACTAAACAACGAGTAAGCCCCGTCGCAGCTGCTCGCGATCGACTCGGCGATCGAAGATTGCGGAGTGTAATTGCGCGAAGGGCGATCGCTTGGCTGCTCAGACCTTTCGACGACTAGTTTTACAGACTCTGAATTTTGGAGAAGAAACTGGGCGTCCACATGCCTCACGTCACGTCCATCGTAATCGTCGATTTTCTTGATCACGTCACCCTTCTGGAGCGCCTCGTTCTCCGACTGAAAACAATACGAAAAAAACAACAAAACCGATTAGAATCCTATGTTAGTATAGTGTCGATGTTTTTGTAAAAATATTTCTCCGACACTTTCACTCAGAAATTAAAGTGTTTTAAATATTTTCGAAATTTTTCCAAAATTTTAATTCGTTTTTCTTTGATGTTGTTTATGAAACACCCTAAAATACACCCAGACAAACGGGGCTGATGACTTTATTTGAATCAATTATCGGGCGAATTTGGAATTAATAAAATTTTATTTCAACCGAATCGAGTCTATTTCGATTAGATGAAATTTTATGCATATCAAATAAAGTCTATTCCGGTTAAATAAAATTCTATTAGGCCGAGCATCAAATAAATTTTTTTTTTTTCTTTAGTTTTATTTATAGTCGCTTCAACAACAAAGGTCATTAGCGACTATATCAAATAAATTATTTATTCAATGGCCGGTCTAATAGGGTTTTATTTAATTGAAATAGACTCTGTTTAATCTGAATAAAATTTTACTTGCTCGAAATAGATTTTATTTGATCTAAATAACATTTATTTTATTTTAGATAAAGCCTGTAATTGATTCAAATATACTTTTCAGATTGATTTCTCAGGGTGTAGAGATGAAGGTTATTAAATTTGAAAAATTACCTAGGAAAGTTTTTAAGGTATATAAATATGTCTATTTCTTAAGTAGGAAATATTTTTTTTAATTCTATGCTTTTCTATTATTGGGCATGTTTCAGAGTGATGATAATTAAGAGGACCCATTCACCTGAAAAAGGTCATAAGAAAAAAGATTCTTCAATCAATATCCTTCTTTTAGAAAATTTTCAATTTTAACTTCATTCAATACATAATGAGTATTAGAATTTTGCAATTTCGTAAGGACGTACAATGCACAAAAATAGTGTGAGCTCAAAAGTAAAATGTTGCACTTGTCGTTGCTCTCAGATCGAACCGGTAAACCACTGTTAGTGTTCGATGTCTTATTTTATCTGTCAAAGATTCTGGATTGAATGTAGCAATTCTGGGTGCATTGAAAATTAGATTTACTGTAATTGATTGTTTAATGTTTTTTTGAAAAGAGGAAAATTTATTTACACATTCAGGATCATAGCTTACCGATAAAACATCGAACGCTAAAATTTGTTTATCGGTTTAGTCTGAGAGATACAAGTAAAATTTATTCTTTTATAACTCATACCATTTTGGTGCACTATACGGGTTTTCGCAATTGCAAAAGGATAATATTTGTTTTGTGTTCAATGAGCTTTCAAAGTAAATTTTTTGAACGAATTTCGCCGTTGATAGAATTATTTTCTTATGATTGTTAATTAGGTGACTAAGTATCGTCAAACAAGATGAAAAATGATTTTAAAAAATTAGGGTTGTGTGGCCCCGTGAAAATATTACTGTAACAATTTAATCTTGATACTTGACCCTTTTTAATAGTTTCACAGTTCTTCCAATATTTTTATGTGTATTTCTTTGATAGGTTTTAATTTTTCACCAAATTTCTCTAGAGTAGAGATGAGGGCCATTGAAATGAAAAAATTTACCTGATAGAGTTGTTAAAATACATTTTTGTCTAAATCTTATGCAGGAATTATACCAAAAAAAAATGGTCAATTACTGTGAAAACCTCGGAGTAATTATACTCTTTCAATGAATTTTAATATTGCTGGCTCAATGATCTATACTCTGTCATCAAAGAAAGTATCTGAAATGTTTTTTTATTTTGATGATATGTAAGTTATCAGATAATTTTTATTTTAGTGAACATATTTTGACTACTCCATATAATCAGTAGACCTTTATACAACAAAAAATATATATATTTTTTATCAACTAATGTTTTCCTTTACTGCAGGTTTAGAGTATTATGGAAACAAGAAAACGTGCATCTTCTTATTTTTTCGAGTCGAAGAAAACTTTGACTTTGTTTCGAAATATTAGAAAAAACATTGTAACTGAAATTTTCTCCATGTGTAGAAAAAAAGTGAATTTCCATCGAAAAATTTTCACCAGGGCAAGTATAAATTTCTTCTTGAACAGAGAAATGTGAGTGGTGCAAATTCCGACCAGAAGACTTCAACCATCATACGGTTGCATTTCAAGACTTGATTTTCGTGAAAAAGATGTATGTCATTTTTCTATCAATGAAAAAATGTTATGGACTCAATTCTGCATTCCCTCATGTACATTCAATAAATTTCGAACTCTATTTCCTTTTAAAAGCTATCAATAAGGCGTATTAACGTGAAGTCATGTTGTTTTTAGGCAATGCGATTGTCTCAAGTTAAACTCAATAATCTCGTCTATATAACAACAAACTACTATGCTTGAATTCGAAATATCATACTACTTTAGCATGCTTAAAGAAATTATAATAACAACAATAATAATATCCGAAATAAATTATTTGTGATTATCGATGAATAAATATATCTCTGCATATGCCGAGTTTTCCTAAAGCCATTGATAACGCCTCAAAAATAGTCATAACCAAGGTCAATAAATAATTATAAAAATCTAGCCAAAAACAATGTATTTCGTTATCCTCCTGTCTAGGTCAAGGTCAATGAACTATCCAATTCAATATATACACTAGGGTGGTCTTCAATTTCAATATTGAGCGATTTTGTCCAAGACGCCCCTTCATTTTGTTCGAAATAAATTCGAAAAAATCTGATTAAAATTTGAGAACTCTATTTCAACGTCAAATCGTCCCTGTAAGCACAAACATTTTCCCATCTGAATAACATGGGAATTTTGGCACAATTGGTTTGAATTTAATGACTTTAGTCTGTTGAATATAATAATGAGATGGTAATTAAAAATTGTGTACAAAGTACATCTACTTGACGCACAATTCGTGTGGTATTTGGATTTTTCTCGCTTTTGTGAGGCTCGAAAAAAAAGATTCAAAATAATTGTGCAAAAATTCCCATGTTATTTAAATGGGAAAATGTTTGTGCTTACAGGCACGTTTTCCCGTTGAGATAGAACTCCCAAATTTTAACCAGATTTTTAAAAATTTATTTCAAACAAAATGAAGGGGCGTCTCGGACAAAATCGCTCAGCATAGAAATTAACGACGACCCTAACATACACATCTATATATTATATATCCAAAATCGCCGATAGCTTGCAATCGGAACTCCCCAACCCTCCGAAACCACACCAAATATCGATGCAGAAAAACTCACACGGGTGACGACGATCGGAGTGCCCAAATCTGCACCTCCGGCAATGCGTATACCCCAAGGCCGATTGCGGTCTCTTCGCAGCTTGACAACCACCGTATGTTTTTTCGTCATAGTCCCTTCTCTTACAATCTTCAATGAACGTCTTTTTTATTTTATAATTAACTTTTATTTATTTATTTTCCTTATTTATCCTATTTTTTTATTGTTTAAATTTTATATTACGATTTACTTTATATATATATATTCACGTACATTCAAATGTTCTAATATAATTCGCTTCTTGTTGTTATTAATTTATTATTTTCAAATTTCGGAGTTATTTTTCAAGAATACTCAATTTTTATTTATTTACAATTCGTCTTCGGATTCAACGAAGAGGAAACAATGAACGGAGGCTGCAAAGAAGAGAGAACAAGTGGTCACGGTCGCGCGGGACTGACTGAGCTCAGACGCACGGGACTCCGAAGCTCGCTACGGTGCTTTCGCCGTGCAAAAGCATAAGGCGCTTTAGATGAGGAGGAGCAACAGCAGACGTACCGAGGGGCTAACTTCGCGAACACTGTCAACTGAAACGGAGCTCGTGGTGCATCGAGCAAAGCAAAAACGACGTGCACTTTGACAGGGTGCTGCAAACTAAGCTAAAGCTTACGAGTGCGGTATTGCCAAACGCATAACTGGTGGGGCCTACCGCTGTTCTCTACTATTCTGGCCTCATTTCGAATTGGCATACGCCGTTTCTCTCGCGGTATTGTTCTGGCTATACGACCTGCACTCATTTCTCTGGTATTTATATGTGCGTCGATTGGAGAGCGTAGGCGTGAACAGATGACGAAGATATGTCGTGCAATGACCGATGGATCTTCGAAAGCTATCGTTTATCTATTATAAGTCATTTGGTCGACCAATCTTGCGACGATACGCTTGAAGCTCTGCGCTCTTGAACCGAACTGATTGCAGTACTTTTGGGATAATTCGCACATTTTTGGCCTTGACAATGAGGAGGTACACTGAGAGAAAAGGATATCGTTTATTTAACGATTTCACATGGTAAGATGAATATAGGAAGGCTTTCAATATTTTATGGTTGAAGCGATGATAATATGGTTCAATAAACCATACTTGCAAGTTCATTGAACAGAAACGTTGAAATCGTATATGCAACAAAACAGTATATTTAAAACTATTAGAATAGTTTTTAAAACTATTGTCATTTTGATGATTGCTACTATAGTAAATCGCTGTTTTGTAATCCTGATTACACTTCATCGCTTGAAGTCTAATCATCAAAACATCAAAGTTATGGTTATAGCCAATATAATTATAATTATATTTGCTATAACCATAAAATATAGACGTTCCTCATGAGAATTATATTAGCGGTTGATCCAACTATTTTCTTACTTTTGCTATAACCATAAAATATAGACGTTCCTCCTGCGAATTATAGTTTATAGTTAGATTATCGTCAGTTCAGCTAGGTTATTTTTAAAATTATCAGTTTTTTCTCTCAGTGCACTTCATAACAGGTCCTAATTAGTATTTGTCGACGTTTATAACTATTTTTGCATTTTGTTAACTGATTAGTTCGTGCCATCGGCGGAATCGTTCTAGCACAGCTAACTATAAAGAGACAACTGTTCATTTTTAGTCTATGCAACTATTTTGATGATTACGGTGAATATTGTATAGTTTCTAAGCGCAATTATGCAGTACTTTTGGAATAATTCGCGCATTTTTAGCCTTGACAATGAGGAGGTATTTCATAATGGGTTCTAATTGGTATTTGTCGACGTTTATAACTATTTTTGTATTTTGTTAACTGATTAGTTCGTGCCATCGGTGGAATTGTTGTAGCACAGTTAACTATAGAGAGACGACTATTCATTTGTAGTCTATGCAACTATTTTGATGATTCAGATGAATATTGTGTAGTTCCTATAGGTTGTATTTTATAGTTAGTTAAAATACTGGCTGAAGAACCTCGCTCGATGGCTCATTAGCCTTAGAGAGAAATAAAATAAAATAACAACACCTTGTATAAATTTTCATAGGCTGTCCTAATCATTGTACATCTAAGACTAATAGAACGCATTTACTACGACTACTGCTATTACTACAACTACTACTACTACGTCTTTATAGTTATGGTAACGTTTTGGTAAAAATGGAAAGTTGTTGCTTTATAGTTACTGATACCATAATTTTCTCTCGCTCGTTGTTTAGATTTGTTTGAGTTTTTTTTTTAAATAGGGAACCTCCACTTATCAACCCCACATTATTATGAAAGTCTGCATAAGAAGTGCCTTTTTTCAATTACCAAAAGCTTTAAGAACAAGTCAGTACGAAAAAAGTAATCAAATGCATACCTCACTTATTTGGTTGCTATTGTTATACTAAATTATGTATCTGTGGCCCCTCAAACAAAAAATGTATTCTGACGTGGCAAAACGGTCTATTCTGCGTCATCTGCAACACCTACCTTTTTTTATTTATAACACTTTGTACAGTTTTTTAAGAAAACATTGCATCGCTTGTCAGATAACTTTAGGCAGTTGCCAGTTGCTTGCGGGATAAAAACGTCCCGAGATGATAAGCGCATCGATTTTCCATAAAGTTGTAATTCAGGAAGTGTAATTTATTTTAATAATTATAAAAAAAAAAATTATAAATTTCATTTTAACTGGTTGAAAAAAATGGGTTCATGCCTGAAAAATACGTTCTATGTACACTGCGAAAAAATCTGCTTCAAATTTAATGTACAGATACTGAAAGTTTTTATGTAATAAATAAAAAACGGGTATTATAAACTTACACCGAGACAAAAATATAGTAGAACCGTAAGTTCTACCATCCCAATATACTTCTCAGGAGGAACAGTTATATCGATTATACTGGATACTATGTTTTTTATTAGTTGAGTTATAATTATGTTTGCAGCTATTGTTTTTTGTCTTTATTATAACTATAAAATATAACGGTTTCTCCTGGGTACTATTCTGTATGGTTAACGTATGGTATTGTTGCTTCAACCATGTATTTTTCTCTCACACAAATGCCATCCGAAATTCATCTATGATATAGTAATTTTTATAGTTTGCTCCAATTTTACTATAAAGGCAATGCAGTTTTTATAATTTGCTTGAGTTTTATTGCAGTCATTGTCAATATCTTATATTGTAATTTTACATTGAATTTAATTGCCGAATTTATACATAGAAACTATCAGTCTTTTCTGCCAATGTTAAACTGAGAATTACTTTAAAATCTCCGAACTACTGGTTCTATTATAAAAATATGCAGAGCAGAAAGATTGAAAACAGTAGGATATTTTTGTAGCCGGTTGCTCCTGCAAATGCAAGTAATTTTACCTAATAGAAAAGTCCGTTTGAAGAAAAGGAATTGTTAAAAAAATTACTAGCAAATTAAAATTTACGAAAGGTAAAAAAATGAGTTGTGACGAAATTGGAAAAAAATTCCGATATCGCAAAAGTATTGAGAGTTTCTTTCCGAGCAAATTTTCGATTCCGTACAATATTAAGACTCTGCAATTTTTTAGTCCCATTTTACGAGCACCAGAATAATGCAGATTTTGTTTCGGGTTATCATTACTTAAGAAAATTTTTGTTCAATTTGATTCAAACTCTATTGATATGTAGTTATAAGTACACTAAATATTTTGAATTTTTTTCCAAAGATTATTGCAAATGAGCTTTCATTCGCATATTTGGACATATTCAATTATGGCTCATCGGCCAAAATTCGATATTTATAAAATGACGTGAAAAAAATCTTAACTTTTTTAGATCGTATAAAAACTCCAATTCTGTAATGAACAACATACATACCGAATAGTTACGTCATATTAACATTTTATCAGTATCGAAAAAAACTTTGTATTTTTTATTTTATTTTTGTATTTTTTTAATTTCTACTTCCGACAGGAAGTGGTACATTTTTTTGACAGTTCGGTTCTTTCGTGTGAGCCTTTCTTTAAAAAAACAGTGCTAAAATTTTGATAAGCTAATCAATAAAAAAAATTGTCCTTTCTGTTAACTATTCGGATGCAGGGTGTGAAAACATAACAAAACATTGTTGGTGACTCACAGAAGCAATATAATTTTTTTACCTGATAAGAAAGTTTTTATTTAAGGACCCAACATCAAATTATTTTTTTTATATAACACCAGCAGCTAAAGTTGGAAAGTATCATAAACTGATTGTGGTCTAAATACCTTTCTTTAAAAGGAGTGAAGTATTTCCCGCGCATGAAATCGTTTATCTGTTATTTCGTTATGTCGATTTGATTCCTCTTAGCCACTTATGCAACTCAAAATTACATTTGCAAATCTATTTGATTTATTTAGCTGTCGACATTTTGAGCCATCATTCACGCAAAGGAGTTCCGTAAAAAGCACGACCTGGATACCTCAGCTCTATCGATTCGCGATCAGAGCTTCGACTTATATTTAACTCTCGAGTGATTTTCAATCTGGGATCCTCTTTTTTCGGGGAAAAAAGTTTTCTGCCGACGGTAATTAAATGCCAAACGATGTCAGTGAACCTATTCTAATTATTAAATCAATTTGATAGATAACCAACAATCTCACTATAAAAAAAAATCTCTCTAACATACAATGAAATTGGCAAAACCCTTAACAAATTCAGACCATATCTCATTTATCATACAGCAGTATTTACTAAAAGTTAGAAGGGCTTGAAGTTTTCTTTTCTTCATTAAATTGTCGACGGCAATGCAGAATTTTGTGACATTTTAAATATCAAAAGACCACGTTAAGAACTGTGTAAAAAAAAAACTTGACAACCTGTCATCTTTTTATGTCCTCCAAATAGAATGGATAAAAAAAATTCTGAAAGGCTTATTGCATTCGGTGTTAAAATAATTAAATCGAAAACGCATTATTGGAGGTCTCATATGACCGCAAGAAAATTTGAAAACCGGAATCTCCTTTTTCGAAAAAAATTTCTGTCAAATACCGTCGCTTGATTTTGTTTTCCAAATAAATTAGGTATTCTTCCGATTAATATTTTTATGATCTTGTGGTGAATGTGACTACTAAGGCACATCAGTTCTTACACCTGCCTGTTAAGAGTAATTTACCTCATTTTCCTCGTTTTAAACGACAGGTACTCACATAAGTCTCGTAAAAATTGCCCAAGGAGAACTTGAGGGCCATCTTCTTGTTCTCCCTTTCTTCGACTTATGAAATGTTAGGTGAAAGTCCCGAAGTGGATCCTCGTCTCCGGACAGCACCTGGAGCGACGATCAGCCGCAACGGTTGATCCTACCTGTCTCGATCCAAATACTTTAACGTCCCACAGATAAATGATTTTAAATCGCGGGAGAAAGAGTTTGTGACACTAAGAGTTTAAGAGAGAGTCGCCGGGCATCGAGAGTACAAGGGAAATAGGGGTGTGGACGTTTCGACACTTAAATTAGCCACCTATAGCGCTAAAGGTTAATCAATCATGGACTCGAGGTCCACCACTGTTCTAGTGACTCATTTATCCCGATATATTCGCCACATACACGAAAAAACTTGACTTTATAACGATACATTTATCGAATGATATAGCGACGTCAACGATGCGCTATATCATGATCTGATTGTCGAAGTACTCGGTGCGAGTAGCATCTGTATGCGCGGACAATCGATTTCTAATTACGGATCGGGACGTTCGGGCCGTGGGCTCGAATAAGAACAGCGAATCCTAATCGATTCATCTATACTTAGTGGAGATTAATAATAGAGCAATTAAAAATAAAAGATGCTAGATACAATGTTAATAATTACTCATTCTCTAGCGGGAGAATGAGTAATTGTCGCCTTCTAATATAAGCACTTATCTTTTTAAATCTAATAAGTAAAATGGAGCGCAAATTCACAATATGTTGTTTGCATGTTTCTTAAATTGATATTTATTATGCGAGCGAGATTAGGTGATAGGAAATTCTAATAGCAGCATAATAAAATTGTGTTAGGTAATCTTGTTAGTTTTCCTGGGTTGAGATGTAAAACCTTGTATTTCTGGTAAAATGTCATTTAATTGGGTTTGTATTGAAATAATACTCCATTTATAACTTTTGATTAATTTTAAGCGAGGTTTAATTTTTTTCCAATTTTTGGTCAAATTTGACAGGTTTATCAAACGTTTTGAACAAAGCTGATGGTTCTTTTTATTTTTTCTTAAATATTCGATCTAATTCATGGATTTTTTCTTATTTACAAACGAATTTGAAAAATCCGTGTAACAGTTGAATGAAATTTCACTTATAATGAAACTTCACGACAGACAATGGCTCCCGATCTGACCTTAAACTTGAAATTTCAATTGAAACTAACCTTACACGGTGGAGAGAGCGATATTCTGAGTTCAAAAATTCATAACTAGAAAACTATCGATTTAAACGAAAAATTTGTAAGTACTTTTTCTCTTCCCAATGATCTGAAGATAACGAAAGAAGATACGCGAACGTCAATATATCGTATCTGTAATTTAGGGACATGAATTTATTGAGCGTTGCATTCATCTACGTGTGTTAATCAAAAGGGGAATCTATTCATCGTTTGAGCTACCTCTAAAATAATTTAAAAAAAAATTTTAAGAAGAGTTGCTTAAAGGTACAAACTATAGATTAAAACGATGCTAAATGGAAAAAAATTAATAAATTCTAGACACGCCCTAATGTGTATATGCTGAAACTTCAACATACATGTGAAGAGCTCTTCGGACATCCAACCATTTTCCAGAAGATCGTGTATTAGTGACTTAGTGTTTCGTATGATTCCGGTAGGTGGCGAATGGAAGAAACGATTCTCGCGAGTGATTCCACGCTTTAGCGTATATAAGACTTCGAAACTGTTCTGAATTTACCTGAATGATATGGGATTTTTAAAACTTCTTATTCCGGATAAAACAAAGACTATAGCAAAACACAAAGTTCCTATAAGCTCAAGATGAAAGACAAAATGAATAGTATATTACACTACAAGGGCAGAAAGTTTGACATTCCTGCATTGGGCGTCATGATGCCCGAGGCGAATCCGAGGGCATCATATCGCACAGTCCAGGGCTTTCAAACTTCTGCCCGTGTGGTGTATACTATTTTCCTTTATAGCCGGTCGAAAGTACGAGAAAAAAAATTGCATGTACCCGTGTAATGATGCCTGCCCCGACATTTGCGGCACGAGCGAAGCGAGTGCTGATGGTCGGGGGTTCAGGCATCATATATAAAGAAGAGAATATCTAATCATAGTTAAGCAAATATATTTATTCGAATTTATTAACATTTTCAAAATTTTTAGTTATAGATGTATGAACAATATTGTTTATTTATTTACAAATCTGGTTAAAAGAATGTATTCATTTAAACACATTATCATTCTTAACATGTTTGGTTATAAATGTAGGAGATGGTCTAACTGCCATTTTTTATAGGATTCGTAGACGAATTCATATCGATCGGCCGACTTCTTGGGTAACGTTTCTGATACAATAATTGATGGTACCTCTGCATCAAAATCTCGTAATATTCCTTCCTCGTCCATAGATTCATCCATCGAAATCATTTTGTGGCTCCAAAATTTTTAAAAATATAATTTAAGCCGCTTCGTGCTTAGGTTAGATGCGCGCGTGAACGTAGTCAAGTGACTGACGGCAGCGAGAGCAAAATTTTTTTTCACCATAACTGCGCGGAAAGTTCGAATTCCCGTCCTAGGGGATTTACGTAATTCGAAATTTCCGCTGCAGATATGGTGAAAAATAGTATACGCCACTCGGGAGTGAAAGTAGACTATGTCCAATCACGTGTAAGATTACGACCCGAGCCGCAGGCGAGGGTGGTAAACGTTGGCTCATTGCATTTTTTACGAGACAGTCTATCGACTAGCACGCGGTGCTCGCACATCCTTACCCTGCGATAAAACTAGTGCGACCAAAATAATTTTTATAAATGTAGATGTAAAATGTTCGATCCCAATAAATGAATAATTCCATGTTATGTTAAAAATCTGTAAAAGTACTTTATTCGATAAAAAGACGTTGTAAAAGAAGCAGGGAAGTATTCGACTACACATCTCACAGGTACCAGAACAATCAGATTTGCCTCTTTACAGTTTCACATACGAATAAGCAGCGCATTAGCATTACACGTGTAGTTTTTATGTATGATTAGTTTTATATTCATTGGAGGACGCACAAGTTCGGATGCACTGATTTTTTTTCTATCTCCACTAACAAATCTATATCGATAAGCAGATCTTTAAAAATAAGTTCAGATGCATTTACTGAATGAAATAAAAACAATTACTTAATTATACGCGTTGTTATGGAATGTTATTTGGTAAAAAATGATGATGATTATGAATATTCTTCCGTGATTGCTCTGCTTATGACCATTCTTCGTATTTCACTGGTTCCTGCTCCAATTTCGTACAACTTGGCATCCCTCAGAAGCCGACCGGTTGGGTACTCGTTAATGTATCCATTGCCACCTGAAGGAAATTTAGGTTTATAGGATTTCCATGCTAAGTCGTTGTAATTTAACGAGGGAGCTACAATAGCTTACCCAATATTTGTATAGCCTCCAGTGCAGCTTTAGTCGCGTTTTCAGCACAGTAGAGGATCACAGCGGCGCAATCCTTGCGATTCACGTGACCTGCATCACAAGCACGAGCCACTGCATACAAATAGCTTCGACTTGCACTCAAACTCGTGTACATGTCAGCGATTTTTCCCTGAAAAATTCATTCAATGTTAGTTTCTTTAAAAAATAAAAAATAAAAATATCGTAAAATCTACACTCAAAAATTTTCAATACGATATGTACTTTTTATTTTTAATAAGTCACACAAATAATTATCAGAGTGTTTAACGTAATTTTTTGTTATCTTTCAACCAATGTGATGTTACCAGAAGTATGTTATTCATGTGAAAAGAAGGTTAAAAAAGGTGAATGTTTTTGTAGGAAATTAGTGGAATAGAGTAATGTTTATTCGAAAGGTGTATTACATTTGTAAAATAGAGCAGAGTGTGAGGATATTCTGCATTATTTTACAAATCTTACAAAAGCGTAACGCAATTTTTTTCAGAGGGCTTTGAAAGATATTTTGACATAACATTATGAATACACGAAGTTTACAAGTGTTTCATATGGATGCTGTACTTTTGAAGACCAATTCTACCAATTACGGGACATGAATGTTATTAAATATTTTATATAATGGTTCTGAATGGCACGTTCTTATCATAATTGTTTCAAGTAGCACAGTATTTACGATAGTAAAAGCTCAGAGTCACTATACCTGAATCAATTGGAACTCTGCTATCCGTTTCTCGAATTGTTTTCTAACGTGGGCGTATTCAAATGCCACGTCACAACAGGCTTGAAGAATTCTGGTAAGTAAAACGAAAATCACGATTCTTATACTCAATATTTAATTGAAGAATTAAGACAATGAATCAATTAAGTTTACCCCATCGGACCTGCCGCCAGAACGAGTCGTTCCAAATCCAAGCCACTCAACAAAACGTAAACACCTTTGTTCACTTCTCCCAGTACATTGGAAGCTGAAGGAATGCACAAAGCACTTACATATTTAGTTTATCAAGTATCGCGTTCCGTAAATTCCTTAATGCTCGTATTCCAAACTACTACTACCATATTACTTCCGTTTTATAAAAAATTTTAATAATTTTATGATCCACCAGAGAGAGAGCAAAACATTATTTGGGAAAAAAATCATCATGGCGAATTAATGTGCGCAAATTGACATTGTTCTTTTTTAAATTTCAATTGTTAGTAACTAATGTATTCCTTCACAATGAATCACGCATATTAAAATATTCTGTGTTTATATTGATCTATGCTAAGATATTTTATCAATTGCATTTGAGGAAGTGGAACTGACAAAAATTTTTTACATCGAGCAAATACAACGTTTTACAATGTAAATATTAGTAATTTTTTTGCGTGCTATTGCTATTGTTGCCTAAAACTCACCAGGAACCTTGCAGTCCTCAAATACCAACTCGGAAGTGTTTGACCCTCGCATACCGAGTTTGTCAAGTTTCTGAGCAGGGTTAAAGCCTTCCATTCCCTTTTCGACAATAAATGCAGTGATACCATGCTGAGGTTTCGCAGCATTTGGGTCTGTACGTGCATACACGACTAGTACATCCGCGTCAGGTCCATTAGTGATCCAAAACTTATTTCCGTTTAGTACGTAATAATCTCCTTGCTTATCGGCTTTTAGTTTCATCGATACGACGTCGGATCCCGCGCCAGGTTCTGACATTGCTAAGGCTCCGATGTGCTCACCAGTGCACAACTTTTATTAAAAGAAAAATCACAGTATTATTATTTGTAATGAGGTTGTGAACGTGTATCGATAATTTGAGAAAATGGTCGGCCTTAATTCACATACAAATTTCGTTCTACATAAAAACATCGCAACACAATTTTATTTGAATTCTAAAAAAATATTAATAAAGAAAGTGCATCTGTACAAAAAAAAATCTAAGAAATTTTGTTCAACTACTGAAAAATATGTAAATAAAAAATTGCAATATTCTTATTTAATAATTATGTGTGTGCATATACTTTTCTACGTTTTGCTTATATGTGTTTCATCAAGGTCAGTAAATTTTTCTTAAGTCTTGAACTTAAATTTTCAGTACAACGAACAACTCCATTATTTGCAAGTGAAAACATTCTAAAAAATACACTCTTTGAAACGAGAAACTAATTGGTTTAGTTATATATTTTTCATGTTTTTCGAATAATATTTGTGTAAAATCAAAATTAAATTCAACTTAATCGAGTCGTAACACTTAAAAAACAATTTGCACCATTTCAAAGATAAAAACTGATGTAAATGAAGGTTTATCTGGTATAACAATTATTTTTCAAAATAACAACTCAGTCTGCGCGAATAAATTCACAAACACATTTGCTACGCAGTTATTTCTAAAGTAAATTTCTATTTATACTTCAGCCTTGACGTAGGGTTGCTTATCTTGTTTTCACAAGGACACTTTTAAAATTTACCTAGTAATTTGATTCGTTTTATTCCTGATAGGGGATAAAATTTTGATTACTGTCGTGGCTATTAGAATTTTTTTTTTTTCAATAAATGGTTATTTTTTAAAGCAAAATGTGATCATGAATGATTTTCTCTGATGACCTTGTATTGAGAAACGAAGTAAATTTCCAAATTTAAAATCTTGCGAAAATATGTTTGGGGATTAATTGACGCAGGCTGAGTTATGATTTTATAAATTTATTGTTATACATTTTCCTAGGTTGAATACAAGCTTCTTAAGCCAAATATATATTATTTATACCAGTTTCTCCCTTAAAGCGGTTCAAGCCGTTTTTTTCTAATTTGAGAACTTGATTGACTTGACTGTACCGACGGTAACTCAAATCCAATTATTCCTGAAGCATGCATCTATGTACTTGAGTATCTGCTCTTCTGATATGGAATTTGGAACTTTGTCAACATTTTAAAAATGTGGTCACCATCTTTTGAAGGAATACTACTTTGGTTCGATTTTTTTGGCTTGATAGATGTGAAAATTTAAAAACCATAGCTCAGATATGTTCTAGGTCATTGGTTCTGTTTATTCCTGTCTTCGATGTAAAACACTTAAAATAAGTGGAGTCGTACATAAACTAAGACGGTGAAAAAAATATCTAAATAATTAAAAAATCTACAAAAATGATTTTTCCATTTACAAAAAATGTTGGTGGGTCAAAAAAAGGTAAAATATTTTCTTGAGCAATCGCATGTAAATTCACAAAAAAGCTAAACGAATCAATAAAATTAATAAAATTCTATATCGCAGAGTTACCTTGATTCACTTTCGCTAATTTATTTTTTTCAGTATTCGAAATAGATAAGCCGACATCACTGCACTGATTGACTTGACTGTAACGTCAGTACTGCCTTAGTTAGGGCCGATTATCCCTGAACCAACCATCCTTATTATGATTTTATGTTAGAAGCGCATTGTATTTTTATGAGATTTAAATGTTGGGACCTCAAGTGGTCGTTCTTTAATCACCTTTGGCAGGTACTTGAGTTTTTGCTCTTCTGATCCATTTTTGTTAATCTGATTCACGCAGAGATTCGAGTGGGCACCGTAACTTATGGCTACGGCTGCTGATGCTCGGCTGAGTTCCTCCATAATGATAACGTGGTCCAAGTACGAACCACCGGTTCCTCCGTATGCAGTGTTTGCGGTGATACCAAGGAGACCCAAGTTTCCCAATTGCTTCCAAAATGGCTAAATGCCCAGTCGAAAATATAGTATGAATATAATTATATTTAATACGCCAAAAATTAAGGAAATTTTTGGAGGAATATTCTTATCAAGATTTCTATAATTAATGTAGTTAATTAATAATCAACTTTTTTTTTTATTGTAAGTCTCTGTTTTAACGGCAGGGGACCGACTCTACACCTCCCAAGTCGACACGAAGACATTTATTCGTTTTTGCGTAAAGCCGACGGTGTTTAGTGCTAGGTATCGAGTTATTTCGCGTTAAGTTGAATGCGTGTAATGTGATTCTGTGTCGACTATTTGTGTAGACGCAAATGTAGATCTTCGTGTCGATTTGGGAGGTGTCGAGTCGGTCCCATGCCATTTTAACTACCTTTCTTAATTACCGAAATTGTGATTTTTTTGGCTATTATATGCATCAGAAATATACATTACTCGACTACAAAAGTGGAATATCTTTTAGAATATAGGGTCATCAAAAATTATTGTGCAAAATATTTTATAGGTTTACCCCTAAAAAGTTGGGACTAATTGAACCGGTACTCATGATCTATTTGACAATTGGGTTTCGTAGTTTTGCAGAATGTTCATCGATCATAATTTCTAATAGGTTACATTCTTCTTCTTAATTATTTTGTGTGACAGGAAAAAATTAATTTTTTCACATAAAGTGAATCTTAAACTTATCAAAATGAAAACGTTGCGAATCATTAACGGTGAACAAACTGGCAACTAAGAGGTATTTTCGTTTGCTCGGGACTTTCCCAAAGAATAAATATGACCCTGAAGATACCTGCATCTGCAAAATTTTAATTTGCGTCAGCTATAACTGTGTAACCCTGTGGTGAATTTATATGTTTTAAAGGCAGATTTGTTCATTTCTCGATTATCCCCTGGCCATTTTTTCTTTTTTTTTTCCTATGATTCTGCGAAAGTAGGAGTCATTTTTGCCATTTTAAGCCACCTTAACGAAGCTTTGTTTTCATGAATAGTATATTACGCCACTAGGCAGCGAAAGTAGACTATGTCCAACCGCGTGTAAGATTACGACCCGAGCCGAAGGCGCGGGTGGTAAACACGCGGTTGGGGATAGTATAATAGATAGGAAATAATAATAAATTTAGTAAAAAAATAAAATCGTTGTTATATATATTTTTTTCTCTCTAAATTCGACTAATCATTCATTTTTCACCACATTTCGCACCCCCATATTTTCCCTTCTTTTTCGTTTTTAAAATTCAAGATTGTTAACCTTACCCTTAAAGGCAACCCGGAAAGGAAGGTGTTTACAATATATCATTATAATAATATAGGATAAGACAACCACAAACAACACACGAACTCTTGGGCTGAAGGACTTCGGTCGATGGCCTGTTGGCAATATTATTATAATAATACCTAAATTTAATTTTTAATTACTCGTGTATAATCGTATGATCATCTGTGTATTATCAATTAACTACTACTACTACTACGGACCACTACTGAAAAAATCGTCTTGAAATAATTGAGAAATGAAGAAAGCTGCCTGGAAAATAAATTTATTGAATATACTAGAAAAAAATTACAGCTGACAATAACCAAAAGAATGACCAAAATGAGTTCCATTTTTGCAGAATCATCAAAATGAAAATACTGAAGAATGACATCAAGACAATCGAATAATGATTAAACCTGCCTTGTAAATCAATTTATTTGATGAAATGTAGATAATTTTCAACTGGTTAAAAAAATATAGCTTAAGAACTGCTGTAAGATAATCGAAAAATAAACAAATGTATCCAAACTAGATGAATTGAACGAACTGTTGAAAAAGTACAGCTGAAGAAGTAAAAAAATGACGAAAATGACTCCTACTTTTGCAAAATCATCGAATAAAAAAAAATTGCCTGGAGATAATCAAGAAATGAACAAATCTGTCTTTAAAATATATGTATTTACCACAGAGTTACAAAGTTATAGCTGACACAAGTTTAAATTTTGCTGATGCAGATATCTTCAGGCTCATTGAATAAATATTATGTGGAAATTCAAGATAAATTTACCCAATGCACATTGCTATTTACAAATTATATTCATTCCTTTAATTTTTTCATTTTTTTATTTGCATTTTCCTCCGACGTCAGGCCTAACGCAGGCCTACACAGGGCCGGTCCAGGTTTTCTCCCCATATCTTTTCGACAGAATTATTTGTACCTTTGTTTTGTCCCGGACCAGTTTGCCCACGCGGTCGCAGTCGACTTCCCTACCATATCGCATTCGCCTCTGAGCAGAGCTCAGAGAACAGAGGAAAACTGCAGAATAACCTCTGTCGATAAGCTGTCGAGTTCGCCTCACGACATTGGAGCTGCGTCACGATTTTCGTCAAGAATGTAAACACAGACTACAGCTGTATACATAGAACCCTCACAGTTACCGTTGTTTGTCTCATGTATACATCTGAAGCTTACCCTCGCGGACCTCCGAACCTAAAACCAACCGGTCAATTGGTGCACCAAACCAACCAATGTTCCAACTTTTCAAAGGTCGATTTCGAGTTGGTTTTTGTAAACCAACCGTAAACCAACCATTTCTTGGAGAAGATGAAAAGTTGGTTCAGGGTTGGATATTATAAACCAAACCGAATTCCGACTTCCAAGGTACAATATCGATGGTTGATTTGTGGTTGATTTATCAAAACCAACCATAAACCAACCTCTGGATAGTGAGTTGTCTAAAATGGTTGGTCTTGAAAAATCAACCACAAATCAACCATCGATATTGTACCTTGGAAGTCGGAATTCGGGTTGGTTCATAATATCCAACCGTCAACCAACTTTTCATCGTGTTCAAGAAATGGTTGGTTTACGGTTGGTTTATACAAAAACGAACTTGCAATCAACCTTTGAAAAGTTGGAATATTGGTTGGTTTGGTGCACCAATTGACCGGTTGGTTCGTGGTCAGATGTGGGAAAAACGACCGAATTCCAACCACACGTGACGGTTGGGAGATCCGCGAGGGATTCATCGCGTCCGTGTTTTTATTTTCCGACAAAAATTGTCGATAGCATCGGACATCGAACCGCGACCTGTCGATACTCTGGTCTAGTACTTTAACCGCTAGACCACCGCACCGGTCATTTTACAAATCATATTTTCATCGCATATTGTTAAATATTACATCTTGATGTATATGCTTATATACTCACCCTAAGGTCATCAAATTTATTGTTCCTATCAATCTCAGCAGCTTTTGGGGCAAGTTCTTTTTGCGCGAAATTGAAAACGAGAGAGCGTAGCTGTAAAAAAAAATGAATGGTTTATAACAAATATATTGGGAAGACATGGTTATTTTGTCAGTAGGCCCGCTTGAACTCTATTAAGATAGCATAGCGCCAACACCGATACAGATCAAAGATCAACGCCACTACTGACGCAGTATTATGTTACAATCGTATATGGGGCGATTCAGCTCGAATGGTCAAGTAAGTATACCTTACTTTTTAGAGCTTTGCCTACATTCTGTATCAATTTAATAATAAAAATATTAAGCAACCGAAAAGTTAGACACATTTACAATGTTTTTTAAAAATCACAAAAATCATGTGCAGGATGGACAAATTTAGAAACCATATCCCAAAGATTCTTTGGGTCATTGGTTCTGCTCATTTGGTTTTTTTGTAGAATACTAAAAATAAGTGGGATTATACGTAGGCTAATTACTTCAAAAAATAACCTAAGTAATTAATAAATCCGCAAAAATGATTTTGACATTCACAACAAAATGTTGGTTGACCAAAAGGAAAAAATGTAATACTTTCTCAAGCTAAAGAAGGAAAATCAACTAAAAAAAGCTAAAAAAATATTATTATTATGTGGTTTGAAAATATTAATACCTCATAGAATAATTTCCTAAATTCTTGACACGGTATTGAATAATGCTATCTGACTTTGACTTTTAAAAATATAGTGGTATAACTAATTTATAAATTTACAATGTCGATGAAAATCCGAAAGCTTTATTCATGAAACCATTTTTGTTGGGATCTTCTTTTCACAGGAAATGTCTCATGTACTGGAGATACATATATGAATCTATATGTGAGGTTTTCCAGGCAAATTCGGCAAATATTCAACCCTGTCAATTTCATAATTGCATTGCAATTGAGTTCAATAATGGAGTTGAATGATTTAAGGTTCACAAGAAAGCCTATAGAAGCACAACAGGTGTGTTATAATATCAACATTTTTTAGTTATCACAGACATTTTTTAAAATAAACTTTGAGGCACGACGATACAGAAAAATAGGTAAAACCTGGAAGAATAAGTTCGAAACTGCAAGAAAAAAAATGAATCTAACGTAGGGTATCAGTATTCACCAGACAATTTAAAAGCATCTATTTGATATCCTTCTTAGCTTTTCTTTTGCTTGGGGTGGGCTAATTGTGACACTGGATATAATCTGAAAAATACATAATTTATTTTTGATAATCTTTTACGGTAAATGTTGAAATATATATTACTTCCATCAACTACAAATCAGCCATGAAGAAAAGTTTACCACAATTATGTTCTATATTTTTATGAGGATCGCATTAATCTTTGCTGTCAAGTTTCTCCTGCCCGGAAAAAAAATTTGGTTTCCACTGCTACTTTCGATTGCAAACTTCTTATACTTGATACCAAATGTAAAAAAAAACAGTTCATATGCATTAACGATGCCGATATTTTTTCAAAATGCGTCACTTTTCCATCACAAAGAGTAATATTATATCAGTCCCATACGATTTCGTATAAGTGAGGCATGTGCAATATACGCTGCTACGGTGAAAACATCACAGTCTCGAAGTCATGTTGACGCGGATTTATCGGCGAAGCAAGTGGCTATACTTTTTCGAGCATATTATCAATAAGTATAATAACTGTATACCTGGTCATCGTTCACGTACTGTAGAACATGCCGCCTAAGCTAATCTCAAAACGCAGTAAAATTGCATAGCAATATTTCGTTGTACGCAGTAAAAACCAAAGTGTTAGATTGAAACTGTACTTGTATAAAATAACTCATTTTTATTTTTGTATAAAAATGTATATAAATTCATTCATGCTTATTCATCTGAATCAATAAAAATATAAAAAAGGACGACAATGGTTGCAAGTATATTGTAAAAAAAACCAAATTCTGAGAATATGATAATTAAAATCGATATGCAGTGTCTCGGCTAACATTTATTCCATCATTTTTTTTCGAGATTGTGACTATATTCCTAGCGCTTTTGAAAAATAAAAAATTACGTATCGAAAACAAGGAGAAGAAACGAATGTCTGAATAGTTGTAAACTAGTTTAAAAAACGCTGCTATTTTGAAAAATTTTATGTTGTTTCAGCAGTCAATTGTAATTTGATTAAAGCTATAAATTGTGTTGAACACAAAGTCAAAACTACGTGTAAAAATTATTTGAATAGATGTCATAAGTGTTATCGCAAATAGACCGCCATTTGGGATAAATGTGATAAGTGATACCCTAGCAGATAAACCAACCACGAAACCAACCGAAATCCAACCCAAGACCAACAAGGTCGGTTTCGAACACGAAAACAACTATTATTTTGGATAAACCAACCATCCACCAAGTTTGCTGTCGGTTGGTCGGTGGTTGCTTTCTTCAAAATGCTATTTGTCTCCGTATTCGAAACCGGACTGGTTTGTCTTGGGTTGAATTTCGGTTGGAGCAAACTGTTAGGGTAGAGGTTGACACAAGACGTAATACTGACGGAACACCTCAAGTTATTATTTTCTGAAGAATCTTTAGAAAAGTACTACACTGTCGGAATTAGTGCAATATTTAAAAAATTGAATGAATGCCAATTTCTTAAAGTTGAACTCTGCGATTTTCGATTACAATTACCCCAGTTGACCCTACTTAAATAGGTACGGTCTAAGTAGATACATTTTTTTTTTAAACAACTCAATACCGCATTCTATGGAATCCGACTTCTTTCAACAATTCTTAACTATCATTTTGAATATCAGTGTATCATGTTGAAAGGCTAAGATGGATTGTTCAAAGATGTTGGACAAACATTAAAAATTATTCGAAATTTAAAAAAAATCGAAGGACAGTGAACGCCTACTTTCTAATTGACTTTAAAATGTTAGTTAACTGATACTTAATACTTGAGACGTTTTTCAGATTTTTAGTTTGGTGCAAAACATTTTTTTAAGTTACAAAATGATATTATTTGATTTTGTGTATTAACAATTATATACATAATAATAGAACATGATTCGGAGAGATCACCGTCGAACATTTACCAGGTTAACATGAAATATCTCATATACATGCACATATGCATTTGGGGCATTCCATATCAATTCGACCCTCGACTTCTCGAATTTCATTATCGATTTTTTATGTATTGTTTCAGTTCTAAGAAGCATCCACAATCTTTATTCGACTTTTTAAAACAATTTATATACTTATAATTATTTATAACGAATATATTGAGAGCCTCAATTAAAAAATCTGACAATATTATCATACATCAGATTTCATATTTTCATATATAATGTTCGAGATATCAATATTTTTAAGCTTAGACCCAAAGTAAACCGGACCTCACTTCAGCTTTTAAATGCTCTTTGTTCAAAACGAAATTTCAAAAAATTGATGTCCGTAAAAAAATTCGCTTCCGGCTGTTGCTTGAACATTTCTATATACGACAGAACCTCGGATAATTTTTTCCAATTTTTTCAAATCGATTTATTCTGTTGTTTAATTTACATTACAAAGACCGCTCTAAAAACAATCTGAAATAACTTTTTCGAAGTCCTGACGTATATGTTGCCCATCTAACTTTTTCCAATGTGCGCTTGAAAAAAATTCTTAAAAAAATAGAAGCGTCGTCCGGCCCATTTTGAATCAAAGTTAAAAAATATTCATATGTCATCTCAACTGTAAATTCTCCATAAGTCAAACTAACAAACATCTCCGTTCTGTGCAACCAACCGCTACCAAATGTCAACAGAAAACCGAAACACCCGACCCTCACTATCTACCAACGCCTCGAGAGATTAAGTAACGAGGAACCGGAACCAGAATAATGCGAAAAACAAATCCCCCACATAAAACTAAGCGACAATCGATCCCATCAGTATGATCTCAGGGCTGAAGGACCCAGGTCGATGGCCATTGGCAATATGGCTTTGCCAAAAATTATTATATCGAATCTCGATTGATATATTACGT